>JACEEZ010023430.1:454691-475606 GCA_016584305.1 Chionoecetes opilio | reverse complement strand
GAAATTTTTTCTTTCCAAAATTAGGGAACAATCCCCAAAACGAAATTAAACTTATCCTATTTAAAAAAATTTTTTAATATTTTTAAGTACAATTTAAAACCAAAAAAATAGAAAAATATTTTTTTAAAAAAATTTAATTTATTTTTTTTTTTAGGAATTTTTTTTATTTTTTAAATTTATCTTTCCTTATTTTTCTCCCCCCTTTTAACGTACCCCTCTTTTCCTTTTTTTTTTCTTTTTTGTTTTTTATTTTCTTTTTCCCTTTCTTTTCTTTTTCTTCTTCTCCCCCTCTCTCTCTCTCTCTCTCTCTCTCTTCTCTCTCTCTCTCTCTCTCTCCTCTCTCTCTCTCTCATCCCCCTCCTCTCTTCCTCTCTCTCTCTCTCTCTCTCTCTCTCTCCCCTCTCTCTCTCCTCTCTCTTCTTCTCCTCTCTTTTTTTCTCTCTCTCTCTTATTTATAACCATTTTTTTTTATCTATACTTTTGTTTAAAAAAACCTTTTGGAAGAGGGGATGGTTAAGGGGGAAGCTTTGGTTTTAAAAAACAACAAGTTTAATCATTTTCCTTTTCTTGAATTTTTTGTAAAGTAAAAAAAAATTTGAAAAAAAAATCAATTGCTAATTTGTACAGAAATATTTGCTAAAAAAGAAAAAGAAAATTGTTTTAAAAAAAAACCAAACCAAAGAAAAAAACAAAATTTAAAAATTTTTATTAAACCCCTTTAAAAAAACAAAACCAAAAAGGGGTAATACAAAAAAAAATTTTTGAAAAAAAAAAGAAAAGATAAGGGCGAAAAAAAAAATAGGAAAAATCAGAGAGGCAAGCCCCCGTTGGTTTTAAAAAAGAACAGATTTAAAAAAAACCGAAAGGAGACCGGGGTGTGAGAGAACAGGGGCGCGTAAAAGGGGGAAGGTGAGCAGGGGGAAAGGGGACGAGCCAGAATTTGAGAGAGAGGGGGGGGGGAGGGGAGGGGAGGGGAGAGAGGGGGGGGTAGGGGGAGAGGAAGAGAGAGAGAGAAGATAGAGAAGAGAGAGAGAGAGAGAAGAGAGAAGAGAGAGAGAGGGAGAGAGAGAGAGAGAGGGGAGAGAGAGAGGGGGCGAGAGAGCGAGAGAGAGAGAGGAAGAGGAGAGAGAGAGAAGAGAGAGAAGAGAGAAGAAAAAAAAATGGGGTAATTTTATTTGTTTTTGCATATTAAATTTTGTATTTGTCTATCTCTTCGGTTTTTGATTATCTGATTCTCGTAGCTTTTCACTTTTTTTGTATTGAATCGATTTGGGTTTTGTAATTTTTTTTTGCTATATTGTTCCGTTTGTGACTTTTTACAGAGATGAAAAAACATGGGAAACAAATAATTTCCCCCTTTCCCCTTTTCCCTCCCCCCCTCCCCTCCCCGCACCCCCCCCCAAAATCGCACTCGCACTCGCCGCACTCGCACTCCCCCCTCCCTCTCCTCCCTCCTCTCTCTCTCTCTCTCTCTCTCTCTCTCTCTCTCTCCTCTCTCCCCTCTCTCTCTCTCTCTCTCTCTCTCTCTCTCTCTCTCTCTCTCTCTCTCTCTCTCTCTCTCTCCTCTCTCTCTCTCTCCTCTCCTCTCTCTCTCCTTCTCTCTCTCTCTCTCTCTCTCTCTCTCTCATAAGAATGTTTCAATTAGAACTATTAGAGATGCTAATATTGATCTTCTTAGGTGCTGGGTAGCTGAAAAATTTGATTGGTTTCCTACCAAATGTGTCATTTACTGTGGCTTACACGACATAACACTGCCCCTGAAACACTACTTGACAACTTAAGTTCTCTAGTTAGTGAACTGAAAGATAGAAATAAGAATATGATTATACATGTATGTCAGCTTGCACCAACTTTGTTGTCTCATGACACACAGGCGAAAATTGGGGATTTCAACGAACACCTAAGAATGTGGTGTGAACCTAACTGCATACCTATTATTAATACTGATCCTGCCTTCAGGCTGAGTACAGTTGAAGTGGACGACATGTGTTATGACATGGAGGGGAACTCACCTGGAACCACTCTGAACAGGCTGGGTATCGTTCGTTTGTTCAGTACTATTACTAAACAATGCCCTCTCATCATCATATGTAATAACATGGATAGAACTAAGAAAACAACACATGTAGCTTTACCATCCCAAGGTTCCAGCACTAACCAACACAATAGAAAAAAGGATTACATGTCATTTCCCAGTACTAGTATTGACAGTCACAGTTACAGAAATAGCAAGACCAATCCCATCCTGAAAAGGCCCTCAGATAGGGCAGGCTTCACTAACCATCAGACCCCAGATCAGATCCCTGGGCAAAGGTTGTGCGGTGCAACTTTACTCGCCCACATAACAATTACACCCCCACACCACCAAGGGAATGGCAGGTGACGCGTAGTCAACCACTCTATTGGCAACCTAATATACCCACACATAATAAGTTTGACAGATTACACGAAACTTATTATAGCAGTCACAACAAAGACAACCACAACTATTCTTCCCACAGACACAATGAAAACCATTTGCAGAAAGTTGGATGCTACAATTGCGGAGAATTTAGTCACAAACGATCTTCTTGCAGATTTGATCACAAATTACAATGTAGTACATGTCAGTCTCTAGGTCATAAAAGTCGCTTATGTAGTAGGTTTTACTCTGCATAGAGGCATGGCGAAGAAGACTCTGCCGGTAGTTCTACTCCAAAAAAGGACTCCCTAGTCATTGAACATATTAATGCCCAATCTCTTTTATCCAGTCTTGATGAAGAAAAACTTTTAATTGATGAAAGAAATATAGATGTTTTATGTGATACGGAAACCTGGCTCCTTCCACATACGCCAGACAATTATATTAATGTATCTAATTATAAGGTTTTTAGATGTGATAATGGACGTGGTGCTGGTGCATGTATATATGTAAGACAAATACTGAAATGTAACCTAATAACTATCGGTATCACAAGACCACTTGGCATTGAGGATATTTGGATTACTGTGCAATGCCGCAAACTACCTACTATTATTATAGGTTGTATGTACCGGCATTCAAAAGCTTTAGCAGTATCTTTTGATTACATAGAAGATGTTTTTAGGCTAATAAGTGTCAGAAAGAAGTCCCTTTTTATCCTTGGTGATTTTAATGATAATTTACTGTCAAAAGATAATAGATTAAGCAGATTAATAAGGAACAACAAACTGACACAAATCATAGACAAACCCACTAAAATTACTCCAACATCAGCAACTCTCCTAGATTTGATTATAACTAACAACTCTGATATAATTCTAACACATGATGTTGTTCCACAAGTAATCGCCGACCATGACCTTATTAGTGTAAAAGTTGACATAAGTAAACCCAAACGCCAACCTATTATCAAAACATTTCGTCACCTAGGAAACTACAGTCAAGACACTTTTTTTCAATACTAATGCAGAACTCACATGATATGCGCAATATATTTTTAACTGACGATATAAATGAGCAAGTGAAAATTTTTACTGATGTTTTTATTAAAAGTCTAGACGAATGTGCTCCAATTGTTACAAACGTAATTCGTAGACCTTTTGCTCCATGGATGAATGATAACATACGTCATGCTATTCAGATCAGAAACAATGTTCAGAGTATATTAAAAGCTGATCGTCAGAATATAACACTACATGAAGAGTATAAAAGAGCGAAAAAGTTGGTCACTACCCTCATTCGCAATGCTCAGTCTTCACATTACAACACACAATTTAATAACTGTAGAGGAAATACTGCCGCAATCTGGAAACTCATTCGGAAAATTGTTCCTAACAAAAAATGTAAATCTAATTAACATTCTTTTGATGAAGCTATAACTAAAGTAGAAGAATTTAATACCTACTTTGCAAACGTAGGAAAAAATACTTATGAAAGAACACAATGTATTCTGGGTGAAAACGTGCCTACACCTCAAGATCCAAATACTGCTTCTATGGAAACTGACTATAATCGACCTCAACCTGTTGACGTAAACACTGTAATATTGACTATTAAAGATCTAAATGATACTAACTCTGTTGGCTCGGATGTTATACCATTGATATTTGTTAGGAATGCATTGTATGTAATAGCATTATATGTAACATGTATTCTCAACACGTCCATAGTTACTGGTGTTTTCCCTGACGCCTGGAAACATGCCATAGTGGTGCCAATTTTTTTAAATAGAAACGCTGATAACGTGGCCAATTTTCGACCTATTTTACTCTCTCTATAGTATCAAAAATATTAGAAAAAGTAATTGTAAACCAGCTAATACACCACCTAGAAGTCAGAAAGCTTCTATCAAATAGCCAGCATGGTTTCAGGCCCAGGTTATCCACTGAGACTGCTCTTACTGTCATTACCGATGAAATATACAACAACATGGACCACTGAAAAATATTTTTGCTCACTCTGTGTGATCTATCAAAAGCTTTCGATAGTGTTAATCACATGATTCTTATAAATAAATGCCTCAAGCTCAAAATTGATTCCTACTGGTTTGACAGCTATTTGAGGAACAGAACCCAATCTGTTCGCATAAAGAACTCTATTTCAAGTAAACACACAATTGATTATGGCGTCCCACAAGGATCAATTTTGGGTCCAATCCTATTTAATATCTTCGTAAATGACTTAGCTGAATATGTCAAGGACTGCACACGGTGCACAATAATCCAATATGCTGATGACACTCAATTTATACATCCCAGTAATGTAGATGAACTTACATGTCACATTCGAAAAACTGAAGAAACCCTAAAATGAGTCAAGAAATATTTTCTTAGTAATGGTTTAATGCTTAACTCAAGCAAAACGCAATTAGTCCGGTGGCAGGGCCATGGAACCTTGCACTGAGAGAGGGTAATCATTTTATTGCATTTTTCGATAAAACTTGGTGTCTAATTCAATTTCTGGGTGGGTGTGAACTTCACACCCGCTTGCCAATTTCAGAAAACAAGATGGCCGCCAAAAATGGTCAATTAACAAAACCCTTCATAATTTCTGTTCTGAGCTCACAAATATGTTGTTTTTATAGTCTATAGGTATGTTTTCGGGTGCACAGAATCCAATTCTGGCATTGTTTTAATGGTTTCAAGTCATCCTAATGAATATATACCAAGATGGTGGGCAAAATTACACAAAAAAGCTGTTTTTCTGCATTTAATTATGATAAATTCTTGATGCATTTTCACTTGATATTTTCTGGATGAGAAACATTAGAATCCAAAGCAACCATGATAATTGGAAATCTCAATTCCTTACACAATAAAGACATGTAAATACTAGACATACATTTACTTAAAAATACTGTGTTATAGCCGTTTTCCATTGGCTTAACTCGTACTACATCACAAAGTACAATTATTATCCTAACATTCTTCCTCCATATTGTCTTCTCCATCATCTTTCAAGTTGAATGGGTTGTGGCACACACCACTAGCAGCACCAGAAGCGCAAAAGACGGTGCATGGCAGCTGACAGCTCATACAACCACATTTGACCCCTCGGCATGCCTTCTCTGAATCACAGCTACAGCGTACAAGTTTCAGGACGTTCTCAGGTGCATAAGCTGTCCCCTGGCACATGTTCCGTGGAATGAGGCACTTCTTGACATGATCAGTTTACCAGCCAAAATGTACTGGATTCATTGCTGGGGGATCTCCGCTTAAAGCCGCTCGCCAGGTTGCCACTTGGAGCTGAACTCGTAGAACATTCTCATGGAATGCTTCTGTGGTCGGTGGTAGACTGCATAGTTTTGGGGCGGAGGAAGTCTTACCAGTCTTCTGAGCCCACACATGCTGCCTGCACTCTATCATAGATGAGCATTTTTATACACCATAACACGCAACCATGAACTCCTTTGCTTGTTCTGTCACCTGTGTTACCTTAGCCGCCACATCTCCAAGTAGATCAAGCCTGTATCTTTTTGATGCAACAGTTAAAGCAGTAGCTTTACCAATACCATATGTCACAGCTACAGAGTCACATCCTGAAATAGCATGAATAGCAAGTAGGTCTGGCACAATGGTGCTGTGCTTCATATACGTGGCATTAATGTCAATGCAACAACGGCCATAAACTGGTGACTGCATGTAGATGGCGGACTGGAGAGAAGAGTTTCCATAAAAGAACAACAGCAACACAAACACGTCGGTGTCATCTGCTAATGCAAGCACACGTGCATCCGGATTGGTCCCAATTGCCACAACTTGTTGAGCAATGATGTTGTCAGCTTATTCAAATGTTGAGGCAAGATCCCTACACAATGATTTCTGCCCCTTATGCACCTGTGTGGGGATGGATTCTTCGCCTGTGACAATGAGGACATGGGAGTCTGTGACCGCCTCGAGGAATGTGTCATCAGTCAGGATATGCTGGCAAAGAAGCTTGTTGAGCTGGACCTTGTTCATGTAGTTCTTCAGAATTGCATCTTGAGATGGAAGTCGAGTCTGCAGGGTGAGGTTATATACTCGTGCTGTCATGCTTCTTGAATTCCTTGTGCTGCACTTAATGGAGTAGTCATGGAATCTATCAAGGCAGAGATAAACATCAGACTCCGTAAGTCTTTCAGAGAGCCAGAGCTTGAAGGTAGTGATGAAAGTTTCTACAGTGCCTTGGACTGGCCATTCAAGAGTCCAGAGCAGAGCAGATACGTCCACCACAATTGCAGTTGGGGTCAAGGCATTCCTCTGAGATATCTCGACTTGAAGGTTTTTCTTTAGTGTGGCTCTACCTGTGGCAATACGCATGGTGCCATCTGGAGCAAACATAGATGGTGGGTATGGTGTCAGCTCAGTTGCAAATACACCTTGAAGGTCCAAATCCCGTTGACTGACTAGTAAACCAATCACTCGATTGTAGATCGCCTCTGGGTCCATGACATCATGTCCAGCAACTTTCACACGTTTCTTCTTCTCTTCAAATGTGATAACACATTTTGAGATAGTTGTGTGAAATCCCTCAGGCCACATGATCTCGAAGTCTGTCATCATAGTTGTTCCTAAGTCAACCGAGTTGTCAACGTTGACTTCGGGGCTGGCCACCTTGCCACTGACGATGTTCAGAAGTAACCCACCTCCATGTGATTCTGGGTCGAGAGGATCAATGAAAGAGGCAAGAGCCTGTCGGATAGCCTGTCTGTCATCTCCATCATGTCTAATTCGGCTTGGAAATTCTTCTTTATGTTTTTCTTTCATCTTCTCATTATCATGGTCTCCCATTCTCTTGAGATCTCCTGTCAGGGTCATGACAACATCCATGCTGTAGACCCATGTGGCCATCGTTTGGGGGTTTTCTGTGTTGCCAATAATACCCCCTGGGCCATGACCTTTCCTCATCCAGGTAGTCTCAATGAACATGTCGGACCACTCACCATTCCAGAGGCCTGCTGTGTGACGTAGACTTTGCTGTGCTTTATAGAACTGTGCGAGGATATCTGACTGAATCCTTGTCATTGACCGCACATAGTAGAGTCCATAGCGGCTGTAGTTGTACTTGTGACCAGCAAACATGTATGGCAGTATCATCTCAGTTGCCTTTAGATGAAGGAGCCAGTCACTCTCATGTGATGCTCGACAGTACAGCATGATGATGAGGATTGGACGGATGACTACTTCGACCCACATCTTAGTGGTGCGACTCTGTGAGGAGCGCTTCTGAGTTCTTCTTCTAAGTCTTCCATGCTGGTGATGTTCCCGCTCTCGAGGACTGACCGAAGAATTTCTTCTACTAGAAGGCGAAGGGCGCGCACATTCTGAGGGAACTTCTTCCCGGACAACATTTTGTCAACTGAGCCAAATGTTGTACTCAAGACTTCTTTTAGGCCGCAATCTGCTGTCAACGTTCCAATGTATGGCACAAAGTCCATCAGCAGATGCATTCCTCCTAGCAGTGCAACCATATTATCCAGCAGGTCAGGTTGTTGGAATGAAATGTCAACAATGATCTTGTAGATTGCTGCATCTGCTGTTATCACCAAGATGTCTTGATTTGAATTTTGGGTCACTTCAAATCCTCTGGTGACGGAGGTGAGGACTGTTGTTCGATCTGTGGGCTTCATGTTTAGAAGTGGCAGATATGATACGACTGTTTTTGGTGCTGGCCTCATGCCTGTCTCACGACAAATCTGAGTGTTGTAACCATTGTATTCTGGAGTATCCTCTTTGAAGAGAACATCCTTGAGAAATGAGCAGTCAATATCGCGTGTTCTCGCCAGTGACACCGCCTGTGATGCAATGTGCTCCTCTGTCATCTCAAACCTGTTTGTTGCAGCTAGTGGTATGTTGACCTTCTTTGAACCTTTGTACACGGTGATTGGTGTCTCACAGGTGATGGGATGCTTCATTTCTTGTTTTGTAAGGCGAGGAATGGTAGAGTTGGGATCCAGTCCGTCGAGGTGGTTAATGTGGGCTTGATACTGAGTAGCGAGCATTGCCATGTAATGACACTGGAGGCGACAGTTTTGGGAACTGATCTCTGTGTCAAAATTGTCAATGATGATCTGAACCAGCCCCCCAGGGCAACAGTCTGACATGCCAGGAAGTAAGTTTGCTCTTGCTGCTTGTACTGCTGCTGAGCGACGGAACCTCCGTGTCTCATCATATGAGCATGTGACATTGTACTTGGAGAGTGCTTCGATCAGGCCTTTGTGATCACTCATCAGGACTCCAATTGCTATTTGAAGAGGGGTTGGTTGGTGGGTCACGACCGAAGCGATGATACTGCCAATCATAAGAGATTGTAGGGACTGGTCGGCAAACTTGGGGCTAATCGTGGTCAGAAATTCAAGCAATGTTTCGCTAATGCAGGCTGATGCAGTCTCCTTGTCGATATTCTTGTTCATAGACCACTGTATACCTGGACTGTTCACGCGACAATGTTTTGAATTGCGGGGCTGCATAGGGGCCTGCGGGGCGCCCGACAAAGAGATATAGTGGTCTATGGACTATCATATAGTCTGGTTTATCAGTATATATGATATACTGTAATCTTCGTAAATGTTTGTTCTATAATATTATCAAATAAAAAACAGTAAAACACGCTAAAGAAATGCCATTACGAGACTATGAAGAAATATGCATGAACTTAATATTCACTAAAGTCTTCGCCATTTAAAACTTTGCGAGTCAACTTTTATCATGAAGGGTATCAATAGAAGCGAAATTTTATTAGCTTACCATTGATGTATTTCGTTATCTGATAAATTAATTAAAACCATGCATAAATTAGCGTTTAATAAATAAATAAAATCATCAAGCGGGTAGTTTTCCCGATTGATGATGTTATTTATTTACTTAAATATTTAGTTTTCTGATAAATGAATTAGTACCATGCATAAATTAGCGTTGACTAAATAAATAACCTCATCAATCGGGAAAATTACCCAATTAATGATTTCATTTATTTAGTTAACGCTAATTTATGCATGGTTCTAATTAATTTATCAGATAACGAAATATAGCAATGGAAAGCTAATAAAATTGCGCTTGTATTGATATTGATACCCTTCATGATAAAAATTGACTCGCAAAGTTTTAAATGGCGAAGAGTTGAAGTGAATATTAAGTTCATGCATATTTCTTCATAGTCTCGTAATGGCATTTCTTTACCGTCTTTTACTGTTTTTTATTTGATAATATCATAGAACCAATATTTACGAAGATTACAGTATATCATATATACTGATAAACCAGTCTATATGATCCGTATATATATATATATATATGAATCCGAGCGGCCCTCCGACTTCAGGCCCTTGCGCGACAGGCCGATATTCCGTGCGCAGTCCAGGTATACAGTGGTTTATGGCTTGTTGTATGCGGTGAGATTGTTCTTCTTGTCCTTGCTCTCTTTCACTACTTGCTTTGCTACCTTTTGTAAGCACAGTTCCAAATCATTATCTGTCTCATCATCTACAAGCTTCATATTATTGGGTGCATGCTCTCGAAAGACCATTATGGTTGCGATGCCAGGTGATTGGAGTGCTATGATCTCATCACCAAAGTGTTCACTGACCTTCTTCACCAAGGTCCGCCTCGAATGCTCACTGCCTCCGTTGTCAGAATATACATCTTCCACTTCAGTCGATGTCCAAATTTTTGTTTTGTTGTCACCAATGACTTCAAGTGTGTCTACAAGAGCTTGCTGGTCAGCAGTATTAGAGCTACTACTAGAGCTTTCACTATTGGATTGTGGGATATTGTGGAATCGCTTACAGCATTTTTGGTGATATCTTGCATCATTAGCATGAAGGTCAGACAACCCTGCACCCAAGATACGATCACGAATTACAAGACCTAACTGATCGCCACGCTCTGTACAGATATCAAGGAGTTTCTGCTTGTAGTCTTGTCCATTTGCCAATTTATCAGTTCTAACCAATGAAGCTGCTCTTCTATACTTCAAGGGAAGTTTTCCAGTTCGCTTCACAGAACATGGTGTGACATTACAACAGAATAAACAGTGTTTCTTGAAATCAAAGACAACACCACCTCCTCCAGACCTCAATCGTTTTGTTTTGGTGTTGGAAACACTAGCAGTCGTACATTCACGTTTTTTAACAGACGCTAAGTTGGAGGGTGACACATAACGTGAAATGCAGTTTTTATGACATGTTATGGAGGCATCATCAGAGAGATCAGCTAGATGTACTGACAATCCATCACCACGAAGAAGGCTTGCTGAAGAGACTGATTGAAGACGCTTAGACCTGATGAGCTTTCCCTCACCACATTTGTAGACATCTCTGAAGAAACATGTTTCTCCCTCCATCTTTTGTGTCACTTATCATACCTACCTGAAAAAGAAACAGTAAATTAATATTTCTCATCAACAAAACGTGATTAACTTAGCATGCATCAAGATGTTATCATAAAGAATGCAGAAAAAATAGCATTTTTGTGTAATTTTGCCCACCATCTTGATATATATTCATTAGGATGACTTGAAATCATTAAAACAAGGCCAGAATCGGATTCTGTGCACCCGAAAACATATCTATAGACTATAAAAACAACATATTTGGAGGCTCAGAACATAATTTATGAAGGGTTTTGTTAATCGACCATTATTGGCGGCCATCTTGTTTTCTGAAAATGGCAAGCGGGTTTGAAGCTCACACCCACCCATAAATTGAATTAGACACCAAGTTCTATCGAAAGATGCAATAAAATTATTGCCCTCTCAGTGCAAAGTTCACCCTGAAAATGGGGTTCTGCCACCGGACTAAATGTATTTTTATTGGAAATAGGCAACTTTTGTCACATGTCCCTTCCAATGCCGTCATCAAAATAGATGAGGATACCATCACCCCAAGCAATCATGTTAAAAACTTACGTGTGGTATTGTTAGGTGTTAGGTATTGATCGGTTTATGCTTTTCGACAAACATATCAATGAGGTACATAAAAAAGTTGTTGGTACACTAGGTAATGTTCATAAGCCGTGTAAGTGACAATCTTGACATACCCTCCCGAATAATTGCGGTGCAGTCATTAGTACTCAGCATAATCAACTATTGTATTCGGATATGGGGCACGACAAATCTAACTATAATGAGCGATGTCCAAAAATTACAAAACCTTGCAGCCAAGGTAGCCATAGGTGGTGCTAAGAAATACGACCATGTAACGCCTATATTAAAAGAACTAGGGTGGATAAAAGTAAAAGAGAAGCATTTATTGGACACATGTACCACTGTCTTTAAGGTATTACACGATTTTTATCCTGCATGGTTCGAGACACTTCCTACTGTTCGTGAAGTAACCAAAAGCAGAACCAGACAACACAATTGTTTATATGTACCCTAAACAAAAACAGATGCAGGTGCTAGAAGTATGGATGTCATAGGGCCTAAAATATGGAACAACCTGCCGTTTAATATCACTGATGCTGCTACCTTGCTTACATTTAAAAGTAAACTTACCAGCCTCCTTTTAAATAACACATCAATTATATAACCTACCATAATTTTTTGCTATGTCTGTATCTTTTTAGCATTGTTTTAGTATTATGACACACCTTTTTGGTATGTGATATTTTAATTGTATTTTTGTATTTTATCTTATAAAGTATTTTATTGAAAAGGTAAGGAATAACCACTATTTCAGTGGAAATAAAATAATTTGAATTTGAACTCTCTCTCTCTCTCTCTCTCTCTCTCTCTCTCTCTCTCTCTCTCTCTCTCTTTTCTCCTCTCTCTCTCTCTCTCTCTCTCTCTCTCTTCTCTCTCTCTCTCCTCTCTCTCTCTCTCTCTCTCTCTCTCTCTCCTCTCTCTCTTCTCTCTCTCTCTCCTCTCCTCTCTCTCTCTCTCCTCTCTCTCCTCTCTCTCTCTCTCTCTCTCTCTCTCTCTCTCTTTCTCTTCCTCTCTTCTCTTCTCTCTCTCTTCTCTCTTCTCTTCTCTTCTACTTCTCTTCTCTTCTCTCTCTCTCTCTTCTCTCTCTCTCTACTTCTCTCTCGTCTTTCTCTCTATCTTCTCTCTCTAGCTCTCTTTCCTCTCTCCCTCTCTGCTCTCTGCCTCCTCTCTCTTCTGCTCTACTCTCATCTCTTCTTCTAGAAATCATTCTTTTCTCTTACTCTCTTTATAATCTTCTTTCATACTGTTATTTTTCTTTTGCATTTATTTATATAGTTTTTTTATTTTTCTAGTCTTGCTGAAAATTTTCTCCTCTACCTCTTCTTCCTTTTCCTCCTGCTCTCGTTCTCTCTATTTCTCTCCTCTTTGCTCTTCTCTTCTCCTACTACTCTCTTTTGCCTTCTCCTCTGCTCGAACTGTCTTATCTATATCATTTAGAGTAAGAAAATGAATAATTGTTTGCTATTTTGTAGAATTTATTTCAACTGAAGTTTAGTTAAACATTTATATCTTTTCGCCCCATCTAGATCTGTGTCATTCTGGCTCTCCTATTATCCTCGCCTACGATCCTCCTACCTCCTCCCTCTCAACTACCTGTCCTAATTCATCATCCTCATCGCCTCCCTTACCTTCTCCTCCTACTACCACTCCATCTCCTCAAGTACTCAAACCATAACCAATTTAGAGGTAGTAAAAACTGCAAATAAATTGGTTGGCTTTATTGGACGAACTTTCAGTTTCAAATCTGAAAAGTTATACTCACTCTTTTTAACTCGCTTGTTCGCCCCCATCTAGAATACTGTGTGCAGTTCTGGTCACCTTATTATAAAAAGGACATAGATAAACTAGAACAAATACAGCGCAGAGTAACTAAAATGATACCTAGATTGCGAAATAAATCGTACGAAAATCGGCTCAAAGAATTTAACTTATTCCCACTAACAAAACGAAGGATAAGAGGTGACCTCATCGAAGTATTTAAAATCTTCAATGGATTTACGAACGTAGTCCCAGAAAACCTTTTCACGCTGGACCGGTCAAGCTCAACTAGAAACAACGGATTTAAAATAAGCAGGAAACGGTTTGTAACGAACGAAGCAAAGTACTTCTTCACAAACCGTGTTGTAAACGTATGGAATGGGCTGCCGTCAGACGTAGTAAACTCAAATACAATAGAATCATTTAAAAATCGCCTCGATAAATATTTCATATCAAATCCCCGGTTGTCACTGTTTATCTCGGAATAATAAATTTATCTCGCGGGCCTCTGAAACTTACTCTCATTGCGTAAAATGATTGCGAGTCGCGTCTACACAATCCCTCCCACACGTCTCAGACAGCCCCGAGTAAACGGTCACTACTACAACTTTTGACCTGTGACGGGCTGTGGTTCAGTAAGGGCCCTGTCAGTTAGTGACCACCATCGGGATTTATATACCAGGGGTCACTGCTGCAGGGGGCATAGAAGTGCACGGCGTCCTACTTGGAAAGTGCACTACCGCAGTGGATTGAAACGGAGCTGGGGCCTGATTGACTGCTGCCTCCCAAGAAAGCGCCAGGCAAGGCTGCCGCACCATCCCTGAACTTCCACACTGAGCCTACACCAACACTACATTAGACCTCATAACACACACAGATAGCCCCGAGTTAACGGTTACCACTACTACTCTCGACCTGTGACGGGCTGTGGTTCAGTTAGGGTCCTGACAGTTAGTGACCACCATCGGGATTTAAGGTACCAGGGGTCACTGCTGCATGAGGCATTGAAGTGTACGGCGTCCTACATGGAAAGTACACAATCCGCAGTGGATTGAACGGAGCTGGGGCCTGATTGACTGCTGCCTCCCAAGAAAGCGCCAGGCAAGGCTGCCGCACCACCCTTGAACCTCCACACTGTGTTCACACCATTACAAAACACACATAACATGACCTATCTATCAAGCACTAAACCTACCCCCACAAACTAGTAGTAGTTAGCCATAGATTACAACTTTCAACTTTCCTCACAAATTCCATGCAGTTTTTCTATATTGCATGGTATCACTTCTTTTCCGGCCAGCTTCGGCTGGAGGGATGGGTGGGTGGGGAGGAGCCTTCTATTTCCTATCCTTTCTCTCTTATTATCTAGTTAGTGTAGTGTAGTTAAAGCAAACAGTCTTGTAAGGACCTATCGGTCTGTTGCTGTTTGTGTTTCCTTTGCATTCCTTTGTATTCCTCCTCCTCCTCCTCCTCCTCCTCCTCCTCCTCCTCCTCCTCCTCCTCCTCCTCCTCCTCCTCCTCCCCCTCCCCCTCCTCCTCCTCCTCCTCCTCCTCCTCATTGCCTAGCTGCCAGTAAAAAGGCAAATATGATGTTGGGCTTTATTAAACGTAACTTTGAACATAAAACTCCGAAAGTAATGACACAATTATACACGTCCTTGGTTAGGCCGCACTT
This sequence comes from Chionoecetes opilio, assembly GCA_016584305.1. NCBI lineage: Eukaryota > Metazoa > Arthropoda > Malacostraca > Decapoda > Majidae > Chionoecetes > Chionoecetes opilio. Next base: position 460,811 of record JACEEZ010023430.1, on the reverse strand, counting down.
GGAATATGCCGTTCAATTCTGGTCGCCCTGTTTCGTAGGAGCTCAAGCCAAATTGGAATCAGTGCAAAGAAGAGCAACCAAACAAATTCCATCTCTGCGAAATTCATCTTATGAAGAGAGACTGCGGAAACTTAATATGTTTTCCTTAAAGGATCGTAGAATCCGTGGGGACTTGATAGATACCTTTAAGATCCTAAAAGGTTTTGATGTCATTAATCAAGAGGACCTATTCGAGCTTTCAACTCAAGTGACAACAAGAAATAATGGTTTAAAACTAAACGGTCAACGTTGCATCACCGATCTCCGTAAAAATTATTTCAATGCTAGAGTCGTTGATCGATGGAACAAGTTACCAGCAAATGTTGTCGGAGCCAACACAATAACTACATTCAAAAACAGACTTGACGCGCACTGTAAAGTAAATGGGTATTGAAAGTGCGAATTCGTATCTAGTCCCCCGTATCGATTAGTTGTAGTGGTAGTGGTAGTTGTAGTTAGTATTTTTCATATCCTATCATTCTGCACTATGAAACTTCCATGTTCCTATCCTCTTTAGGGACATGGTATCATTTTCCAACTGTTTTCTTACAAGTAGTTGATAGTTAGTTGTATGTAGTTCAGCAGATACCTTCGCTATGGACCAATAGGTCTCCTGGTGTCTGTTACTCCTATGTAATCCTATGTAATCCTCCTCCTCCCAGCATGGATTTCGAAATAAAAGATCCTGCTTAACAAACCTACTCGATTTTTTTAATGTCATTTATTCAAACTGGGACGCTAAAATTCCCTCGGATGTAATATACCTTGATTTTCAGAAAGCTTTCGATACAGTTCCCCATAAGCGACTGTTGACCAAGCTAAGGGCACATGGCTTAGGAGAGCAATTATGTTCATGGATTGGCGATTGGCTTTCAAATCGTAAACAACGGGTAGTAATAAATGGCGAGGCATCTGATTGGTTAGATATTACTAGTGGGGTGCCTCAGGGCTCGGTCTTGGGTCCTACTCTTTTTCTGATATATATCAACGATCTGGACTGCGAATTTGTATCTAAAATATCGAAATTTGCAGATGACACCAAATTAGGCGGTAAAGCATATACTAGAGAAAAATGCAAACTCATACAAAGTGATCTCGACAAACTATCAGATTGGAGTGATAAATGGCTATTAAAATTCAATTCCGATAAATGTAAAGTAATGCATATAGGCAACGATAACCTCAAATATAACTATCAAATGCAAAATAAATCGTTAACTGAAGTACAGCAGGAAAAGGATTTAGGTGTCATCATCAGTAATGATCTGAAAACCAGTCCGCATTGCCTAGCTGCCAGTAAAAAGGCATATATGATGTTGGGCTTTATCAAACACAACTTTGAACATAACACTCCGAAAGTAATGACACAATTATACACGTCCTTGGTTAGGCCGCACTTGGAATATGCCGTTCAATTCTGGTCGCCCTGTTTCGTAAGAGATCAAGCCAAATTGGAATCAGTGCAAAGAAGAGCAACCAAACAAATTCCATCTCTGCGAAATTAATCTTATGAAGAGAGACTGCGGAAACTTAATATGTTTTCCTTATAGGATCGAAAAATCCGTGGGGACTTGATAGAAACCTTTATGATCCTAAAAGGATTTGATGTCAGTAATCAAGAGAACCTATTCGAGCTTTCAACTCAAGTGACAACAAGAAATAAAGGTTTAAAACTAAACGGTCAACGTTGCATCACCGATCTCCGTAAAAATTATTTCAATGTTAGAGTTGTTGATCGATGGAACAAGTTACCAGCAAATGTTGTCGGAGCCAGCACAATAACTACATTTAAAAACAGACTTGACGCGCACTGTTAAGTAAATGGGTATTGATAGTGCGATTTCGTATCTAGTCCCCCGTATCGATTAGTTGTAGTGGTAGTGGTAGTTGTAGTTAGTATATTTCATACCCTATCTTTCTGCATTACGAAACTTCCATGTTCCTGTCTTTTAGGGACATGGTATCATTTTCCAACTGTTTTCTTACATGTAGTTGATAGTTAGTAGTATGTAGCTTCAGCAGGTACCCTCGTCATGGACTAATGGGTCTCCTGGTGTCTGTTATTCCTAGGTAATCCTCCTCCTCCTCCTCCTCCTCCTCCTCCTCCTCCTCCTCCTCCTCCTCCTCCTCCTCCTCCTCCTCCTCCTCCTCCTCCTCCTCCTCCTCCTCCTCCTCCTCCTCCTCCTCCGCCGCCGCCGCCGCCGCCGCCGCCGTCTCCTCCTCCTCCTCCTCCTCCTCCTCCTCCTACTCCGATAACCTCAAATATAACTATCAAATGCAAAATAAATCGTTAACTGAAGTACAGCACGAAAGGGATTTAGTTGTCATCATCAGTTATGATCATAAAACCAGACCGCATTGCCTAGCTGCCAGTAAAAAGGCGAATATGATGTTGGGCTTCATTAAACGCAACTTTGCACAAAAAACTCCGAAAGTAATGACACAATTATACACGTCCTTGGTTAAGCCGCACTTAGAATATGCCGTTCAATTCTGGTTGCCCTGTTTCGTTAAGGATCAAGCCAAATTGGAATCAGTGCAAAGAAGAGCAACCAAACAAATTCCATCTCTGCGAAATTCATCTTATGAACAGAGACTGCGGAAACTTAATATGTTTTCCTTAAAGGATCGTAAAATCCGTGGGGACTTGATAGAAACCTTTAAGATCCTAAAAGGATTTGATATCATTAATCAAGAGAACCTATTCGAGCTTTCTCCTCAAGTGACAACAAGAAATAAAGGTTTAAAACTTAACGGCCAACGTTGCATCACAGATCTCCGTAAAAACTATTTCAATGTTAGAGTTGTTGATCGATGGAACAAGTTACCAGCAAATGTTGTCGAAGCCAGCACAATAACTACATTAAAAAACAGACTTGATGCGCACTGTAAAGTAAATGGGTATTGATATTGCCCTGCGAATTCATATTATAGTGCCCCGGATCGATTAGTGTTAGTGGTAGTTGTAGTTAGTATATTTCATATCCTATCATTCTTCACTACGAAACTTCCATGTTCCTATCTTCTTTAGGGACATGGTATCATTTTCCAACTGTTTTCTTACATGTAGTTAATAGTTAACTCCGCCAACGAAGTTGGAGGGGTTATGTTTTCACCCCGATCTGTCTGTCTGTCTGTCTGTCTGTCTGTCTGTTTGTTAGTGTACAGGATTTCTCGAAAAGTTGCGAATAGATTTGGACCAAACTCGGTATACCAAGTCTATTTGGTATAAGAAAGAACTGATTGAATTTTGGATGAAATCTATTGACAACTGTTGCCATGGCAACCAATTGATGAAATATTCGGCCGGAGGTATGCGCTCTACTGAGTGCCCCCCCTAGTTAGTAGTATGTAGTTCAGCAGATACCCTCGTTATGGACCAATAGGTCTCCTGGTGTCTGTTATTCCTATGTATTCCTATGTATTCCTATGTATTCCTATGTATTCCTCTGTATCCTCCTCCTCCTCCTCCTCCTCCTCCTCCTCCTCCTCCTCCCCCACTCCTCCTCCTCCTAAAACATGTGTAATTTATTCACAAATAAACTCCAATCGGTGGTTGATAAACATGTTCCCATGAAAAGGAAACGTCTAAATAACATAAACAAACCCAGTTGGATGACTAATGAGATTCAACAAATCATTGGCAGTAAGCGACGAGCGTATAAAGTTTACAAGCGTTCAAATGCGGACTGCGATTCTAGAGAATACAATGACGTAAAACGTCGTTGCAAAGGAGTAATAAAGACTAAAAAGCGCGAGTATGAAGAAAAAATTGCAAAGGAATCCAAATCAAACCCGAAAAGGTTCTTTCAATACGTTCGAAGTAAGAAGAACGTCAAAACAAGTATTGGGCCACTGAAAGGTAAGAATAACATCTTGGTAAATGATAATAAGAGCATGGCATTCGTACTCAATGAATACTTTAATGCGGTATTTATTAAAGAAGACGAAGCTTCATTACCAGAACCAGTAACCATGTATGCGGGACTCGAAAGTGATAGATTGGAAATAGGAGAGATAACAGTAGACGAAATATCAAAGTATTTGCAGAAACTCGACCCAGCAAAATCCGTGGGGGTGGACGAAATTTCGCCGCGATTACTTCGCGAATGTCACAGTCAACTTTCGCTCCCGTTAAAGATTATGCTCAATAAATCGCTAATGGACAAAAATGTTCCTAGTATGTGGAAATTAGCTAATGTTACACCGATATTCAAGAAAGGGAGTAAGAGCCTAGCAAGTAATTATCGCCCAATTAGTCTAACGTCTGTGATTGTTAAACTATTTGAGAAAATATTGCGGGATAAAATAGTGTCTTTTCTCGATGAAAATAACTCAATATTAAACTCCCAGCATGGATTTCGAAATAAAAGATCCTGCTTAACAAACCTACTGGATTTTTTTAATGTCATTTATTCAAACTGGGACGCTAAAATTCCCTCGGATGTAATATACCTTGATTTTCAGAAAGCTTTCGATACAGTTCCCCATAAGCGACTGTTGACCAAGCTAAGGGCACATGGCTTAGGAGAGCAATTATGTTCATGGATTGGCGATTGGCTTTCAAATCGTAAACAACGGCTAGTAATAAATGGCGAGGCATCTGATTGGTTAGATGTTACTAGTGGGGTGCCTCAGGGCTCGGTCTTGGGTCCTACTCTTTTTCTGATATATATCAACGATCTGGACTGCGGACTTGTATCTAAAATATCAAAATTTGCAGATGACACCAAATTAGGCGGTAAAGCATATACTAGAGAAAACTGCGAACTCATACAAAGTAATCTCAACAAACTATCAGATTGGAGTGACAAATGGCTATTAAAGTTAAATTCCGATAAATGTAAAGTAATGCATATAGGCAACGATAACCTCAAATATAACTATCAAATGCAAAATAAATCGTTAACTGAAGTACAGCACGAAAGGGATTTAGTTGTCATCATCAGTTATGATCATAAAACCAGACCGCATTGCCTAGCTGCCAGTAAAAAGGCGAATATGATGTTGGGCTTCATTAAACGCAACTTTGCACAAAAAACTCCGAAAGTGATGACACAATTATACACGTCCTTGGTTAGGCCGCACTTGGAATATGCCGTTCAATTCTGGTCGCCCTGTTTCGTAAAAGATCAAGCCAAATTGGAATCAGTGCAAAGAAGAGCAACCAAACAAATTCCATCTCTGCGAAATTCATCTTATGAAGAGAGACTGCGGAAACTTAATATGTTTTCCTTAAAGGATCGAAGAATCCGTGGGGACTTGAAAGAAACCTTTAAGATCCTAAAAGGATTTGATGTCATTAATCAAGAGAACCTATTCGAACTTTCAACTCAAGTGACAACAAGAAATAATGGTTTAAAACTAAAAGGTCAACGTTGCATCACCGATCTCCGTAAAAATTATTTCAATGTTAGAGTCGTTGATCGATGGAACAAATTACCAGCAAATGTTGTCGGAGCCAGCACAATAACTACATTTAAAAACAGACTTGACGCGCACTGTAAAGTAAATGGGTATTGATAGTGCGATTTCGTACCTAGTCCCCCGTATCGATTAGTTGTAGTGGTAGTGGTAGTGGTAGTTGTAGTTAGTATATTTCATACCCTATCTTTCTGCACTACGAAACTTCCATGTTCCTATTTTTTAGGGACATGGTATTATTTTCCAACTGTTTTCTTACATGTAGTTGATAGTTAGTAGTATGTAGTTTCAGCAGATACCCTCGTCATGGACCAATAGGTCTCCTGGTGTCTGTTATTCCTATGTAATCCTATGTAATCCTCCGCCTCCTCCTCCTCTCCTCCTCCTCCTCCTCTCCTCCTCCTCCTCCTCCTCCTCCTCCTCTTTCCATGTCATTGCATCTCCATCATGATAAATTTCACCATTTAATCTACTTGCCAAAAGTTTTCTTTACGACTTTAATTGCTGGAGAGCTCACAGTTTAGAGAAAAAATAAAAAGGGGCGAAGAGGTGGATGAGCGAGTATTGAAAATAACCTTTAATGCCTATGGCTAAACTGGCCTTGAGAGCTCCCAGGGGATGATATAGTTTTTTTTTTCTCTCTCTCTCTCTCTCTCC
>JACEEZ010023430.1:444691-452191 GCA_016584305.1 Chionoecetes opilio | reverse complement strand
TCCTCCTCCTCCTCCTCCTCCTCCTCCTCCTCTTCCTCCTCCTCCCTCCCTCCCCTTCCTCCTTCTTCCTCCCCCCACCTCCTTCTCTCCGTCCTCTTCCTCCGCCCTACCTCCTCCTCCTTCTCCACCCCTACCTCCTCCTCCTTCTCCACCCCTACCTGCTCCTCCTCCTTCCTCCTCCTCCTCCTCCTCCTCCTCCTCCTCCTCCTCCTCCTCCTCCTCCTCCTCCTCCTCCTCCTACTCCTACTCTGTCCCATTTACCCTTGTAAGACGTTGTGTAAGACATCCATTGAGAAAGAAGCAACTCTCCGTCACAACCTTCAACAGATGCGAAATCCTTGCCGAAACGTCAGTAGAAAAAGACATTAAACTGATCGGGGACTCAATCATTCGTGATCAATTAGTGGAATTCTGTGGTCGTGATCCTCACCACAGAAAGAGGCACTGCATTCCAGGAGCGTCCCTGGACAACATAGCAGAAGCCTGCGATGAAATAACAAATGACGCTGACGCAAACACCCTGATTATCATTCACGCGGGAAATATTGACGTTAAACAAACCAGATCAGAGGCTCTCCTTACTAAATATCACAATATGATGAATATATATAACGTAAAATCGAGTAAAATCATCATATATGGTATTCTTCCGAGGATCAATGCTGAAAACAGCTTCTACAAAAAGGCCTTAAGCACAAATAATCGTCTCGCAGACCTCTGTAAAGAAGGTGTTGCATATATAAACTTATAGGACCATTTCCATAACCAACCGATTCTCCTCCGAAACGATGGTCTCCATTTAAATTCAGTTGGTTCTGCACGACTTGGTAGGCTACTCAATGCTGCGGTAACACACTACAAACCAAAAAACTCAAAGCAGGTTGAGGTTCCGACAAAAACTTAAGCTCTCGTTCCCGCAATGTAAATTCTCGTTCCCACAAAGCCCCAAAATCTAGTTCCCGCAAAGCCCAATCTACATATCCCGATATTAAAGCTTTTTACTTTAATGCTCGTAGTATAAGTAACCAATTTCATGATTTAGAGGAACTAGTTTATTCAGAACAATACGACATCATCGGAGTTTCCAAGTCATGGATAGATACGACCAATATAGATTTTATGGCTGAATTTGCGATACCGGGGTATAACTTATTAAGTTCAGAAAGACTTCGAAGGGCAGGAAGAGGTGTATTGTTGTATATAAAGTCCTGCCTTCATCCCCTTGTAGTATCTAAACACGAAACTGATAACAGTAATGTAATTTTCGTTCAACTAAATCGTCATTCGCAAAAAGTAGTAATTGGCCTTGTTTATCGACCTCCAGCTCAAACAAGTACAATCGACGGAAAACTCTATGAAAATTGAACAAATAGCGGAAATTAGTTCTCAAAACGAAAGTGTAATATTCGGTGATTTTAATATTCCCATAACCATTTGGGGCGTCTCACTGACAACACATTTGGGGCACACTCTCTATGCAAATCTCCAAGAAAATACTTTATACCAACACGTGGATGAACCAACGCGAGGCGATAATATTTTAGATCTTATTTTCACAACGAACGAAAATCTTGTCAGTAATGTTAACGTCGGATCTGAATTCAATAGCAGTGACCATCGGGTGATTACTTTCAGCATTAACATCAGTAAGAGAAGTGATGTCGAAAGTAAAGAAATAGTTCTTGATTATCGAAGGGCAGATTTCAGAAAACTAAAAAGAATCTTAACGAACACCGATTGGAATGCTATCTAAGAAAGTAATGACATCAATGTAGCATGGCATGAATTCACCGGTAAGCTTAACTTAGCAATACAATCCTCAATACCGGTGCGATGTAGGCGATCTATTCAAAATGTTAAACCGAAATGGTGGACCCACGAAATCAAGGACATCCTCCCAGCTAAGAAATGTGCATATAAAAAACACAAAGAAACACAAAATGAAGACGACAAACTCGAACACGACAGATTTAGACGAAATACGGAAAAACTTATTAAGCAGAGCAAGAAAAATTTTGTAGTACGTATTGCCGAAATAAGCAAATCTAAACCTAAAGAACTCTACAACTATGTTAAAAAGAAAAAAATAATGACGTCAACCATAGGGCCGTTGGAAATGGAAAATGGCGAACACACAGAAAATGAAGTGACTATGGCGGATATTCTAAATAACTGTTTTGCATCAGTCTTCACAGTAGAAAACACCGCGCAAAATCAACTCATCCCGAAAACACAGAAAAAAGGTACCTGCCTCAGCTCATTAACCTTTCAGGAATGCGACATTTTGCTCGCGATAAATAACATGAAAATTAACAAAAGTCCTGATCTTGACAAAATTTTGCCCCGCGTATTAAAAGAAGCAAAGAACGAAATAGTAAAACCACTTTCCATATTATTTAATAAGTCTTTACTCACCAGAAATACACCGTGCGAATGGAAACTAGCTAATGTCACACCCATCTATAAAAAAGGAAGGAAGTCGCAGCCCGGAAACTATCGCCCAATCAGTTTAACATCAGTTACTGAAAAAAAATAATGGAATCCATCATAAGAGTCAAAATCGTTAAGTTCTTAGAAGAAAATGACAAAATTTACGGATTCGCAGCATGGATTTAGAAAAAAACGCTTATGCCTTTCAGACCTACTTGATTTTTACAATAGTGTATTCAAAATGTACGACAACACGAGGGCAGTAGACGTAGTTTACCTCGATTTTCAAAAAGCGTTCCTCCGAAAAAGTTCCTCGTAAGCGTCTCATTAGTAAAATAAAAGCTCATATATGCTGGTATAACAGGCCATCTTTCAAATTGGATAGAAAACTAGCTGTCAAATCGTAAACAGAGGGTGGTAATAAATGGTAATTCTTCTGACTGGCCCAGTGTTAATAGTAACGTTCCTCAAGGATCAGTTCTCGGACCTATCCTGTTCTTAATATATATAAATGGGCATTGACGAGGAAATCACATGCAGGTTATCGAAATCTGCTGATGACACGAAAATCACAAACACAGCCTTTACAAAATCTCAGCGCCAACTCATGCAAAACGACTTAAAAAACGCTAACAGAATGGTCAAAAGCATTGCAAATGAATTTCAGCCTTGACAAATGTCATCTATTACATATTGGAAACTAAGTGGGGGGGGGGGGGGGGCATTCAGTAGAGCGCATACCTCCGCCCGAATATTTCATCAATTGGTTGCCATGGCAACAGTTGTGATTCGATTTTTAAAAAAAAAAAATAATTTTTTTTTTTATTAAAAATAATATATATATATATATATATATATTATATATATAATATATATATATATATATATATATATATATATATAATATATATATATATATATATATATATATATATATTAAAATATATAATATATATATATAAAATATATATATATATATATATATATATATATATATATTTTATATTTTATATATATATATATATATTTATATATATAATATATATATATATATTTTCGTGTATGCACTCAGTATGAGCGCATACGTCCGTGCCCGAATTGTTTCCCTCAATTGGTGCCTGGTACACTTGTCAATAGATTTCTCCAAAATCAAATCAGTTCTTCCTTATACCAAATAGACATGGTATACCGAGTTTGGTCCAAATCTATTCGTAACTTTTCGAGAAATCCTGTACACTAATAAACAGCCAGACAGACAGACAGACAGACAGACAGATCGGGGTGAAGACATAACCCCTCCAACTTCGCTGGCGGAGGTAATAACAACCCTCATGAAAGTTACGTGATGAACGATTTCCAACTAACAAGTGTTGATAAAGAAAAAGATTTAGGCGTTATAATCTCGGAAGATCTCAAAACGCATAACCAAATTATAGAGGTAATAAAAAATGCAAACTAATTGGTTGGTTTTTTTGGACGAACATTCAATTTCAAATCTGAAAAAGTGATACTAATTCTTTTTAACTCGTTTTTTTACCCCATCTATAATACTGTGTGCAGTTCTGGTCACCTTATTATAAAAAGGACATAGATAAACTAGAAAAAATACAGCGCAGTGTAACCAAAATGATACCTAGATTGCGTAACAAATCGTACGAAAATCGGCTCAAAGAACTTAACTTATTCCCATTAACAAAACGAAGGATAAGAGATGACCTCATCGAAGTCTTTAAAATCTTCAAAGGATTTACGAACGTAATCCCATTAGATCTTTTCACGCTGGACCGGTCAAGCTCAACTAGAAACAACGGATTTAAAATAAGCAGGAATCGGTTTGTAACGAACGAGGCAAAGTACTTCTTCACAAATCGTGTTGTAAACGTATGGAATGGGCTGCCCTGAGACGTAGTAAGCTCAAATACAATAGAATCATTTAAAAATCGCCTCGATAAGTATTTCTTATCAAATCCCCGGTTGTCCCTGTTTATCTCGGAATAATAAATTTATCTCGCGGCCTCTGAATCTTGCTCTCATTGCGTGAAACGATTGCGAGTCGCGTCTACACAACCCGTCCCACACGTCTCAGACAGCCCCGAGTTAACGGTCACTACTACAACTTTTGACCTGTGACGGGTTGTGGTTCAGTAAGGGCCCTGACAGTTAGTGACCACCATCGGGATTTATGTACCAGGGGTCACTGCTGCAGGCAGGGGGCATTAAAGTGTACGACGTCCTAGTTGGAAAGTGCACTACCGCAGTGGATTGAACGGAGCCGGGGGCTGATTGACTGCTGCCTCCCAAGAAAGCGCCCGGCAAGGCTGCCACACCACCCTTGAACTTCCACACTGAGCCTACACCAACACTACATTAGACTTCATGACACACACAGATAGCCCCGAGTTAACGGTGACCACTACTACTCTCGACCTGTGACGGGCTGTGGATCAGCAAGGGTCCTGACAGTTAGTGACCACCATCGGGAATTAAGGTACCAGGAGTCACTGCTGCAGGGGGCATTGATAGTGTACGGCGTCCTGCATGGAAAGTACACAATCCGCAGTGGATTGAACGGAGCTGGGGCCTGATTGACTGTTGCCTCCCAAGAAAGCGCCAGGCAAGGCTGCCGCACCACTTTTTAACCTCCACACTGTGTTCCCACCATTACAAAACACACATAACATGACCCTACTATCAAACACTAAACCTACCCCCACAAACATAGTAGTAGTTAGCCATAGATTACAGCTTTAAACTTTCTTCACAAATTCCATACCGCTTTTCTATACTGCATGGTATCACTTCATTTCCGGCCAGCTTCGGCTGGAGGGATGGGTGGGTGGGGAGGAGCCTTCTACTTTTCTACCCTTTTTCTCTTATTATCTAGTTAGTGTAGTGTAGTTAAATCAAACAGCCATGTAAGGACCTAATGGTATGTTGCTGTTTGTGTTTCCTTTGTAATCCTTTGTAATCCTCCTCCTCCTCCTCCTCCTCCTCCTCCTCTTCCTCCCCCTTAACTTCCTGTAACTTAATATCTTCTTTTTTTCATTTTTTTCTTTTTTCCACCTGTTCCACGGGCTCAAGCTAGCCCGTGGTCCTCCCCTGCTGGAGGCCCGATAGACAAACAACAACTGTTCCTCCTTCTGCGTAATGGCAGCTGCTATTGTTAAAGACTTTTTTTTTTTTTTTTTTTTTTTTTTTTTTTTTTTTTTACATCACAAAGAACTGGCCAAGGGCACAACAAAAATGGGTAACACAAAGCCCGCTTAGTTGCCAGTCCCTATAAAGAAGACAGTAAGAGAATAAAATAAAAAAGAGGGGTGAGGCAATCTAGTTCGGTTAGTTGACTTAGTCATGCACATGAGTAATTAAGGTGAGGTGTTCGGCATTCTCACCTGAACCCTGGCCTGTTACGCAATGGTGAACCAGCCTGTGAGAGAGATAGAATGAGAAAGAGAGAAAGAAAGATAGAGAGATATATAGAGAGAGGTTGCATGAGGTGTCTTTTGTAGCGAGAAAGAGAGAGAGAGAGAGAGAGAGAGAGAGAGAGAGAGAGAGAGAGAGAGAGAGAGAGAGAGAGAGAGAGAGAGAGAGAGAGAGAGAGAGAGAGAGAGAAGAGAGAGAGAGAGAGAGAGAAGAGAGGAGAGAGAGAGAGAGTGAGAGAGAGAGAGAGAGAGAGAGAGAGAGAGAGAAGTTACATGAGGTGTCTTTTGCAGCTACTAAACACAACCTTATCATCTGTCAACAAATATAGTTTAGACTCACATCATTTCCATCCTTGCTGGGTTAATTTTTTTTTATCAATTGGAAATATTTGAGTTGTTGCGTCCACGGATATTTCCTGTACCAACCAGTTTAATCAATATCGTCATCATGGTTAGTATTCATCAAGTGTATGGGTGAAGAATGCGTTAGCAGTGATGGTATAATGGTGAACACAAAACTAACCTTATTTTGAATATTATTCATACACATCATCAATTTTTATTATATTTTTTGTTCAAGATACTACAGGTGTCTAACTTAAAATTCCATAGAAAAAAATATCAATATAAGTGAGATGTAATGATATCTATGGTAATAATAATGGTAAGACTGATGATAATGGTGCGAAGGAGAAGTATTGTAAGACACTTAAGAACATAAGACTATAAGAAAATAAGGATACAAGCTACAACAGGCTGCGAGAAAACCCTTCCAACATGTCAACACAAAAGCCTCACAGAGAAAGGACCCGCTTCTCCCCCCGTCACACCGCGTCTCGGGGTATTGATTTCCATGCCTTGTGGTCACTGTTGTGTGCATTGTGTTGACGACTAGACGTGGTTTGTCCTGCGTCAGTAGGGAAAAGCCAATCCCCAATATCCCCCATGTCCTTAGTACCCTCAGAAGCTACAGAGAGGGCAGAGAGGACATTGCAGAAAATATGATTGCTGCAGCTGTGTGTGTGCATGTGTGCGTGTGTGTGTGTGTGTGTGTCTGTGTGTGTGTTTGTGTGCGTGTGTGTGTGTGTGTGTGTGTGTGTGTGTGTGTGCTGTGGGGAATGGCCAGGGGTGAGCTGTTTATGAGAGCATAGCATTGTCCAGCAGCGTAAACACGGGTGTAGTTGTCAGTTGCCACAACACAGCGTTCTTACCCTCCACGTACGGCGGGGATGCGTTTGAAGGAACCGTGGAATAGGGGAGAAGAGGAAGAAAGAGGATATAGAGAAGAAGGAAGAGGAGGAGGAGGGGATAAGCATTTCAAAGATAACGTTACGGGAGATGAAACATTCGCGACCATGAAATAGAAAGAAGTGGAGGAGAAGAAAAAGGAGGAGGGGATAGGCACTTTCAATATTACGTTACACTTTACACGTTCTAATAACACAATAACACGACCAAAAACAATAACAAAACAGTAGACTTTAGATTTTACCTTGTGATGCAGAACACAAACCACACACCTGAATATCCCGGGTGCCATTTGATTTTACCTGCTTACCTGTCTCTAGAGAATGAAGGGACATATCTGGGGCGAACCTTGACTGAAAACAACCTCGCTATACCGCTGCTCTTGCCCTTTGTACATTTA
>JACEEZ010023430.1:427191-442191 GCA_016584305.1 Chionoecetes opilio | reverse complement strand
TGTGACTAATTTCTACCACTATAAGTTCTACGTGTTAGAGGTAAAAGAATAGTAAACTTGAAGGCTTTTCCCCACCCACCTATCCCTCCGGCCGAGGCCGGCAGGAAAAAAGTGAAAAAACACACCATACAGTATAGAAAAACTTTTATAGGAAAGATTGAAGGAGAGACATACTCTAAACTAAAGCTAACGCTACAAAAAAAAAAGTTTACGTAGGGCCGAAGTAATTGAGTTGGGCAGTTGATGCTAAGTATTTATCTAGTTTGTTCTTAAACGCCTCAACCGTGTTACTATTAACTACTTGTGCTGGAAGAGAGTTCCATGTATTTACAACTCTATTAACCCGTAAACTGCGGATATCTCTGTGTACGCGGGACTTTTGCCAGAATTCTTATAGTCGCTAAACAAACTTGAATGTGTATCAATGTACTCACCATATATTTGTGCAACCGCTAAAAAAATGTTTTTATGCTAAAGTCATGTGGTTGTTCTATGATTGTACTTGCAAGATGAAGAGCGTTGAGGTTTATGGAATCCATGGTGCAGATCGTTCACAGAAAAAAGGCCGCAAGGGGGTTCCTCTCTAATCTCTCTGCCCGCGATAGGGAGAGACCTGTCAGCACCTTCAACTTCCATGCTGGTCACTGGGTCACTGAGCCTATGTGTGACCCCTGGGTCATTATAGGTAAAGTAGAGTTGCCAGATTTCATCTGCCGAAAAATTTGCCCACCTTTTTGAATTTGGCGGCCGCCCAATTGGGCATACTCGCGTTTTCTTAGTGAGTGACCAAATGGGCATAGCCGTGCTTTACGGGTTAAAGAAAAAGTGCTTCGCTTCATGTGGCCGAGATCGCTTACCAATTAGCTTGTATCCATTACTAAGAGTAGTGCTTGTCTATTCAATATTCAAATAGTTGTTTATGTTAACATTATCTAACCCATGGAACATTTTAAACAATTATATTAAGTCTCCAATTATATTAAGCCAATATAAGATATTTCCAGTTATGCCGTGAGACTTTAATTTCTTAGGTAAACGCTTATGGGGGACTTTGTCAAACGGTTTATGAAAGTCAATATCTACGCAATCTACGTTAAGTTCCTTCAATCTCTGTTAATGAAGTACTTCAATCGCTCTTCGTATGGCTTGTTCCGCAAGCGTGGACTAATTTTAGTATCTTTTCTTTGTACTCTCTCCAGTTTGATTATATTTTTTATATAGTAGGGTTGTAACTAGGTGGAGTGTTCATAGCTTATGGTTGAACTGGAATGATGGATACTCATTTTGTCAGTTCAGGTTCCTTTATTGCATTAAAATCTGGAATACATATACAGAAATTCTGGTTTCACAAATGGTGGTTTTGAAGGTTAATTGTGGAACTCGACCAAGACTGCGAGTTTCACCAAAGACACCTCTAGTATACATTGCTGGTGACACGTTGTATATAATTAACTGTATTGATGAGCTGACAATAGTGCATAAATATGATAATGACAATAACAAAATATGAAGAGTATAAAATAGAATAGTTAACGCTTGCTACGCTGGTTCTCTTAGGGACAGCACTGGTAGAAAACGGAAAACTTAATAAGACTGAAAGGGGTGACTACTTTAGTCGCTACAGTACCCCCCCCCTAGTGACACGGGAGGAGGAACGAGACTTTGGTAGAGCGGCGTTGCCTGGGTGTTGGCGATGTGATGGTAGCGATGTGGGCTTGCTCTGGGGCCAACAGGTATGCTGGTTTGACGCGGTCGATGGGGTTGACGTGGAGGGCTGTGGTGACCAGTTGCTGGCTTGGCAGTGTTGCCGCCATGGCAGTGGTGCCGCCGGCTGTGTGCGGGCGTGGCAGTATTGCCGCCATGGCAGTGTTGCAGGCGTGGCGGTATTGCGGGCGTGGCAGTGTTACCGCCATGGCAGTGGTGCCGCCGGCAGTGTGCGGGCGTGGCAGTGTTACCGCCATGGCAGTGGTGCCGCCGGCAGTGTTGCGGGCGTGGCAGTGTTACCGCCATGGCAGTGGTGCCGCCGGCAGTGTTGCGGGCGTGGCAGTGTTACCGCCATGGCAGTGGTGCCGCCGGCAGTGTTGCGGGCGTGGCAGTGTTACCGCCATGGTCAGTGGTGCCGCCGGCAGTGTTGCGGGCGTGGCAGTGTTACCGCCATGGCAGTGGTGCCGCCGGCAGTGTTGCGGGCGTGGCAGTGTTACCGCCATGGCAGTGGTGCCGCCGGCAGTGTGCGGGCGTGGCAGTGTTGCCGCCATGGCAGTGTTGGCGCCTGGTAGTGTTGCCGCCTGGTAGTGTTGCAGCCTGGTGATGAGTAATCCACAGGGCGGTGAGTAATCCACAGGGCGGTGAGTAATCCACAGGGCTGTTGAGTAATCCATAGGGCGGCGAGCGGCGGCCGTGGAGCGAGTCACTTTAACACTGTGGGGCTGAGGGTTGAGTAATCCGCAGGGCTGTTGAGTAATCCATAGGGCGGCGAGCGGCGGCCGTGGAGTGAGTCACGTTAACACTGTGGAGTTGAGGGTTGAGTAATCCACAGGGCTGGTAATCCACAGGGCGGCGAGTGACGGCCGTAGAGTGATTCAATAACACCGTGGGGCTGCGCAGAATGCGCGTGAGGTCGTGCTGAGGGCGCAAGGAGGCGTCAGAGGGTGGAGTGGCTGCGCTGAGTGCACATAGGCCACTGAGGCGTTTGAGGAAGCAGGGCCCGCGCTAAACACGCATAAGGCCGCTGAGGACGCGGTGAGCCGTCTGGAGGGGGGCAGCGGCCGCGCTAAATGCGCATAGGCCGCAGTGAGGCCTCGGAGGAAGCAGGGCCCGCGCTAAATGCGCATAAGGCCGCTGAAGACACGGTGAGCCGTCTGAAGGGGCAGTAGCCGCGCTGAATGCGCATAGGCCTGAGGACGCAGTAAGGCATCTGACGGGGCAGTGGCCGCGCTGAATGCGCATAGGCTGCTGAGGACGCAGTGAGGCGCCTGGCGGGGTAGTGGCCGCGCTGAATGCGCATAGGCCGCTGAGGACGCAGTAAGGCGTCTGAGGGCAAAAATGCCCTGAGGAAGGCACAGAAGGTGCCGGGGTCTGGGTGGGAAACCTGACTAGGTGGCGGCTACACGTATGAAGTGTAATTCTCCCGATCCCGCTTTCAACCTAGCGATCACCAGTGAAGCTGGAGGCTAGGAATATACAGCAGGAGCAGTGGGACGAATGTATCCGAAGACGCAGGTCCCACTACTAGGAGAAGTGTGCTCATGTGTCCAGCAAAGCATAGAAATTGCATTTCTATGCCGTGATGTACAGCACCAGTTTTAGCCAACCTAGGAACCATTAGCTACACTCCAGGGTCACCATTTGTAACTAGGTGGAGTGTTCATAGCTTATGGTTGAACTGGAATGATGGATACTCATTTGGTCAGTTCAGGTTACTTTATTGCATTAAAATCTGGAATACATATATAGAAATTCTGGTTCACAAATGGTGGTTTGAAGGTTACATGTGGAACTCGCCCAAGACTGCGAGTTTCACCAAAGACACTTCTAGTATACATTGCTGGTGACACGTTGTATATAATTAACTGTATTGATGAGCTGACAATAGTGCATAAATATGATAATGACAATAACAAAATATGAAGAGTATAAAATAGAATAGTTAACGTTGCTACGCTGGTTCTCTTAGGGACAGCACTGGTAGAAAACGGAAAACTTGATAAGACTGAAAGGGGTGACTACTTTAGTCGCTACAGGGTGACCAGAACTGAACGCAGTATTCAAGATGAGGAAGATCGCATTAAAAGTGTAGGAATGACATTTTCAGACTTTTCGAAAGTTCTTCCTATGAAAACCAGCTAATTTGTTAGCCTTCTTAACAACTTCTGAACAATGTTTACAGGGCTTGAAGTCGTTGCTTATAATAATCCCCAAGTCATTTTCTTCGGTAACATTGGAAAGTTCATATCCGTCCATTGAGTAGTTAATTTGATCGTTATTACTTCCTATATGCAAAACCTTACACATATCGGTATTAAATTTCATCTGCCACTTCTTTGCCCAACTAACTAAGCGATCAGGGTAAGATTGCAATTGCATCTTATCGGCAGTTATGACTACTTTATTCGTTATTTTAGTATCGTCCGCAAACTTCGATATCTTACAGGTGAGGCCTTCGTCAATATCGTTTACATAGATTAAGAAAAGTACAGGACCTAGTACAGATCCCTGCGGTACACCACTTAAAACATTTTGCCAGCTCGATGCTTTTCCATTAATTACGACGCGCTGCTTTCTCCCAGAAGGCCAGAATTCAAGCCAATTTAAGATATTTCCAGTTATGCCGTGAGACTTTAATTTCTCAGGTAAACGCTTATGGGGGACTTTATCAAACGCTTTATGAAAGTCAAGATACATAAGAACATAAAATAATAAGGAAGCTACAAGAGGACGTGAGGCCTACACGTGGTAGTTCCTGTTACCTAACACTATCTACATCCACCTTTCATCCCCATCCATGAAACTATCCAGCCCCTCTTGAAAACTTCCCAATGACTCCGCACTAACTACCTGTCTACTGAGTCCATTCCAGTCATTCATCACCCTATTTGTGAACTAGTTTTCCACATTTATTTTTTAAATCCACGCTTTTCCAGCTTGAATCAGTTACTTCTTGTTCTACCCTAATTAAAAGCCGTAGGAACTTTTCCTACCTCTCCTTTATTAAATTCCTTTATCCACTTAACAACTTCTTTCAGATCGCCCCTTACTCTGCGTCTCTCGAGTGAGTGTAATTTCAATAGCTTCAATATCTTCTCATAACTAAAGTTACGCATCCCATGAATAATTTTGGTCATCCTTCTCTGCACTGATTCTAACAAGGCTTTATCCATCCTGTAATATGGAGACCAAAACTGAACTGCATAGTCTAGGTGAGGTCTGACTAGAGCCAGATAAAGCTTTAGAATATCTTCCGCACATTTACTTTTAAAACTTCTGGTAATGAATCCTAACACTCTATTAGCTCTATTTCTAGCATCAATACATTCTTTCCTAGGTCGGAGGTCTGGGCTCACACTCACTCCAAGATCTTTTTCACCTTCTTATCTTTTCAGCGATACATTGCGTATGGTGTATCTATTACCAGGGTTTTTTCTATCAACATTCATAGCACTGCACATATCAATATTAAATTCCATCTGCTATCTGACTACCCACTCATTAAGTTTATCTAAGTCTCCCTGCAATATCTTTACATCAGACTGTGATCCAATAATCCTACCTACCTTAGTATCATCCGCAAACTTGCTGATATCTCAGCTAATCCCACTATCCAAGTCGTTGATGTAAATCAAAAATAGTAATGGACCCAAAACAGACCCTTGTGGAACTTTCCTTCTCACCTGTCCCCATTCAGATTTAGAGCCATTAATTGAAATCCTTTGTTGCCTATAACTTTGCCAAGCGCTAATCCAACGAAGAACCTTCCCATCTATCCAATGAGCCTTAACATCATTTAAGAGTCGCTCGTGTGGTACTTTGTCGAATGCCTTACTAAAGTCCAGGTATATTATATCATAATCCTTATCATTATCTGCTGTCTCATAAACTTTCCTATAAAAACTCAATACATTGGTGAGACATGACCTACCCTTGGTGAATCCATGTTGTGAATCATTGATCAACCTATGTTTATCTAAGTGCTCTCTAATGTTTTTTTCAATAATAGATTCCAATAATCTACCTACCACTGACGTTAGACTGACAGGTCGATAATTTGCCTTTAGTCCTCTGTCTCCCTTCTTAAATTTGGGGACTACATTTCCTTTCCTCCACAATAACGGCACATCGCCTATCTTAACCGATTTCCTAGAAATGTGCAGTAGCGACTCAATAACAGCCTCTTTACATTCTTTTAATACTCTGGGATACACTTCATCTGGTCCTGGCGACTTAAAATTCTTCATTTTATCTATACCCTCTTCCACCATTTCCTTAGTTAACACAATATCTTCGAGTTTCTCCACATCGCTTCCTTTAAATATCTGTTCACTTTCAGGTATTGCCTGTGTATCTTCCTGAGTAAAATCACCTAAGAAATAATATTTTTTTTTTTTACACATAGCCTCATCCTTATTTAAGACCTCACCCTGCTCTAATCTTAAAGGCCCCACTAATTCCCATCAAGATAAATCACATCTACTGCTGCTTTCGTCTCGGAGGAGGAGGAGGAGGAGGAGAGGAGGAGGAGGAGGAGGAGGAGGAGGAGGAGGAGGAGGAAGAGGAAGAGGAAGAGGAAGAGGAAGAGGAAGAAGCGAAAGCGAAAGCGAAAGCGAAAGCGAAAGCGAAAGAGAAAGAGAAAGAGAAAGAGAAAGAGAAAGCGAAAGCGAAAGAGCAGGAGCAGGAGCAGGAGCAGGAGCAGGAGCAGGAGCAGGAGCAGGAGCAGGAGCAGGAGCAGGAGCAGGAGCAGGAGCAGGAGCAGGAGCAGGAGCAGGAGCAGGAGCAGGAGCAGGAGCAGGAGCAGGAGAGGAGAAGGAGAAGGAGAAGGAGAAGGAGAAGGAGAAGGAGAAGGAGAAGGAGAAAGAGAAAGAGGAGGAATACAGAGGAATACATAGGAATAACAGACACCAGGAGACCTATTGCTCCTTAACTAGGGTATCTGTTGAACTACGTACATACTACTAACTATCAACTACATGTAAGAGGACAGTTGGAAAATGATACCATATCCCTAAAGAAGATAGGAAGATGGAAGTTTCGTAGTGAAGAATGATAGGATATGAAATATGCTAACTACAACTACCACTAACACTAATCGATCCGGGGGACTATAATATGAATTCGCAGGGCAATATCAATACCCATTTACTTTACAGTGCGCACCAAGTCTGTTTTTAAATGAAGTTATTGTGCTGGCTTCGACAACATTTGCTGGTAATTTGTTCTATCTATCAACAACTCTAACATTGAAATATATTTTACGGAGATCTGTGATGCAAAGTTGACCGTTCAGTTTTAAACCGTTATTTCCTATTGTCACTTGAGGAGAAAGCTCGAATAGGTTCTCTTGATTAATGACATCAAATCCTTTTAGGATCTTAAAGGTTTCTATCAAGTCCCCACGGATTCTACGATCCTTAAAGGAAAATATATTAAGTATCCGCAGTCTCTCTTCATAAGATGAATTTCGCAGAGATGGTATTAGTTTGGTTGCTCGTCTTTGAACCGATTCCAATTTGGCTTGATCTATTACGAAACAAGGCGACCAGAATTGAACGGCATATTCTAAGTGCGGCCTAACCAAAGACGTGTATAATCGTGTCATTACTGTGCCGAGTGTATATGCAAACACCAGTATCCCGTAGCACATTTATTCATCCAAATCGTCTCGATCTGCAAGCATAAGGTAAGGACTAACAAGCAGTCGAGATCACCGAAATTAACACTTAACAAGTATGAACCACTAGTCAAAGATCCACAAATTAATAACTAGACCATAAACTTAACAACACTTGCCTCTTGAACTCACATATTACCAAAATCACCTATACTTAGTACACCAACCAAAATAACAAGTCCAACAAACAATAAGAATAATAGACACAGAAAATGAACAAATACTTACAACACTAGCTCCTCTCGTTTGCACGAATACCTCGGCGGTCGGTAACAGCCAGTAATCCTTCGTCACTAAGGAAATCCATGAAGTTAGGAAGGGGCGTGGAGACACCCACAAGTCCTGTCTACACCCCCTTATGTCCGTTTCCACCAAATCCAGATGTTAGAGTGAGCCACACACTCCTCGACACCGGCCAGGTCAAGTGTTCCAATAATAGCCACGTCACTAGACACGACGAACGCGAAGCGCCAGGCTCCTCGCAAACAAACGAGATGAATCATATCACCTAGTGATACACTCCGCCACACAACCCAAGAAAATACAACAAAAAAAACGACGAAGTGCGCCCTAATGCACAATACAATAAACGTACCTTACACAATGCAATAACCCTGCCAAACACAATATAAAAATAGCTTACACCAAATAATAAGCTTGTGGTTTATCCAAAATATTAAACAAAAAGACAAGTCTAAAACTGCATCACTATTGCTCTTCCACAGGAATCAGCACAACAAGTCTGTGAACAGAGCAACACATTATTTTGTCAGCTTCCCCCCCAATAATGCACGCCAGCTCTTGATAATTTGTACCTTAACTTAACATTCCTCACAACGCCATCACGGCCCGGGTTTGCTTCTATGACTTGAGACAATTTCCACACGCCCCTGACAGCGTTGCTATCTTGAATCAGTACTATATCCCCGACTTTGACATTCCTCTTTGAAGCATGCCACTTCGTACGCAACAATAGTCCTGGGAAGTAGTCGCGTTGCCACTGTTCGGTAGTTTCCTGGGAAAGTGGTTCATCCCAACCTATCGAACCCTTAATCACTATTCCGCGCCGTGTCTCAACCTGACTGACTAATTCTCTCAATATTATCTTAGCCTTTAGAGTAACAGGTAATATCAAGCCTAACGGGTCGTAAATTGAAGATGTTTGGCTTAATATCATCCTACGCGTCAAGGTTGAAGGGAAGTTATTTTCACAGTCCTCACGGCTCATGTCTGGCTCACTTCGTATCTTCCTCGTTTTACGAGAAAAGTTTATTTTAATCTTATATAGGAACAGGTCTTTCTTAGGCTCCCATTGCAAACCTAATACCGTCTCTCGATCTGAATCCAGAATATTCACACTATCATGATTGATATTTCCACTCACAATCTAATGTTTTATGTGGAATCCCCCATGCTTTAGAACTGTCTCCAAGTTTCTCATATCTCCAATAATCTCTTCTCCACTTTCAGTAGAGAAGAGTATGTCATCCACATAAGAGTCCCTGTTTATGATTTGATTCACCTTGGGAAACTCTTCTTTATACATTTCTGCCATTTTTCTCATTGCTAGCGTGGCAATAGCTCCACTACAGTTGTCTCCGAAAGTAACGGATGTTAGTATAATATAACGATCAGGTTCCTTTTCCGGTTTCATATCCCGCCATACAAATCTATAAGTGAGCTGGTCGATGTTGCCCAGTTTCACAGAATGATACATTTTCCCAACGTCTCCTGCGGCTGCTACCTGATCCTGGCTGAATCTAAGTAACACTCCACAAAGATTGCTAACGATGAAAAAAATAAATACTATTGTAAACGCATTGTTAAAAACCATGCGGGGGTTGTGGACGTATATTCTGGTTGTATTTCATGGTGATGAAGGTAGTGAACTGGACCTTTATAAGATTGTATCTCCTCCTTACTGAGTTTCCTAGCAATGTCCCTATCTTTCATATCAATTTCACTCTGATACTTTTGTGTATAATCAGGACCCAGTTTCCTCAGTCTAACCTCGCAAGACTTCACCCGGGCAATAGCCACACTTATATTGTTTTTCAACTCTCTGGGATCCTTCAGCCATGGATAACTAGACACCCACTCCCGTTTCTCCACATTAAATCTTAATCCATTTTCTAAGGCTAATTCTCTTTCATCCTTCATACTATGTTCTGATTCTGGACAGTTACTACATAAGCACTGGGGACATTTTGGCTTGCATTCTGTTCCCATGTTTCCCATAGTAAAAAATTCATCCAACTTGTTCTTCAACTCATCCTTTACATTAACTAAAAACTGATCCGCTTGGAATTGACCCGCGATAGGATGGCTCCTGATGGTAATATGACTCACAGTACCACAAGTCTGGGGAATGAGGGGGTGTGAGCCACGTATACAGTATCCAAATGTGTTCCTTAACAACTGTAATTTACCCCTTGTTTGCACCGCCTCAGGTAAGAGCTCACAATAATCAACACCAATCAGAATGTCAACATGCCCAGCAGACCTCCTTACATCTTCAGCTAAGATGCCTTCAAACACTGATGCTATACTAGATATTTCAAGCTTCTCAATTTTAGTTGAAATTTCATCAATTCCTATTGCCCTTAATTCCACTGTGTTACCATCCTTATCCTTAAGAGGAATTACATATTCCTTTGTAAGAACACTCTCCTTGGCATTTCCAATCTTTACCATCGTCATAGTGATATTTCTCCCCTTTATGCCAAGTTCACGCGCCCTTTGATGGCGTATGAGGGTAACATCTGAGCCCGAATCATACAGAATTGACATAGGTCGCCCACTGCAATATGCTTTACCTATCGCTAACAAAGTCCTGTTCCCCTTACAGCTATAGATGTTGAACGTGTCATAGTTTTGACTCAAGGCATCATGCAGTAAAGGATGATGGAATCTTGTGCATGCCCTCCCATTGACTTTCACCCCGCACTGCGTACCATAACCACAGTTCCGTGCCATGTGACTACCTCCAATACAATTGAAACATATACCCCTGGATTTGACTGCCTCAAGCCTCGCTGCATTGTTTAATGCCTTGAATCCGTCACATTCGTATATATTGTGTCCATCAGCATTATGCAGCCAGCATTTTTTATCCATAGATTGGTTTCCTGTGCCGATTTTCCTCACAGCCTCAGTCAAATTTACTATTAGTTTCTCAAATTCCCGGTTCTTGTTATCTTGGGTTATTTGGATATTCTTAATAGTGTCCACAATATTATGATCACTTTCATTTCTCTCCGAAACACCCGTTAAGCAATTGACATTCTTAGTGACAGTACTACACCTAACATTAGAGTCCATGTATTCTAGAGCTTGTTTCTCTCTCAATAGGAATTCCAACAATGCTGGGAACAGGCTGTCAGTTCGAGATAGTTCACCAGATTTCATGACCCATTCTCTTTTCTGTAATGCCGGCAAGATTCTCTCTACCATGCTCACGACATGAGCAGTATTCATTTCCGATTGCAGGTTTACTCTTTTTAAGTCTAACCAACACTGCTCCACCTTCCCCGCCATTTTGATGAACCCTTTATTGTCTCCTTCACTCAATGACTTCAGTGCTTTCAATTCACTAATCACCACATCAACGATCTTCCGGGGATTATCATATTGATCATCAAGACGCTTAAACATTGAGTCGTAGTCGTTATCGCACCCCGCTATGCACTTTAGAGCGTCGTCACTGATACACTGTTTTAATGCAAAGGGGTCCTTGCCATAATGCTTTTCTATGATGCGGATAAAATCGTCTTTAAAGCCTGGATAATCTCTTATATTTCCAGTAAATTTTGGGGGTTCTAATGCCTTTACTTTGACTTTCATTTTACTCTCACGTTCCTTGCACTTATCCAGTCTGTAAATCCTGCTCAAACAATCCTTCACATCATATACTACACCAGAGATATACTGTTCTGCCTCCTCTATTTCACTTTCATCAGTCAGAACATCCACATATCCATTATGAATAGTCTCTAACTCCTTAAAGGCGTCACTCACCTCACCGTAAGTTTCCTTCCACATTTCAATAGGATCCTGCCTATCGAAACAATTCGTAGACATAGTCATCTTCCGTGTAACTTTGCCTTTCGCAATCCCACGTTGTTTGCGAAGGGCCGCCAGCTGCTCATCCTTAGTCCCCGTCATCTCGTCGGGAGTTGTTATCGAAGTATGCCGAGTGTATATGCAAACACCAGTATCCCGTAGCACATTTATTCATCTAAATCGTTTCGATCTGCAAGCATAAGGTAAGGACTAACAAGCAGTCGAGATCACCGAAATTAACACTTAACAAGTATGAAAGTATGAACCACTAGTCAAAGATCCACAAATTAATAACTAGACCATAAACTTAAACAACACTTGCCTCTAGAACTCACAAATTACCAAAATCACCTATACATAGAACACCAACTAAAATAACAAGTCCAACAAACAATAAGAATAATAAGCACAGAAATGAACAAATACTTACAACACTAGCTCCTCTCGTTTGCACGAATACCTCGGCGGTCGGTAACAGCCAGTAATCCTTCGTCACTAAGGAAATCCATGAAGTTAGGAAGGGGCGTGGAGACACCCACAAGTCCTGTCTACACCCCCTTATGTCCGTTTCCACCAAACCCAGATGTTAGAGTGAGCCACACACTCCTCGACACCGGCCAGGTCAAGTGTTCCAATAATAGCCACGTCACTAGACACGACGAACGCGAAGCGCCATGCTCCTCGCAAACAAACGAGGTGAATCATATCACCTAGTGATACAATTACTTTCGGAGTAATATGTTCAAAGCTGCGTTTAATAATGCCCAACATCATATTCGCCTTTTTACTGGCAGCTAGGCAATTCGTATACTGGTTTTAAGATCATTACTAATGATGACACCTAAATCCTTTTCATGCTGTACCTCAGTTAACGGTTTATTCTGCATTTGATAGTTACCTCCGCCAACGAAGTTGGAGGGGTAATATTTTCACCCCGATCTGTCTGTCTGTCTGTCTGTCTGTTTGTCTGTCTGTTTGTGTACAGGATTTCTCAAAAGTTACACATAGATTTGGACCAAACTCGGTATACCAAGTCTGTTTGGTATATGGAAGAACTGATTTAATTTTGGATGAAATCTATTGACAACTTTTGCCATGGCAACCAATTGCTGACATATTCGGTCGGAGGTATGCGCTCATACTGAGTGCATATATATATATATATATATATATATATATATATATATATATATATATATATATATATATATATATATATATATATATATATATATATATATATATATATATATATATATATATATATATATATATATATATAGTATATACGGGCAGGAGATTTTCTCTGAGACAGATCTCGTTAAAAGTGATAGCTAGTTCAGCGTTTATTATCTTCTACACAGGAAACTACAGAAGCAGCATCGTCGAACGTAAACACATTGACGCCGCGAAAGAGCTAACATCAGACCCAGACATCACCATCAGGAGAGCGGACAAAGCTGCTGCGTACGTCATCATAAACACCTCTGAATACCTCAACAAGATCGACGACATCCTCAGCGACACTACGAAGTTCGCCAAGATCAATAATACTGGGGAACAAATTTTTGTTGAGTTAGGTCTGACACTTGTTATTAAGTAATTTTTGGGTGCTGAATCCAAAACTGATCTCAGTTTTTCTCTATCACGTCAAGTTTTTGAACTGTAGGGTTTTCGTTTTCTTAAAAAATATGAAAAATACTGTACATAACAGTAACAGTGCTTATGTTATAAAAAGTTGCAAATGTTAACATACAATGAAAAATGAAAGAAATAGGCATGAATAGAATGTTTATTTAACATTATCATGTTTTTAGAAAGGATAAGGCTATAATTGTGTGCAGGTTAAGGTAAAAATTTACGTTTGTAGCTTTGTCTGGAGTGTTCAACTTGAGGACTATCGCGTTTGATGCTCCAACAATAGTCAGCCATCATGTGCACATCCCATCTACCCTGGTAACGTTCTTCCATAACCTTCAAATCTTGGTGAAATCGTTCACCTTGCTCGTCGCTAGCAGCACCAAGATTTTCCGGAAAGTTGGCAAGATGGCTATGCAAAAAATGTACTTTAATACTCATGTTGCAACCAAGCGCTTTGTAGCTCTCCAATAGTTTCTGAACAATTTCTGTGTAATTACTTGCACGTGTATTTCCAAGAAAGTTCTTGACGACGTCTTTGAATGATAGCCAAGCATTCTTTTCAAGGTCTGACATAGTACCGTTGAAATGTTCATCTTTGATGAGCTGTCGAATTTGTGGACCATCAAACACACCGGCCTTGATTTTCCCAATTGACAGTCCAGGAAATGCCAAGATGATGTACTTCAAACAGTCGCCATCAGTTGACAATGCTTTTACAAATTGTTTCATGAGACCTAGTTTTATGTGCAGAGGTGGGAATATTATTTTCTTCCTGTCAACAAGTGGCTCATGTACAATGTTAGGATCTCCAGGTTTAAGATCAGATCTCGGAGGCCAATTCGTCTGAACCCAATGCTTCTCTCGAGCTCTGCTATCCCACATACAGAGAAAGCAGGGATACTTTGTGTATCCACGTTGTTGACCAAGAAGGAAGGACACCATTTTAAGGTCAACACAGATGATCCAATTGTGTTTGTCATATTGCAATAACTCAATGACTCTCTTTACATCTCTATATTCTTCACGAAGACAGACCGAATGCCCAATAGGGACTGCGCCAAACAAATTGCCAAAACAAAAAAAGTTTTACTACAGCTCACAAGTGGAATTTTGCTTATCTGGAGGGTAAGCTGTGGAGAAAAAACTTGACGTGCTAGAAAAAAACTGACTACAGATTTGGAATCAGCATGCCAATTTTAATCTAAATAAGCTCAAAAATCTAACTCAACAATTTTTTTTTTCAAATTGTTCCCCAGTGATATATATAAAGACCCCACTGAAGCGCTCAAGTTAAAAATCAACAAATTGATAAGCAAGAACAATTCTGCCAACACCACCATCAAATTTGGAAAGCTCTCTGAGGAATACGGCATGGGTTACTGCTACGGCAATATCAAGACACACAAGCCGGGCAATAAACTTCGTCCGATAATATCTCAAATACCGACGCCGACGTACCACCTCGCAAAGAAGCTGTGTGGTATTTTGACTCCATATGCACCCAATGCCTACAGCCTTCATTCAGCATCAGAGTTTCTAGACATACTCAAGACCCACAACGCCAGAGGTACAATCGCTTCGCTTGATGTCGAGTCCCTCTTCACCAACGTACCTGTTGACTGTACCATCAACTACATCATCAACCGGGTGTATAACCACGACTCCATCCCGCCGCTTGACGTCCCGGAACCTGTACTACGTGGACTCCTCGAATGCTGCACTAAAGAAGCACCTTTTACCTCTCCCCGAGGGAACAAGTATCAACAAATGGACGGCGTCGCTATGGGCTCTCCCTTAGGAGTATTGTTGGCAAAATTCTTCATGGGCTGCGTAGAAGAAGAAGTATTCAAGAAAATAAGCAAGCCCGACATATACTGCCGCTACATCGATGACATCTTCATCAAAACAACAAGTCA
>JACEEZ010023430.1:419691-422191 GCA_016584305.1 Chionoecetes opilio | reverse complement strand
AAGTTCCTTAATAGTTTTTGTAACCTTGTGTGAGGAACAGAACGTGACCAAGCGCTGCTTTGGGGTAAGACAAGCAGGATGGGGTCCTCGTAAAATTTATCCTAGAAGTTTGCGAAGTCTACATTTTCCTGTGCACAAAGAGACCTTAGCCTTAGAGGAGGAGGAGGAGGAGGAGGGATAGAAGGAGGTGGGGGAGGAAGAGAAGGAGGAAGGGGGGGGAGGAGGAGGAGGAGGAAGGAGGAGGAGTTCGTGCGACTTGACAATGAATGGAAGAGGAAACACACCTTGCCGGGCCTTCTTTAGTGATTTTTTTTTGTCTAATTGACGCTTTATAGGTCTCTCTCTCTCTCTCTCTCTCTCTCTCTCTCTCTCTCTCTCTCTCTCATTATATCTTATTACTTGCAGCCTTTTTCTTTCCTTTGGTAATTTTTAAATATTTTTTTGCTTCCTTCTGTATTGCTTTTGCCTAAAGCGCCTGTAGGCAGTGGTGCCCCAGGCTCGGATGGTAGGCTCTGGAGGAGGTTCACTTGAGGGCTGTGATGGTTGGTCCTCGCCCGTGCTGGCGCAGGCAGGATTTTTATAGTGACGCCTGTAGAGGCTCATGCCGGCCCCTGTGTCCTCCGATGCACTCGCAATCGAAGGTAGAGTTGATGGGCAGGGCATGTGGGCATTATTAGGCTACTCGACGTTGCAGAAAGGTTTTAGTTTTCTTCGGGGATCGAACTCGGGTCACCGAGAACGACAGTCGGAGACGCTAACCACTCCGCTACCGCCTCCCCTGAATTACGTATGTGTTCTTTCTTTTTCACTTGTTCTTACGATCTTTAAAAAAAAAAAAATTCTTCTTCATCCTTTTTTTTACGATGTTCTTTTGGCTTTGTCAGATTTTTCCCATTCATACAATTTTTTTGTGTGTCATATATTTATTCCGTTTTAATAATAACTATATTATTATAGTGAGCTATTTCGTTTTACCTATTTTGAAGGTAAAAAAATGTTTTTTTAAAGATTGAACTTTGCATTTCCAATAATGGGTTTTTTCTGGTTGTAAACTTTTTTCTTTCTTTCGAGTTTTTTTCTTTCTATTGTCTATTTATCTATTTTCTTTTCAATTTTTTTCGTTTCTGTCTTAGCAAAAACGTTGAAGAAAGAATTTGTAGAGAGAGAGAAAGAGAGAGAAATATGTACATACCTGCAGACAGCCAGACAGACAGACATACAGACATACAGACAGACAGACAGAGAGAGAGGCATGACATTATTATCAAAAGTCTGTCTCTCTCTCTCTCTCTCTCTTTCTTGCTCTCTCTCTTTGAGTTTTTTTCTTTTCGTTTCTTACCCATTGCCCTTTCTTTTTTCCCTTTTACATTCCTTCTTTAATTTTCCCTTCCTACTCCCCTTCCTTTCCCCTCGCCTCCCTTCCTTTCCCCTCCTTCAATATATAGTGCAAACAATTTTCATAGATACCCACTTCCCCTTTGTACCATTCCTTTCTTCCCCTTCCCCTCTCTCTCCCCTCACTCCCTTGCCTTCCCTTCCCCTCTCTCTCTTCCCTTCCCCTCTCTCTCTTCCCTTCCCTTCTCCTTAGTTGAATAATGTATTTTCAGGTTCTGGCTACTAAAACGGAATTGTTAATCTCTTACTCCTGTTAAATGTCAAAGAAAAAGAAAATTTTAGTGTGAGAGCTGAACTGTATACCTTGTTTGAAAAGTGTAATTTCTGTAGATACAGTAGTAGTAGTAGTGTAGTAGTAGTAGTAGTAGTACTAGTAGTAGTAGTAGTAGTAGTAGTAGTAGTAGTAGTAGTAGTAGTAGTAGTAGTAGTAGTAGTAGTAGTAGTAGTAGTAGAAATACTATAAGTGGTAGTAATAGTAAAAAGTGGTAGTAGTTGTAGTACATAAGAACATAAGAAAATAAGGAAGCTACAAGAGGCCGTGAGGCCTACCCGTGGTAGTTCATGTTACCTACATCCACATCTCATCCCAATCCATGAATTTATCTAGCCTCCCTTAAAACTCGCTCATGACTCCGCACTAACATCCTGTCTACTGAGTCCATTCCAATCATTTACCACCCTATTTGTGAACCAGTTTTTCCCAATTTCTTTTTTTAAATCTACATTTTTCCAGCTTGAATCCGTTACTTCTTGTTCTACCCTGGTTAATAGCCATACAAACTTTTCCTACCTCGCCTTTATTAAATCCTTTTATCCACTTAAATTTTTTTATCAGATCGCCCCTTACTCTGCGTCGCTCGAGTGAGTGTATCTTTAATAGCTTCAATTACTACTACTTCAACTATTACTACTACTACTAGTAGTAGTAGTAGTAGTAGTAATAGTAGTAATATAAGCTGCAGTAATAGTGTAGGTGGTAATAGTAGTAGTAAAGTAATAGTAGTAGTAGTAGTAGTAGTAGTAAAAAGAAAAATCGTCACAATATATGGCTCGAAGCTCACAATTTGTCTATTCTTTATCATCATTTCTTTCCGTCTTTATATCT
>JACEEZ010023430.1:387191-404691 GCA_016584305.1 Chionoecetes opilio | reverse complement strand
TTCTTTCTTTAATTACCTGACTTTCATTAAGCGACTCCAGCTACCAGGTACGCATTAAAACACACTGTCAACATTTCATGGTCAAGAATTATATACACATGATATCATACACTCTCTAGTCTTATTCATTCACTTATCCACCAGTTTTATCATTCACTTATCTTTCCCCCCCTGCTTGCTATTTTGCCTTTTCTTCTTCCCTCTTCAATGTTTTAGTTCTCACTCCTGTATCTCTTATGTCTCCTTTTTTCCTGGTACTGCTTCCAATTTCTCTTTTCCTCTTTGTAATTAATTTCTTTCTTTCTCCCTTTATTTCTTCCTTCTCAACTGCTTTTTTATATCATATATTATATCACTCTCCTCCATCCCTCCCAATCCTCTGACATTATCCCATTCACGCCTTTCTTCTCCTTCCCTTCACCTCTTCCCCTCCCTCTCTTACATCTCTCTTAGTGGGGAAATCTTTACTTTTCCTTCTTGTCTCCACATCCCTCCATCCTCCCTCTTACTTATCTTTATTCATCTCTCCTCCTCCTCCTCCTCCTCACTTATCACTACATTATCTCCTCTCTTAAACACTCGTCTTTCTCGCCTAGGCACACCTCCATTTATCTTTCTTCTCCTCCTCCATCCCCCTCTCCTTCCCCTTCCTCTATCTCCATCTCCCTCTCCCTCCTCCTCCTCCACCTTCAGTCTCTCTCTCTCCTTCTTCCTCCTCCTCCTCCTAACCCGAAGGTCAAATGAAGCGTCCAACAGATGCGATTCGAGGGAAGTGGGTTGGAAGTAAGACTAATTCAATGCCAATCTTTCTCTTCTGATTATCCCGCGCACGAGCCTCCTGACCAGCGCCCCAAGGCTGCTTCCGCTCAGGCATCCGATTGGCACAATGAACGCCTGGGTGTGTGCGTGTGTGTGTGTGTGTGTGTGTGTGTGTGTGTGTGTATGTGTGGGTACGTGTGTGCGTGTGTGTGTGTGTGTGTGTGTGTGTGTGTGTGTGTGTGTGTGTGTGTGTGTGTGTGTGTGTGTGTGTGTGTGTGTGTGTGTGTGTGTGTGTGTGTGTGTGTGTGAGCGCGCGTGTGCGTGTGTGTGTGTGTTCTCTGATCGATGGAGTATTAATAAAGAATGCTTGGAATTTAATGTATTTGTTGCAATTTTCATAACATAAGATTGTCAACACTACTACTACACTGTAGTACTGTACTGTACTACTACTACTGCTGCTACTACTACTACTATTACTATTACAACAAGAGCTACTACTACTACTGCTACTACTATTACTGCTACTGCTACTACTATAACTCTTTTTATTTTAGGTACCATTATTACTACCTTGACTGCGACTACTACTACAACTACTACTACTACACTATTATGATAACTACTGTTCCTTCTATTACAACCACCATTACTACTGCTGGTGATATAAATAACTATCACTGCCTACTATGGATACTTCAACTATCATTATCATTATTATTATCATTATTATTATTATCATCATTATTATTTATATTAATATCACTGTTATTGCTATCATTGTTAGTATCATTATTACTATCATTACTGTTGTTGTTCTTTGCATGAGTATTGTTATCATCGTTATCATCTCGGCAAGTCTCAATCTTCCCCCACGATGCCACATCTCGGCAATAACAGGGCATCACCACGAGCATTGTACAGGCAGGGAGGGGGAAGGGGGAACACGTGGCAGAGGCGCCTCGCGCATAAAAGCTTAAATAGGAGACATAGAACATAAGAACATAAGAAAGTAAGGAAGGTACAAGAGGCCGTGAGACCTACACGAGGTAGTTCCTGTTACCTAACTCTAAATATATCCACCTCTCTTCCCCATCCATTAATTTTTCAAGACTCCTTTTAAAGACCCCAATAGACTCCGCATTGACCACCTGACGACTTAGTCCATTCCAATCGTTCACCACCCTATTTGTGAACCAGTTTCTCCCAATTTCCTTTTTAAATCTACGTTTTTTCCAGCTTGAATCCGTTACTTCTCGTTCTACCTTGCTTACTAACCTTAAGAACTTTTCCTACATCACCTATATTGTATCCCTATACCTACTTAAAAACTTCTATCAGATCGCCCCTTACTCTACGCCTCTCGAGTGAGTGTAAATAAAATAATTTCAATTTCCTCTCATAACTAAAGTTACGCATTCCATGAATCATTTTGGTCATCCTTCTCTGCACTGATTCTAACAAGGCAATATCTATCCTGTAATACAGAGCCAAAAACTGAACCGCATAGTCTAGGTGAGGTCTGACTAGAGCCAAATAAGGCTTTAGAATAACCTCAGCACTTCTACTTTTAACATTCCTGGTAATAAATCCTAACACCCTGTTGACTCGATTTCTAGCCTCAAAACATTGATTCCTGGGACGGAGGTCTGAGCTTACCCGCACTTCCAGATCTTTCTCACCCTCTGATCTTTTCAGCGACATATTGTGTATGGTGTACCTATTACCAGGATTTTTCCTACCAACATTCATAACGCTGCACTTATCAATATTAAATTCCATCTGCCATCTATCTGCCCACTCATTTTATTTATCTAGTTCCTGCAAAATATTTACATCAGACTGTAATCTAAAAATCCTACCTACCTTAGTATCATCCGCAAACTTGCTGATATCACTACTATCCCACTATCCAAGTCGTTGATTGTAATCAAAATAGTAATGGACCCAAAACAGACCCTTGTGGAACCCCACTCGATACCCGCCCCCATTCAGATTTAGAACCATTAATTGTAACCCTTTGTTGCCTATTACTTAGCGAAGATCTAATCCAACGAAGAACCTTCCCATCTATTCCATGAGCCTTAACCTTATGTAAGAGTCTACCATGTGGCACCTTGTCGAATGCCTTACTAAAGTCCAAGTATACTATATCATAATCCTCATCATTATGTGCTGTTTCATAAGCTTTCCTATAAAAACTC
The DNA here is from genome assembly GCA_016584305.1 of Chionoecetes opilio. Lineage (NCBI taxonomy): Eukaryota > Metazoa > Arthropoda > Malacostraca > Decapoda > Majidae > Chionoecetes > Chionoecetes opilio. Next base: position 401,728 of record JACEEZ010023430.1, on the reverse strand, counting down.
AATACATTAGGGAGACATGATTTACCTTTGGTGAACCCATGTTGTGAATCATTTACCAAACTATGCTTTTCAAGATGCTCTCTAATGTGTTTTGCAATAAAGGATTCCAATAGTTTACCTACCACTGACGTCAGGCTAACGGGTCGATAATTTGACATTAATTATCTATCTCCCTTCTTAAATATGGGAACTACATCTCCCTTCCTCCACATTAACGGCAGTTCCCCTGTATCAATCGATTTCCTAAAAATATGCACTAAAGCATCACTAACAACCCCTTTGCATTCTTTTAGTACTCTGGGATACACTTCATCTGGTCCTGGTGACTTAAAATTCTTCATTCCGTCTATACCTTCTTGTACCATTTCCTTACTTATCACAATATCTTTGAGTTTCTCATCATCCTCTCCTCTAAATATCTGTTCACCCTTCCATGTACCATGTACCATGTACCATGTACCATGTACCTTCTGTTTATCCCCCTGAGTGAAAACACTTAGGATATAATCATTTAAAAATTGTACACATATCCTCTGCCGTGCTTATAACCTCCCCATGCTTATTTTTTAATGGCCCCATTAATTCCCTAGTCTTTGTTTTATAAACCTGAAAAAATACCTTAGGATCGGTCTTCGCCTTCCCTGCAACCTTAATCTCATAATTCTTCTTCGCTGTTCTTGATAATTTTTTTCACTGTTCTAGCCATCTCGTTATACTGCTCTCTATTCACCTGCCTATCATTAACTTTCTTATACATGTCCCTTTTTACCCCTATGTTGTGTTTTAAAAACTCAGCCATCCACTTGTGCTCGTTTTTCCTTGATTTTATCGCCCTATAAGGAATAGTCTTTTTCTTACCTTCAATTAAATTGCTGACAAAGGTATTATAATCCTTTTTCCGCGTTTACCTCACCGACATCCCCCCTCCCCCCCTACCACGCAACTCATCTCATTCTCCCTCTGGTCCATGTTAATCCCTTCCATGTGTCTTCTTAATCCTACATAATTAGCCTTTCTGAAGTTAGGTACTCAATGCTTATTATCATTTCCTCCTCCCACCTTCCGATTTAAGCAAAATCTAATTTCGCAATGGTCGCTTTCTCCTAACGTACCTCCACCTCAGTAACTAAATCATCCCTGTTTGTTAGTAATAGCTCTAAAATATTATCTCCCCCTGTAGGCTCCTTGATTGCCTGCCTTAGGAAGTTATCTTGAACTAGTTTTAACAAATCCTCTGCGTCATTGTCTTCTATAATTAAATCCCAGTCAATGCTCCTAAGATTAAAGTCTCCTACCACGCATAATCGATTATATTTACAAGCCTTGCTTATTTCCTCCCATATAAATGCTGAATTTTCTTTACATAAGTTTGGAGGCCTGTACACTACACCCAAGACCATCTTATCAGTTCCTTCTCTAATTTCCACCCATATAGACTCTATGCTAGCGTCCGTTTTTATAACGTTGTTAACACAACACTGCAATGTATCTCTGGCATATAGTGTAACTCCTCCGCCTCTCCTTCCTACCCTGTCCTTGTGAAATAACTTATATCCCGCTATCTCAACTTCTGGATTAAACACTTTGCCTGTCATATCTAACCATATTTCTGTTAATGCTATTATATCAATATCTTCAACACAAGATGTTCCTCTCAGTAAATCTATCTTATTTAATATACTCCTACAATTTGTTTAATAAACCTTTAAGTTGCACTTCTTCATCTTGTCGATTTTCCCGCTAGCTGTATTTACGCTGACAGATTGTTTTATCCCTGTCTTTTTCTTAATTCTACTGTCTTCATTCCTGACTTGACCAACAATATTCCTTCCTTGACTATCATGATCATTATTCTTCACCTTACACCCTCCTGGCCTCTAAACCCCTGACCCCCATCTCCCTTTCAATTCCCCACGCCAAAACACCCACACCCCTATGAGAGAGATGCAGCCCGTCCCTGGCGTACAGGTGGTTCTTACCGAAGAATCGAGCCCAGTTATTGATAAAGAGCCACCCGTTCTTCCTGCAGTGTTCAGCCAGCAAGCTGTTCACCTCACAAGCTTCCCACCACCATCTTGGACCCCCTTTCCTGCGCGGCAAAATGCCACACACTACTGGGGTGCCTCCATGGTCCCTAACCCTGCCTAGTACCTCTTTGTACCTCCTTAGGAGCTCCTGTCTCTCGACCCTGCCTATATAATTTTTCCCTGCACTTATACATACCGTCGGCGCTAATCCCTCACCCACCATTACCCTCCCCAGCCTTTCTGCTATGCTCCCTATCCCCGCTCCACGAAAACAGGCAAGCGTCCTATTTTTACAATCCCTGTTACAAAATGTCCTATCCAGATTCTTGACCTGGCTGTCACCCACAACCACGGTCTTACCTGAAGACAGGGAAAGTTCGACTGTCTTACCATCCCCTTCCTCTGTGCACTCATCAACGAGGGAAGCAAAGCTATTCCTGGTCGCAGGAGGCGGAGTCTGTGGTCTCCCCCGGCCAGTCTCCTTGTTCTTCACGTGTGTCCACGCTCCTTCCCTCCGTCTAGGCCAGTGGATCCCAACGTTTTTGCACTCGCGACCCCTTTCCCAAAATCTTGAACTCCACATGACCCCCTGCTATCAGCAGCTTGATTTACATTTGTGTTTGCTGTGAAGGAAAGGGAAATAAACATATACTAATTGATTCATGAATTCTATAATTATTTATTAGCAAGCTAAATTACAGCATTGGTTCAACTTTGGCATAATAGAATGACTAAATAGCAAGCCACTGAGTGACTCTTTTCGTGCCTCACACCATATATGAACACAAATCTATGATAATAATGATCAAAACACGTTTTTTGCACTGAAGCAAAGCAAAAAAATATAAAAGCATACAAAAATCTAATCTAAGATTAAAAAAAGTATTTTCCTATGCCATTTCTAGCAAGGCTCAGCGACCCTCCTGCCAAGCCTTCGTGACCCCCCAGGGGGTCGCGACCCACCGGTTGGGAACCCCTGGTCTAGGCAGAGGGATTGGTGATGCTGGTACACCACGTTTCCCTAATATCTCCCTGAGCTCGGCATTCTTCTTCTTCACTTCTTCAGAGAAGCTATGGCGTCTCCCAGATCCCTTACGACGTCATCGTGACCACTCCTTGCTAGATTTAGGTCACGCACCTGACCCCGCAGCTGCTTCAGCTCACTTACCACCTCACTGTCCGCCATCTCACTCTTCACTGCACTATTCCCTGGGAGCTAGACCCACCACGTCCTACCCGTTTCAACGTCGTGAACCGAATGATAGACGATTAAACTTAATGAGAAACTGAGGGAAAGAAGCGCGAGGAAATTTTCATAATTAGGACAAATGGATACCGACTAAAATTTTCCTCCTAAGAAGCGCATGAAGGAAGAAAACTGATTGTGGGGAAAAAGTATTAGGAAAAAAGGTGGAGGTTAGAGAAATATTGCCTTTTTTTCCAATTTTTTTACGAGGAAATAGACAAATTCATTTGTTTTTTTCCTTAAATTTCCATCATTGCCTTGAGTCAGCTAAATATTTAATGAATACTTTTTACGTCATGATCAAATTGTATACCAAAAAGATAGGTAGTTTTTTTCTTAATAGCTGGTCATGTTCTATCTTTACACACTACCAGTAACAGAATGTGGACGAATTAAAAAAAAATTGCAAATGAAAAACGAACACAACTGCATTACAATGACAAGGGAACGAAACATTGTGAGAACGAAAAAATACTTAAATTTTATCTTTGGTGAACGTTCAGCTGAAAGTGAACAAAACAATTTGATGTTAACTTAGGTTCGATTTTAATTACCATCATTTTACATGTTTTTTTTTTTTTTTTTTTTTTTTTTTTTTAAACATACATATAACTAAATCGCAAAGGTGCATTGTCGTGTGCTACCTATCTTAAGGGCAATTTACACATAAATGTAAAGACCTAAAAACTAAAAACTAACATTATATACATATATGCATCACTAAAGTGTTTGTTGAGGCACTGTTGCTGTCACTAATGTCACAGTATCACTAGCCTCAGCGGGGTGGGCTTCAACAGTCTCCACCGATTGGCGGCCAACTTTAAACTTTGTGTGTTCATCTCCTGGATGTGAGGGACAGCGGCCGTGAAAATGTTCCACATCCTGGAGACGCGGCCCACAAAGGTGCGTTGGTGCTGGCTGGCACGGGAACGCAGCACCTCCACTGCATCACCACTGGTAAGCACCGTTCTCGTGCTTCGCATGGCGACTCTCAGAGGCTGTCGTAACCCAGCCAGGTGTGGCACTCCCTGCACCTGTGCCTTGTGGAATACCACAAGCGCCGCGACATACCTGCGGTGCTCCAGTGAGTCGAGAGGACTCACCGGCTCGAACTGGGCTGGTGGGTCTGGGGGGTTTGGGGGGTCTGCAGCATCCACCAGTCGCAGGGCTCGACGCTGGACGCTGTCCAGCCTCCGAGTGTGCGAGGCTGCACACGACATCCAGGAGAGGGCGGCGTACTCTAAGTAAGGCCGTATCTGGGCCTTGTAGAGCAAGAGCCTCCCTCCCCTGTCGAGGAAGCTGGCTACCCTTCGCAGGGCAGAGACCCTGTGAGAGGCCTTTTTTGCAATGTGTTTGGTGTGGCCGTCAAACCTTAGCTCTCGGTCCACCTCTACTATCAGAACCTTGACGGCTTCCTGGAGTGGGAGAGGAACGCCACCAAAACGCAGCCTCCCTTCCACTGCTGGCCCGGCAGCGGGGGACCGAGAAACCACCATTGCCTGTGTCTTCTCCGGAGCGAAGGTCACCTGCCAACGTGTACCCCACTCCTGTATAACACTCAGCTGCTGATTGACCTCATCAGCAGCACGCCCACTGTCATGTCGCGGGTAGGAGGAGGAGAGAGTACAGTCATCAGCGTAAGCCGAGACTGCTGGCAGCTGCTGGAGAAGATCGCCCACGTAGATGTTCCACAGGACTGGCCCCAGCACAGAGCCCTGTGGGACTGATGCTTCCACTGGCAGGGACTCAGAGGCCTGCCCGTTAACGACGACCTGGAGGGTTCATCCCTGCAGGTAGTTTCCCAGGAGCAGCAGGAGGTCACCCTGGATGCCTTTTGCTCGGAGTTTTTCTAGAAGGCCTCCGTGCCACACCCTGTCAAAGGTACCCGCTATGTCAAGGGCCACCACGACAGTGTCCTGGCCGCCATCCAGGGCGTCCTGCCAGTTTCGGGTTAGGAGCATCAGCAGGTCAGAGGTGGACCGGCCAGGTCTGAACCCAAACTGTTGGTCTCTCTCTCTCTTCTCTCTCTCTCTCTCTCTCTCCTCCTCTCTCCCTCTCTCTCTCTCTCTCTCTCTCTCTCTCTCTCTCTCTCTCTCTCTCTCTCTCTCTCTCTCTCTCTCTCTCTCTCTCTCTCTCTCTCTCTCTCTCTCTCTCTCTCTCTCTGACGTCATGAAGTGAGATCGGAAAGCTTATCGGATTATTTTATTTGCAGACAAATTGAGTTACTGCTAAAAAACCCTACTTCTTTATTAAATTAATTATTGCCTAGGAATAATACGCTTTCTTTATTAATTCACCATCCCCCTCTACACACACACACACACACACACACACACACACACACACACACACACACACACACACACACACACACACACACACACACACACACACACACACACATCTCAACGACTCGGTGGGTTAGGGCGTTCGTCACCATTCTGTGGTCCGGCGTTCGATCCCCGGCACCGCTCATTCCCGGGGATTTTTCCAATGAAAAATTCTGCCGGTTACTTTCCCCCATGAGCAAGGGGATGAGGGTGTGTGAAGTATGAGGTCCCAGCATTACCCAAAGATCGGTAATAATGATCGCCAAGCTCGCACCGGGAGGGTGAAACTGGCGATTGCGAGTCTGACTCGCGTGGACAAGACCATGGGTAATTGGATGAATGACACACACACACACACACACACACACACACACACACACACACACACACACACACACACACACACACACACACACACACACACACACACACACACACACACACACATACACACACACACACACACACACACACACACACAAAAAAAACAGGTCCTAGGTTTCTAAGGATCATTGTTGGTTTCTACATCAATTTATCTCCTCTTTGATCCACTCTTTCCTTCCTTTGCCCACTTACCTTTTTTTACCTACCTTTTACCTACCTTTTTCTCCCTTTCTCCCTCTCACCGTTATGATTCATCTCCATTCCGTCTTGAAGATCTCACTTTAAATTCCTTGGTTATGTTCTTTCGGCTTTGGTTGTAGTAGTAGTAATATAAATAGTAGTAGTGGTAGTAGTTGTAGTAGTGGTATTAGTATTAGTAGTAGTAATATAAGTAGAAGTAGTAATAGTTTCTGTAGTGATAGTAGCTTAAGTAGTAGCAGTGGTAGAAGTAGAAGTAGTAGTGGTAGTAGTAACGGTAGTAGTGGAAGTAGGGGTGAAGGTAGAAATGGTAGTAGTAGTAGTAGTAGTATCAGTAATACAAATAGTAATATAAGTAGTTAGGGGAGGCGGTGGCCGAGTGGTTAACGTCTTGGAGTGGTGAGCTCCATGTCCCGAGTTCAAATTCTGCTGGGGGCAACTCTTTCGACCCTCTTTAATGTGGTCTACAAGAGCCTGGTAGGGGCGAATGGAGAGTTCAATTCCCACCAAGGAGCAACTGTCAAATCCTTCGTCGAGTGGCTGAAGAAGCCCGCATGCAGCTATACCTGTTATTTCGACTGCAATTGCGACGGAAGAACACTCAGGTGACTGAGGCAAAGACCCTACAAGCAAGATAGGAAAGCTGAGGCCCTAGCCTAAGCACAATTTGTGATGTCTAACACGAGCGCCATATGTGTGGCGTCCAATGTAAGTGTTGATTGCGATTTATTTAAATCTAATTATTACTTCCTCTGACATCAGGACCAATGTTCTATGCATTTTTAGCATACACACACACACACATACACAATCAGACATGATAAAAATCTATAATAATATAAGCGAAAGTGTGTGTGTCTGTCTGTCTGTCTGTCTGTCCGCGATAGGTGCTGCCCCCAGTACCCCAATCACCTCATATGGCACAGTTTTGGAACCAACGCGACCAGGGGAGGGTTTTAAGCCCACATATGAGATGATTTGATCTCTTTTTTTCTTCTCTTTTTAGCAGCCTATTAGCGAGAATTGTGAAAAAAAAGTGGGTTGCGAGAATTGAGGAAACCTTGATGTAGGGTGATGGGTAATGGGTGAGTGAATGGGTGGGGTGATGGGTAATGGGTGTGGGGTGATGGGTGAGTGAATGGGTGGGGGTGATGGGTGATGGACGAGGGAATAGATGGGGGGTGATGGGAAATGGGTGAGTGAATGGGTGTGTGGGGATGGGTAATGGGTGAGTGAATGGGTGGGGGTTGATGGGTAATGGGTAAGTGAATGGGTGGGGGGTGATGAGTAATGGGTGAGTGAATGGGTTGGGGGTGATGTGAATGGGTTGGCGTTAATACATACAATCATGATTTCATGAAACCTAGAAGGGGCTATCTGGAGCGTCTGTGTTTGTTGGGCCGAAGGCCCACAAATAGCCTTGCGCAGGAGCTAGCCAAAAAGTCCGCCCGGAGGGCGGCTTTGCGGCTAGTATATACTAAAAATAAAGTATTTAGGTGGGTATTGAACCCGGGTTCTCGGAGCCGTAGCTGAGCGCACTACCCACTACACCACAATAGCAGTCTATTACCGTGAGTGACAACTAATATATATACAATAAAACAACGAGCGCCGCTGCTGCCACCTAGCGGTTGTCCAAACACGACAGCACACTCCGAAACATCTGCTTTCCTATCTTGCGTGTAGGGTCTTTGGACTGAGGACTCGAAAATCACAGAAAACGGAATCTTCACCTAAGACCACAGGTGTCACTATACAAATTCAGCCTGCGCCACCAACGGGCGAGAGCGACTGATATCTCAACTCTTCAGAATTTGCAGGGCCAACCACCTGAGCCCTCAAAAGAATAAATAGCCTACAGGCGCTATAGACTATTAACGTAAAAAAAAAAAAAAAAAAAAATATAAAAATATTAATAATAGTGTTAATATTGATATTACCAATCAAAATGGTAAAGATAAAATTGATGATAATAAAGATACTATTTAAATAATGATAATATTTACTCAGGAACGTGCAATCCTCGCTACACAACAATTTCTCTCTCTGAAAATGCACTAATATAACAGAATGGAACACGACACAATGCCTCGATCCTGTACTAATTTTCGCTTTGGAATATTTCATAACTCGCTACAAGCACGACTTTACCTTCCTAATCCTGAACTCATTAACATTTATTCCATTATTTTATTCAAGTGTGTTTCTCTTCATTCTTCTTTGTATTATGTCATCTTTCTGTATAATTTTTATTCATGCCCTTTTTTAATATTCCCGTTAATAGCCCTTACCGGGGTGGAGTTCGGAGGCAGCTTGATAAGGAATGGCTGAATATGTATCGAGCCATTAATATAAATAGGGAACTTACACATTGCTGATCAAAACGATGTAAACAAATAAGCCACTAAAGGTCTTGCTAGGAAATCGTCACTTTGAAATTAAAGTTAGTCATCTGTATTTTTTTTTATTTTTAACCTTCAAGGATTATTGTATAGTGGGAAAGACCTTTTAATATCTCTCTTTCTCTCCCTCCCTCCCTCCATCTCTCTCTCTCTCTCTCTCCCCCCCCCTCTCCTCTCTCTCTCTCTCTCTCTCTCTCTCTCTCTCTCTCTCTCTCTCTCCTCTCTCTCTCTCTTCTCTCTCTCTCTCTCTCTCCTCTCTCTCTCCTCTCTCTCTCTCTCTCTCTCTCTCTCTCTCTCTCTCTCTCTCTCTTCTCTCTCCTCTCTCTCTCTCTCTCTCTCTCTCTCTCTCTCTCTCTCTCTCTCTCTCTCATTCCCAGCACGTCGCCGCTACCCTCTCGACATATCACCGTGGTTTGCCCTACCTTCTTGATCTCCGTAATTTTATACCGCACCTGTTACCCATAAATATCTGCAGAGACCACACTGGAGCACGCGGGTATGGAATTCTTATTGAAATGTTGCTGGTTGTGGATGGGTGGGGAGAGAGAGAGAGAGAGAGAGAGAGAGAGAGAGAGAGAGAGAGAGAGAGAGAGAGAGAGAGAGAGAGAGAGAGAGAGAGAGAGAGAGAGAGAGAGAGAGAGAGAGAGAGAGAGAGAGAGAGAGAGTGACACACATACATGACGACATTACTCAAGTATACAAGATAAAGTTCATTGGATTAATCTTTTACAAAAACTTAACTTTTAAACATCATCTGTCCAACCTTTATTTAAAATTATCTAGATTAATTTCACTCCTTCTCAAAGTCAAACCCTTCGCCCCAGTTGAAGTTCTTAAATGCATGTATTATGCTCACATTTAACCCCATCTCAATTATTGTAATCTCATTTGGTCCACCACTTATCCCTGTCATTTAAACCATCTAAATGTACTCCAGAAAAAAGTCATAAGAATAATGACCGACAGTGACTACTGCGAGCACACTCCTCCATTATTTAAATCCTTAAATATTTTGAATCTAATTGATTTATCAAAATTAATTATTGCATCTTTTATGTACAAACAATCAGCGCCTACCTACAATAATGACCAACTACTTCACAATTACCAAACCCGCAACCAACGCTCCGTGTCCATACCTAGGCATAGATTAACCCTATACAAACATTCTCTAATGTACCAAGGTCCCAAGTTATGGAATGATATCCCTGTCAATCATCAAACATTCACCTAGCTTAAGCACTTTTAAACATACATTCAAGAAACAATTTATTATCATTATACTAGCTCTGTGTACTATAATCATTGTTATTATTATTCGTGTACTTATTTTGTGTGTAATTCTTCACAGCAACTGTATAATATTATTTATTACTAGTGTATATTATCCTGTAAATAGTCTAAGTAACTTACTAACTAGTATCGCTTGTTTATGTCAGTCTATTTGTTTAGTATTTATATACCTTGTGTTTATTTATTATTTTTTCTGTGTGTTTTCCTTCTCTCTCCATACCTTTGCCCATAAAGCGTTTGCTTGTAAAGGGCTGTTTGCAACCCTATATCCTGTTATAATCATTATAAAATATTATAAAATGGCAAACATAATAAAGTGTTAAAGTGAGAGAGAGAGAGAGAGAGAGAGAGAGAGAGAGAGAGAGAGAGAGAGAGAGAGAGAGAGAGAAGAGAGAGAGAGAGAGAGAAGAGAGAGAGAGAGAGAGAGAGAGAGAGAGAGAGAGAGAGAGAGAGCGAGCGAGGAGAGAGAGAGAGAGGAGAGAGGAGAGAGAAGAGAGAGAGAGAGAGAGAGAGAGAGAGAGAGAGAGAGAGAAGAGAGAAGAGAGAGAGGAGAGAGAGAGAGAGAGAGAGAGAGAGAAGAGAGAGAGAGAGAGAGAGAGAGAGAGAGAGAGAGAGAGAGAGAGAGAGAGAGAGAGAGAGAGAGAGAGAGAGAGAGAGGAGAGAGAGAGAGAGAGAGAGGAAGAGAGAGAGAAGAGAGAGAGATTGAGAGAGAGAGGAGAGAGAGAGAGAGAGAGAGAGGATGAGAGGAGAGAGTTTGGCTGTCTGTCTGCTCCAAGGAGGAGTGCAAGCCAGCACCTCATGTGGTCCGCGCCTTCCTAATGGAGGTGATGTTCTTCCTGGGTGTGCTGGCTAACCGATCAGCCATCCTGCTGTGCGCTATGTATCACCCGCCACGTCAGGGACCGCCTCGCCCAGTACCTCACTGGGCCCTGGGCGACCTGATGTGGAGCACCGATGCAGGCACGTCTTGGTGGTGGGCGACTTCAACCACCACCTGGAATAGTATGCCTATGAGAGCCTCCTAACTGTGCAGGGCTTGACGAACCACGTAACCTTCCCTACTCACGAGCGGGAGGACACTGGACCCTGTCATCTCTGACCTCCAGGGGGACACTCTCTGCTGTCAACATTTGGGATTAATAGGCAGCTCTGACCACCACGTTGTCTTAACACAGGTAGATGTAGGCGTGGCTTGGACGATGTCACCTCCCGTACTGTCTGGTTGTGGGATAAGGCCAAGGCCTCCTAGAACACCTAGTGTTCTAGGAAGCCTTGATAAGGTGGACTGGGACTCCTTGCGCCGTGACCTGAGTCACACGGCGTGGGGTACTTTGCAGCAGGACGGGGCGGATAATATATCACGAGCCCTTACTTCCCGCCTCCTGACCCTTCAGAGACGCCATGTGCCACACCGAGACTACACCACCAAACCCACGGGTCAGCCATGGTTTGGGTACAGTTGCCGTGTTGCTGCCGAGGCCAAGTACTCAGCGTGGCACCGCTAAAAGCGGATCCCGACTCGGCGCAACAAGGACTCTCACCGAACGACCTGCAGGAGGATGGTGGTGTCCAGCAAATGGCCCACGAATAAGTGGGAAGAGGACGTGCGCCGTTAACTACGAGGCCCAAGCGTGGGGAACAAGACTTGGAGGTCCCTGGTTAATGAAAAACAGGGAATAGCCGCAAGGGTTCAATTTCCTCTCACAAGCAGGGCGGAACAGCGGCCGTTTTTGAGCAAGGAAAGGCACGGTGCTGGCTAATCTTTCTCTGCAAAGATGAAGGGGGAGGCCCCCGGCACCCCTCCTCGTCTACCAGCATGTGAAGAGACAGGCCACAGGTGGAGTTTACGCAGGCGCAGGGAGCACACCTGCGGCTCGACACCAAAAAGCTACTGCCCTGATAAGTCAGCCCGCACTTGTTAAAACAGTGCGCCAGGAGCATCTGTCCTTCACCACGTCTTTTACTGCCTGCCTCAGAAGCCCCTATGGACTTCAGTGTGGAAGGTGGCTCGAGTGGTTCCTGTACACAAGAGGAGTTTCAGATCTGACCCAAAAGAAAGACTACAGGCCCATCTCCCTGCTGTATCCCACCTGCATGGTGGGATAAGTGTTCGAGAGGATCGTGGCAGAGGTAATCTGTCGTCACTTCAAGGACAACTACCTCCTGTCGGACCAACAGTTTGGGTTCAGATCTGGACGGTCCACCTCTGACCTGCTGATGCTCCTTACCCGAAACAGGCAGGATGCCCTGGATGACGGCCAGGGCTCTGTCGTGGTGGCCCTGGACATAGCGGGTGCCTTCAACAGGGTGTGGCACGGAGGCCTTCTAGAAAAACTCCGAGCAAAAGGCATCCAAGGTGACCTCCTGCTGCTCCTTGGGAGCTACCTGCAGGGAAGAACCCTCCAGATTGTCGTCAACGGGCAGGCCTCTGAGTCCCTGCCAGTGGAAGCATCAGTCCTCTGTGCTGGGGCCAGTCCTGTGGAACATCTACGTGGACGATCTTCTCCGGCATCTAGCAGCAGTCTCGGCTTATGCTAATGACTGCACTCTCTCTTTCTCCTACCTGCGACATGACAGTGGGCGTGCTGCTGATGAGATCAATCAGCAGCTGAGTATTATACAGGAGTGGGGTACACGTTGGCAGGTGACCTTTGCTCCGGAGAAGACACAGGCAATGGTGGTTCCTCAGTCCCCTGCTGCCAGGCCAGCAGTGGAAGGGAGGCTGCGGTTTGGTGGCGTTCCTGTCCTACTCCAGGAAGCCGTCAAGGTTCTGGGAGCAGAGGTGGACTGAGAGCTAAGGTTTGACGGCCACATCAAACACATTGTAAAAGAGGCCTATCACAGGGTCTCTGCCCTGCGAAGGGTAGCCAGCCTCCTCAACAAGGGAGGGAAGGTCTTGCTCTACAAGGCTCAGATACGGCCTTACTTAGGGCTATATGCAAGAATGCTCGTCAAATCCCGACAGGTGGAGATTCCCCACAGTTGTATCTCCACCGGTTGGATCTTCAAGAATTGCGCGACCGGTGGATATTTGACAGTCGTACCAACACAAGCGGTGGCTGCAAAAGCAGGCGTACCAACACATGAGAGTCCAAGGCGGCATCAGTATTTTAACTGTTGTACACCTATCTAATTCCTTTTACTAGCCTAATATATCATTTTTGCCATTAAAATGATAGCTTAGTTAGTGTTCGCCATTTGTCTGAGGCGTTGGTGTAGAAAAAATGGGCCCGAGTGATGCGTGCGAGTACATTTGAACGGCCCGCCACCACTGCTCCACACAATGGCTGACCTCCCACCTACACCGTCGCCCGGCTTCCTGACAAGTTTACACACTTATATAAGGCCTCCTGGACCTGATTGTACCTTAATTATGACACGTGTGCATTCACAAGGTATGCCTATTACTCACGGTTGTGTTGAAAACTCACCTGTAATGGTCTGGGAAGAAATAGAAAGGAATAAGTGCACAGCGGGATGTAGGTGGGATGTGCAAGCCACTGCATGGTGAACGCAGTCAGCTGACTCAAACATCCACCCGTTGCGTTGTCCTTGCTTACCGCGCCCCGATGCAACGGGTCGACAAAATTTCTTGCATATAGGCCTTAGAGTACGCCGCCCTCTCCTGGATGTCGTGTGCAGCCTTGCACACTAGGAGGCTGGACAGCATCCAGCGTCGAGCCCTGTGATTGGTGGATGCTGCAGACCCCCCCAGCTCAACCCGAGCCGGTGAGTCCCCTCGACTCACTGGAACACCGCAGGGACGTCACAGCGCTTGTGGTATTCCACAATGCACAGGTGTAGGGAGTGTGGGTTACGAAAGCCTCCGAGAGTCGCCACGCGAAGCACGAGAACGGTGCTTACCAGTGGTGATGCAGTGGAGGTGCCGCGTTCCCGTGCCAGCCAGCACCAACGCACCTTTGTGGGCCGCGTCTCCAGGATGTGGAGCATTTTCACGGCCGCTGTCCCTCACACCCAGGAGATGAACACACAAAGTGTAAAGTTGGCGGGCAATTGGTGGAGACTGTCAAAGCCCACCCCGCTGACGCTAGTGATACCGTGACACCTAGTGACAGCAACAGTGCCTCAACAAACACTTTAGTGATGCATATATGTATATACTGTTAGTTTTTTAGGCCTTTGTATTTATGTGTATTTAGTATTATTTACTTGCCCCTAAGATAAGTAGCACACGACAGTGCACCTTTGGGCTTCTTGTATATGTATGTTTACGTAAATACAAAATAAAGAGAGAGAGAGAGAGAGAGAGAGAGAGAGAGAGAGAGAGAGAGAGATGAGAGAGCGAGAGGGAGAGAGAGGAGAGATGAGAGAGAGAGAGAGAGAGAGAGAGAGAGAGAGAGAGATATGGGGGTTAGAAATGGCGAGATACAGACTGACAGACTGACTGATCGAGTGGCAGACTGATCCGTATGCCGAGAAAAGGCGAAATATTTAATAAAAACACTTCAATAGAGAGACGAGAGAGAGAGCGAGAGAGAGAGAGAGAGAGAGAGAGAGAGAGAGAGAGAGAGAGAGAGAGAGAGAGAGAGAGAGAGAGAGAGAGAGAGAGAGAGAGAGAGAGAGAGAGAGAGAGAGAGAGAGAGAGAGAGAGAGAGAGAGCAGAGAAGAGAGAGAGAGAGAAAGTCGCCCTGAGAAT
>JACEEZ010023430.1:377191-379691 GCA_016584305.1 Chionoecetes opilio | reverse complement strand
ACCCGCCGTCATTATGAACTGCGCTACCAAGGTATTTAAAGCTTTCCAAGATTTCAATGTCCTCGCCGCACGCATGTACAGACTGTACTGTTTCACTTAGTAAGCCTCCAAACACCTGGACCTTGGTCTTAAGCCAGGACACCTCAAGTCCCAAAGGCTTCGCCTGCTGGTGAAGCGCCTCGAGAGCCATCACGAGACCTCCAGCGACTCAGCAAAGATTAATGCATCATCGGCAATAACGAGATCAGTGATCTTGGCGTTGCAGAGGGATGCTCCACAATCACTTTGATCTACAACTCTGCCCAAAACCCAGTCCATACAGGTCTTGAAAAGTGATGGGGCAGGGATGCACCCTTGCCTCACTCCTGTGTTCACAGGAAGCTGGATACACCTTCCCCACACTTCACAGCACTCTCAGTCCCAGAGTACAGACCAGTCATCAAACCAATAGTCCTTCCAGGAATCCCGCGAACTCGCAGAAGATCCCAGAGTAACTCACGATGCACTGAGTCATACGCCTTCTTGAGATCAACATAGGCTGCAAGCATCCCCTGTAGAAACTCTCGTCGGCGTTCCACCAGGACACGAAGCGCTAGGATACGGTCCGTTGTTGACTTACCAGGCGTGAACCCTGACTTCTGAGGTCTCTGATGCTTCAGCAGATGACTGCGGATCCGTGTCAACAGTAGATGGGCAAGCATCTTGCCTGGCACGCTGAGCAGTGTAATACCGCGGTATTTGTTGCAGTCCTGACGGTCCCCTTTCCCTTTCCAGAGAGGGACGACCAGCCCCCTTTTTCCAGTCACGAGGAATGGTACCTGACTGCCACACGGCAGTCAGGACAGCATGCAACACGCGGATCATGGCCTCACCCATAGCTTTTAGGAGCTCCGCATTGATATTACAAACACCAGCTGCCTTTCCACCCCTCAACTTTGCTACAGCCTCTCTGACTTTGTCATGAGAGAGGGTGCGGTTTCGTCAATGGAAGGATAGGCATCCACTGCCTGTAACCCAATTGTGTGAAGCTGCTCAATTGGAGGGTCCACCGTGAACAACTGCCCAAAGTACTCAACTCAACGAGCCATCTGTCCATCCATGTCCGACACGAGGCGGCCATCTGCTGCTCACATAGCACTCGCCCGAGATGGAGACTTGGAACGGAGCTTTTTCAGTGCTCGGTAGGCGGGTCGGAGGTCATTAGCGTTCAAACGGCCCTCGACTTCCTCAGCGAGACTCGTGACAAACCTCTCCTTGTCTCTCCCCAGGAGGGTTCTAGTCACATAGTGTAAGAAGAAGAAATCATTTTCTTCCTCATTTTTCTTTTATTGTTTAACTTTTTATTTCTTTTACTTTTGGCGGTAAGGAGTTTTTTTTTAGGTATTTCCTGAAGGTAATTTCGATTTTGTTATGAGGGAGAGTTTTTCCAAATGTATGTCCTTTCTTCGTTTTCTTTTATTTTCCTGATATATATAGCTATATTTAATATTTGTTTTGTTTTTCGGTCAGTTTTTTAGAGAGTTGTCGTGTTTGATTATACAACGAATACTAAATAGAACGCAAACTTAATACGTGGAATAATCCACATATTTTTGGCATGTAATTATCTTTATTATTGTTGTATTTTTTTTTTTTACGGGAATGGAACACATTTTTGTATACTATTTGTTCCCGATTTTAAAAAAATTCTCGTTTATTTATATTTTGGATTTTAAAGTGTTACGTTGTTATCAAGTAACAATTTTTTTTACATCACAAAGGACTGATCAAGGGGAAAACAACAAGAACAAACCTGCTGATTTGATTTACATGATTTTTTAGTTCCAATTCTTTTTCATTTTTATGTAAAATCTAGTTGTAAATTACTTGATTTATTTATGAAACTACAAGTCATGTTTGTTTGTATCTGTTATTATTGATGTTATCATAATGATGTTATTATCTAATTCATTATTATTATTCCTATCATCATTATATTACAAATTATTATTATATCTTTTATTATTTATATTGTTATTAATATTATCATTATTATTATTTTAACAATATATTTACTATTATTATTTTTTTAATAATTATTTATATTTATATTATTTACATTATTATTATCACCATTATTGTTATCTCATTTAATGTCGTCTTCTCACCTACTATATATGTGCATATGTGTATGCGTCCGCAGTCTAACTGTGTGTGAGTGTGTGTTCACGCAAGTCACACTCGCGATCGTCAGTTTCACCCTCGTGCTGCGAACTTCGAGATCATTATTACCGATCTTTGGGTAATGCTGGGACCTCACACAACACACACACCCGTCCCCTTGCTCAAGGGTGACAGTAACTGCTCGTATTTGTTAGTGGAAAAATCGCCGGGAATGACCGGGGCCGGGGATCGAACGCCGGACCACAGAATGGTGGTCTCCCTAGCCACCGAGCAGTTCAGATGTGTGTGTGTGTGTGTGTGTGTGTGTGTGTGTGTGTGTGTGTGTGTGTGTGTGTGT
>JACEEZ010023430.1:372191-374691 GCA_016584305.1 Chionoecetes opilio | reverse complement strand
TGGCGTAAGAACACCCACGTGTCCTGCCCATTAACTCTACCTTCGATTGCGAGTGCATCGGAGGACACACGGGGACGGCATGAGCCTCTAATCTTAGGCGTTACTATAAAAAAAATCCTCTTGGCGCCTCCGTCCGTCCAGTCATCGTGCATAATGAATGGACGGTAGAGTGAAAGGCTGGTTTTTGGGCTCCTTGTAACTTTCACATCTTCATATAATTGTATACTCTCTCTCTCTCTCTCTCTCTCTCTCTCCTCTCTCTCTCTCTCTTCTCTCTCTCTTCTCTCTCTCTCTCTCTCTCTCTCTCTCTCTCTCCTCTCTCTCTCTCTCTCTCTCTCTCTCTCTCTCTCTCTCTCTCTTCTCTCTCTCTCTCTCTCTCTCTCTCTCTCTCTCTCTCTCTCTCTCTCTCTCTCTCTCTCTCTCTCTCTCTCTCTCTCTCTCTCTCTCTCTCTCTCTCTCTCTCTCTCTCTCTCTCTCTCTCTCTCTCTCTCTCTCTCCTCTCTCTCTCTCTCTCTCTCTCTCTCTCTCTCTCTCTCTCTCTCTCTCTCTCTCTCTCCTCTCTCTCTCTCTCTCTCTCTCTCTCTCCTCTCTCTCTCTCTGTTATCACTAATATTAGCATTTCTATTACCATTGCTATTATTATTGTTATTGTATTATTAAAGTCTGAACTTAAATGTCACCGTTTAATCACCTCTATCTCTCTTGTGCGCGTTCACATGGCGCACACACACACACACACACACATACACACACACACACACACACACACACACACACACACACACACACACACACACACACACACACACACACACACACACCTACACCTACACATACTTACACACACACACACACACAGCACCCACACACACATACATACAACTACTCTCACACACACACACACACACACACACACACACACACACACACACACACACACACACACACACACACACACACACACACACACACACACACACACACACACACACACACACACACACACACACACACACACACACACACACACAATAGTAGAAATAAGGGGGGATATGAGAAACAAACTAAATGAGAGTGAGAAGATACCACAAACTCGTGTGTGTAGGTATGTGCGCGCGCGCGCACATACAGAGTGCGTGATTAAGAGTTTGTGGTATCTTCTCACTCTCATTTAGTTTGTTTCTCATATCCCCCCCTATTTCTACTATTACAGCTACTACTATTACTACTACTGCTACTATTACTACTACCTCGATAAACAGAAACAAGGCAGCGTCATCAAAACGCATATCATTGTGTTACTCATATTTTTTTGTTTCTTGCGTCACCAACATACGTAATGTTGTAATACTGATAAAATTACTCCTTCATGTGGCTTATATGTCTTCTTGTCGACCCCACCTTCCTCCTCTTGCCTCGTGTACTCCTCCTCCTCCTCATATTCTTGTTCCTCTTTTGTCTACCTCTGTCGTCTTCCTTCCTATTGTTCCTATTCCTTCTCCTCCTCCTCCCATTCTTCGCTCCAGAAAAGAAAGGGAAGATTGGGGGAAACTGATATGGCATCTTCTTCTTCTTCTTCTTCTTCTTCTTCTTCTTCTTCTGCTTCTGCTTCTGCTTTTGCTTCTGCTTCTTCTTCTTCTTCTTCTTCTTCTTCTTCTTCTTCTTCTTCTTCTTCTTCTTCTTCTTCTTCTTCTTCTTCTTCTTCTTCTTCTTCTTCTTCTTCTTCTTCTTCTTCTTCTTCTTCTTCTTCTTCTTCTTCTTCTTCTTCTTCTTCTTCTTCTTCTTCTTCTTCTTCTTCTTCTTCTTCTTCTTCTTCTTCTTCTTCTTCTTCTTCTTCTTCTATTCCCTTGTTTTGTATTTCTCTCATCTAACTTTGTTATCTTCCAGGTCTCTTCCCTTCCTTCCTTTCTTCCTTCCTTCTTTCCTTCCTTTCATAATTTATCCATCCTCTGTCTTTTCTTTTTCTTCTTTATTACGAGCGAGCGCCAAGCGCTCGCGGGTCCTCACTGGATACGGGATTTTTCTCACAATCAAGCGGCCGACCCGACCCGACCGACCGACCGACCATCACGCTTTTCAGGATCTTATATCTTTGGAGTCCCGCTTCCGATTGACAAGCGGTCTTCACCATCTGATAGCCCCTTCAATCCCTATTTGACTTGACCTGTGAGGAGTCACCATGGCGCGTGGCGCGTGCCGCGTGAGGGGTGGCAGACAACGTTATCTTGCTATAGCTGAGAAACGGCTCTACCGACTAAGTTGAAATTTGGTGTGTGGTTTTAGACCACACACCTAGCCATGTCACACAGGTCAAACTCCGGGTGACGCCGGACATGCGCACGTGCGGCGGGTTTCTACGGGCTCGCTCGTCCTTCGCCGATCAAGGCGTTTTACTGGTCTTTCCAATATCTTGCGTTTTAACCGTATTTCCTTTCCTTCCTTTAATCCCTCTTTCCCTCCTCCCTTCCTTCCTTCCTTCATTCCTTCCTTCCTTCCTTCC
>JACEEZ010023430.1:367191-369691 GCA_016584305.1 Chionoecetes opilio | reverse complement strand
CTGTCTCACATTCTCTATTGCTCACTTATCATCCTCTCCGCCTCCTCCACCTCCTCCTCCTCCTCCTCCTCCACCTCTTTCTCTTCTTGCTCCTTCTGCATCTCATATTTTTTACTCTACTTCTATTATTCCCTTTATTTGCCTTGCTCTTTAATCATATTCATCATCATATATTTAGATTCTACATCCCTTCATCTATTTAATCATTCATATCATCTTATCTTCATCCTAACCATATTACTTTATATCTTTGTTTATATAATTATCATTTTGTATACACTATCTCATTAGTTGTTTTGTTTCTTTATAAACACAGGTTGGCGAGGACGGGAATGACGATATCCGGATCCTGTCGTCTGGGTTTGGCAAGGTGACGTACCGAGGACAGAAATGGCCCATCCGCCACTTATCGCTGGCCGGCCTCCTGCCCAGCACGCACCACTACATGACCTACGACGGGTCCACCACGCATCCGGGCTGCTGGGAGACCGCGACCTGGCTCATCATGAACAAGCCCATCTACATCACAAACCAGGAAGTGAGTGACAGAGGGGTTGCCGATGAGAGGGTGAGAGAGAGGGTGAAAGAGAGAGGGAGATAGAGAGTGAGTGAAGGATGGAATAGTGATGGTAGAAACTGAGATGAGAGAGAGAGCTATTTGAGAGATAGAGATAAGAGAGAGAGAAAAAAGAGTGCGAAAAAGATAGAGAGAGAAAGAAGAAAAACCGAGTACACATACATGCACACAAAAAAAAAAACATATGTGGGGTAATATTTAGTTAATGCCAGCTTACTCATTTCGAGACACCGACTTTTTATTTATGGGCAAAATATGATGCTTTTTAATTTCGATATAATTTTTTTAACTCCCAAAAAAGTTTCTTTTTTTCTATTCAATGTCAAATGAAAAATATGCCAATCACTGTTTGCCAAGCTCGTGACGTCTCATGGTGGTGGAGCTAAAGAGACTACTGGGCTATGTTTTATTTATGATTTATCAAATGAAATTGTTTAATTCAACCGAACCTAAACTAACCTAAGGCGTTTTCTGCGGGAGATAAGATTTTCATCCTATCTAGACACTTTGCAAGTACCAACTACAAAGGTTATTGACTATACAAAGCGCCGCCACGTCAGCACGAACTAGGCGGACTCGAACCGCTGACCGAATGCACAGGGACACTGCACATTGCGAACACACGTCTCTACCAACCTTGCCACCCTGACGGGCTTCTGCGGGAGAGCAAGAGAGATGTTCACTTGCAAGCGGTCACTTTCCTCTTGCTGTACCCCCGCAGAAAACGCTCACCGTCGCTTGCTCTATGAGAAGGCGACGCGGCGGCTGAGATGTAAGCAAAACAAAGATCAAATGACTAGTTCAACCCTCCAGATATTTTCACACTGGGACGTATCCTATACCGACCTAATAAAAAAAGTGTGCAGATTCAGGAAGCGTGCTTATAAATTTAATTTGATCATAAGAAGCCGAGCAATTAAGAGTTGAAGTCAAATAAGTAGGATAAAATGTTTATGCACTGGTTTACATAACCCTTGTTTTCGTATACTTGTACTTACATTACAGTTATAAATTTATACTAATGCAATGCGCAATCTCCTCAGGAAGACGATTGTGGTCTCAGTTTTTCTTTATATCCAATGGTATTGTCAGCAAATCGGGTAAGAGCGAGGTGTAAGAGGTTGTTGATTTTGGACCAAGTCACACATTTCAGTCTTTAATTCCAGCTGTTCTGCTGTAAACAAGGTTCGAATGCATATACAGCAATATATAGAGCTGTGACGATCATATTATCCATATTTACACGCCGTAACCTTCCTTATTTTATTCAAACTCTTATGATAAGATATTAAAATGAGAATGAGTGATTGATTTTGTCGCAAGTACATTGTTGTCATTCTTTTAATGAAGCAGAAAGCATCGCCACGTCAGCCAAACGCTGACGTACATCACTGACGTACTTCACTTGCTCAGCAAGAGTTTCTCTTGCCGGTCAAGCAACCATCTTAGGATGATTGAACAGCAAGCGAACTTTCAATCAATCAATCATTGGGGGCATACGCCGGGGGGTGCGTTGCCTCGCCCACCCTACGACGCCACTCCCGGGGGTCACTACGCGCGAGTTCCCATGCAGGCTCCTTTCCCATACCAAGCAGCTCTCGACCAGAAACATCAACTTGCCCCAGCCACGAGCCTTGTGGGCGCCCCCTTGGCCTCCTCCACGCCGGATTGTCTCTTACAGATACAACCCGATGGGAAGGATCGGTTTCAGGGTAGCGTGCCACATGCCCATATAGCCGCAGTTGGCGCTGACGGACTATGCAGGTAATAGGCCTCGATTCAGTCTCACGGTGCAATCGCTGATTTGACACGTAATCATCCCAGCGATACCCCATGATTCTGCGAAGACACCTATTACCAAAGGCATTGATTCGTCTCTTCAAGTCACTATTTAGTGTCCATGTCTCACAACAATAGAGTAGG
>JACEEZ010023430.1:344691-359691 GCA_016584305.1 Chionoecetes opilio | reverse complement strand
CCCTTCAGCTTCTACGGCCCCTCCGTCAGCTGATCAGGGCGACAGACAACTCCCTAAAGGGAAATTTGGGCCCAAAAATTTCCCCCCCCGAAGGGGGGTGCATCCCCCGGACTGTGAGGACTAATTTGAAAACCAAGAAAGCCCACCGCTCCAAGTCTTGTACCCCCCATGCCCCCGGGAGGTTCTATGCAGGGGAGGATAAACCCGCTGTGATGCTTTCCCTTTCCCCGATTACTCTTTGCCTGGCTAGCCCGACCGGTTTTTAAATGTATGAAAACTGGGTTTTGGATGGGGGTTTGGGTGACTGACTAGGTTTGCTGGATGGCTGGGGCTGGTTGACTGGATTATTTTATGGATGGTTTTACTGGCTGACTGGCTGTATGCCCCCGGTGGTTGACCCGGGTTTAAATGGGTGGATGGATGGGGGGCTGACTGGTTTACTGGATTTTATATGGATGACTGACTGTTTTTAAATGGATGTAGTAGGGTAACTGACTGGGTGACTGTATGTTTTGGAAAGAGTGACCTGATTGACTGAATGTAAAGTATGGATGGATGAATGACTGACGGGATGTATATATGGATGACTGTTTGGCTAAGTGGATGTATGTATGGATGACTGACTGGCTGACTGGATGTATGGATGGATTTTGATATTTATATTTCGGTATTTTGGTAATGACAGATTTTGTGTTTTTTAAGCTACGAAAAACAAACAAAAATTAACATATGTAAAGTATTCTGTATAGTTGATAATTTAACACTTATAACTCTAGTTAATGACACAGATATATCACCTGATAAACCCTCCAATTTGCCATTAGAAGTAACTTATGTGTTATTTCGCCCATTCAAACTCCATTAGTGTTCCACCCCGATATCTGGGTGGAGGCGGTGGCCGAGTAGTTAGCGTCGTGGAGTGATGAGCTCGATGTCCCGAGTTCGAATCCTACCGGGGGAAACTCTTTCGGCCATCTTTAACGTGATCGGCCAGAGCCTCGTTGGTGAGCACAAGGTCCCGAGTTCAAGTCCCACCAAGGAACAACTGTAAATCTATTGTCGAATGGCTGAAGAAACCCACTTGCTGCACTCCTGTTCTTTCGACTGGGACTACAAGTGCGTCGGAGGGAGCATGAGGTGGCAGCATGAGCCTAAACTGAGGGTCAGACCATCACAGAAAACAAACCTCACCTATAGATCATATGTGTCACTATAAAAATCCAGCCTGCGCCACCACGGGCGGTGGGCCAACCATCACGACCCTTCAGAATGTGCACGGCCTACCACCTGAGCCACCGAAAAAAAAAAAAAAATAATAATAATAATAGCCTACAGGCTATAGGCTCCGACGTAAACAAAAAATGATAATTCCTATCCGATGAGATAAGTGTCAAGTCTCGCCTGCCATCCTCTCTGACACCCTTTATCACAAGTTAAGTAATACGATTATCGTATCCTCCCTTCCCTCCTGCCCTTCCCCCTTTCTTTCCTCCTTCCTCCTGCTCTTTCTCGTAAATAGTAGAGCTTTTAACACGTAAACAATCAAAGGTGTCAAGAAAGGCGTCCCAAGGAATGATTAATCTGTGTGTGTGTTGCATCATGTTCCTGTCTGTTACATCTGGTGTGTGTGTGTGTGTGGTGTGTGTTGTGGTTTTGTTTATTCAACTAGTTGTATTTTACAGAGCCTGAGCAACGCTCGTATGGCCCCGTCTCCATATCAACATTTTTATCATTCATCCTTAGTGCTTTGTGTTGGTCGAAGCCACCACCCCGGAGAGCAGGTCACAAACCCCGGCTAACACCCGGTACCCATTCACTGCTGGGTTGACAGGGGCTAGGGTTTTAATGAAACAGCCCATCTGTTTCCGCTCCGCCCGGGGATCGAACCCGGGACTTCTCGGTTGTGAACCGAGCGTGCTTCCCCTACACTACGGAGTACCCTAATGTGTGTGTGTGTGTGTGTGTGTGTGTGTGTGTGTGTGTGTGTGTGTGTGTGTGTGTGTGTGTGTGTGTGTGTGTGTGTGTGTGTGTGTGTGTGTGTGTGTGCGTGTGTGTGTGTGTGTGTGTATGTGTGTGTGTGTGTGTGTGCTTGTGTGAGTGTGTGTGTTGTGTGTGTGTGTTTGTGTGAGTGTATGTGTGTTTTTCGTGTTTTTGTGTGTAGTCATCTAGTTGTATTCATCTAGTTGTATTTTACAGGGCCTGAGCAACGCTCGTATGGCCCCGTCTCCATATCAACATTTTATCATTTATCCTTACTGCTTAGTTTTGGCCGAAGCCAGCACCTCGGGAGGCGGGTCACAAACCCCCGGCAAACACCTGGTACCCATTCACTGCTGGGTGGACAGGGGCTCGGGTTTTAAGGAAACAGCCCATCTGTTTCCGCTCCGCCCGTGTGTGTGTGTGTGTGTGTGTGTGTGTGTGTGTTTTGTGTGTGTGTGTGGTGGTGTGTGTTGTGTGTTGTGTGTGTGTGTGTGTGTGTGTGTGTGTGTGTGTGTGGTGTGTGTGTGTGTGTGTGTGTGTGTGTGTGTGTGTGAGTGTGTGTGCTTGTGTAAGTCTTTACTCTCTCTCTCTCTCTCATTCTCTCTCTTATAGCGCCTCTCACTCACTCTCATTTCTCACTCAAAACTCGCTTCTTCTGGCTTGAACACCGCCGCAATATCTTCTAGTTGTAGTATAACTCCTCCTTCGCCTCCTCCTTTTCCTCATCCTCTTCCTTCTCCTTCCTTCCCCTCATGGCCGCTGGCCAGGTCTTGCAAGGGTCGCGGAGATTGTTGGGCGATTATCGGAAAGTAAGGAAGAGTTGTTAGTTCATTTCCTCCTTTGCCAGCCTTGCCTTGAGTGACTACACCGGCCCCGTCTATGGGACAAAACTGGAAGGACAAAAAGCTGTTAGTGCCGGGTTGTGAATGTCTCACTCGTAACCGTGACTCACGGCAAGTTATTGGTCTTCTTGGCATTTTCAAGTCCCTGTGGGAACTAATTCCCAATGTTGGAGCCATCTGACACAGCCGTATCCTCATTCATGCACTTATATTCTAAAAAAAAAAAAAAAATTGTCACAACTTTACTGAATCTCAAAAGGGCTCTCTGGATGTTTACTAAATCTTTTGAATCCGAATCGGTCTTTGGACCATGCCTTCCACAATGAGAGAATGTGAAGATTGTGGAAACAAGTACAATCCAAGTTATAAAAAAAAACTGTTGGGGTGTAGATATTGCATCATGTCGGCATTTAGTGGAGGAATCGAACCGTAAACATGATGAAACGAATAGTAATTATACTGACCTCCCTGCAAAGTATAATACACTTCAGGAATTTGATGCTTCCAACGTATGTTGTGCTCCTGGAAATATTATGGCCCATGTCACCGGTGTCAAAGCCAATCAAACTGCTCCAGAGGAGGCACCTGCCGCCACCAATCGAACTGCTCCTAGCAAGGCACCATTCATTCCAGTCAGGAATGGTGCCCGGCCAGTGGATTTTTTTTTTTTTTTTTACAGATCAGGACGTTCAACAGTTTCAAGGTCATGGCGGAAGACGACAAGGACATTCATGCGACCAGAATCATAGGCGATTCCATTTTTAAAGGTCAGCTGCGAGAATGTTGCGAGTCGGAGCTCGGTCGAAGATGAAATTATTTTGTTTGCCTGGTGGTCACCTTGATGATATCACGGCAGCCTGCAATAAGGCAGCGGACGGCATCACTGCAAGCACATTTCTTGTCATTTCTTGTCATATACGCTGGCACATATGACGTTGTAAACACCAGGTCCGAGGAACTGCTGGAGAATACAGGCGGATGATCCGGTGTGGTGGTATAAAAGATCCGCCGTGACGGTTGGTCTACTTGCTCCCCTCCCTTCCTATCCCATTCTCCCAAGTATTGCTTTCCCTCTCTCTCTCTCTCTCTTCTCTCTCTCTCTCTCTCTCTCTCTCCTCTCTCTCTCTCTCTCTCTCTCTCTCTCTCCGTCTCCTCTCTCCTCTCTCTCTCTCTCTCCCTCTCTCTCCTCTCTCTCTCCTCTCTCTCCTCCTCTTCTCTCTCCTCTCTCTCTCTCTCTCTCTCTCTCTTCTCTCTCTTCTCTCTTCTCTCTCTCCCCTCTCTCTCTCTCTCCTCTCTCTCTCTTCATCTCTCTCTCTCCTCTCTCTCTCTCTCTCTCTCTCTCTCTCCTCTCTCTCTCTCTCTCTCTTTCTCTCTCTCTGTTGTTGTTAATATTTTGTCAACACTGTGGTTGACGCGAGCTTTTGCCTATAGCAGCCCGCCTGTGGAATTATGGCATTACAATAAAAAAAAGCCAGTGTATTGGAGCTACCTTGGGGGAGGGGGGGTACTCCCGAACGGTGGAGGTGAGCGTGGCCAGAGGGACAGATCTAATTACCGCAGCAGCAGCGGCGGCGCCACCTGGATGTCCGAGCTGCGGATGAGGTGGGAGGTGGTCCCTGAGGTGGGAGGTTGCCTCGCACTTCAGGAGGTAGTGTTGGAGTGCAAAGGGGGAGGTGACCTGGCAGTGACCACAGGTGATGTCCACAGCGCCCTGGCGGATTTCCTCAAAGCAGGGAAAGCAGAGGCGGAGACGGTGTAGTCGGTCCCGTACGTGTGGGGCGATGGATGTTTCTTGGGGAAGTGGATGGTAAGCTGTTGCAGCAGCGTAGCAGGAGGCAGAGGGTGATGATAGGGCGACTGTGGCCTCGTGTTGCTGGCGGGACAAGGCGTGCGAGGCATACTTTATTTTAAGTAGAGTTTGGGAGAGACTGGGCAGAACAGCCGTGGTGGTGCTGGGAAGGGCCGCGGCTGATTTTGCAGCTCTGTCAGCTGCTTCGTTGCCACTAAGGCCTACATGGCTGGGAACCCAATTGAGGTGTGATTTTGCAGCCACGTGCAGCCAGGTGCTGGCAGACAGAAGAGTGTAGGTGAGGAGGTGAATGTTGTCCTGTGGCTGTGTTGTCTCTGAGGGCTGGATAGAGGATTTTGAGTCTGTGTGTATGATGAAATGAGGGGAGTGACTCTCCAGGGCGTGGTGAAGAGCGCCACGAATGGCGACTAGTTCAGTCTGGAGGCAGCTGACGCCATTTGTTAGACGCCATTGTTTCGTGATTTGTCCGCTCACAAAAACTGCTCCCGCTGCTCCTGTGGCAGGATCTACTGACCCGTCTGTGAAGATAGTGAGGGAGGCAGGGGTCGTCAAGTCTTCCATTACCTGTAGCACTTCCAAGCGTAAGGCAGCGGGGAGCCAGTGTGCCTTTGGGCGCTCAAGACTGTGGAGGGATGTGGTGATTGGAGGAGGGTTCCAAGGCGGTGGCGTAGCGAAGTTCGGGTGAGGGAAGTCCTCGCCCTTACTGAGAAGAGTTTCGTGTATTCCCATAGTGAGAATTGCTTCTGCAGCGCACGCTGGCCAACATTGCCGCCGAAGGTTGTTGCGGGGCCTGGCAAGATGAGTTGCAACCTTGGCGGGAGGGGCGTAGGGGTAGGGCAGGTGGGTCATTTTGGCGAGCAGGCAGGCGGTCCGTTCTTCGATACGGCGCCGAGTCGGGACTACCTGGCACTCCTGCTGCAGGTTGCAGACCGTAGTCCATCTGGGGGAGTTGATGATGACTCTCAGGGCGCTGTTTTGTGTGGCCTCTAGTTTTTGGTGTAGGGTGTTCGTGAGGGAAATAAGGCATGGAGCGCTATAGTCTAGGAGAGAGCGGTTGGCGTGAATGTAAAAGGTGCGCTACACCTTTAAACTGGCCCCCCCTTTTAAGCCAGTGATTGCACGTAGGACGAAGATCCTGCTGTTTTCGCGCTCCTGCAGGTAAGCTACGTGTGTGCGGAGGTTGAGATGGTTGTCGAGCCAGATGCCTAGGTATTGGTGCGACGTGACCCAGGAGAGTGGTTGTCCAGGATATGGAGCGGGGCGCGCGGCGCGTCACACTCGAAGGCCATGGCCTTGGATTTTGCCACATTCAGTTTCAAGCCTAGGTCCCTGCACTTGGTGGTTATGTCAGTCAAAAGGTTCTGGGCTCGTTGTGCGTGGGTGGGTCCAGTGCAGTAGAGGGCAAGGTCGTCCGCATAGCAGAGAAGCTTAGTACCGGGTGGGAGTGGGAGAGAGATGAGTTCCTCCATTAATATGTTAGACAGGAAGGGGCTCAGAATGCTGCCCTGGGGTGTTCCGTTCTCGTGTTGATGGAGTTGAGACGTCTCCCCCTGAAAGGCAACTCTGGCCGCTCGGCCCGAGAGGAAGTCCCTGAACCATATAAGGAGTCTGCTGCATACTTCCTTGCGGACCAGAAGCGAAAGGATCACTCGGTAGTTGGCGAGTTCAAAGGCTTTCTCGAGATCGAGGAAGGCTACTGTGGTACCTCCGGAACTGGCAGCGCATAGGAGAGTGGATAGGTATTCAGCTGTTCCCATGCCCCGCCTGTAGGCAAAGAGGTCTTGATAGAGCGGACCGACCGCCCAGGTTAGCCTGTTTAGGACTATCCGCTCCATGGTTTTGCCCACACAGCTGAGGAGGGAGATAGGGCGCATGGCACCAGGATCTTTGGGCTTAGGTATGGATATGATGGTAGCCTCCTTCCATTTTGATGGTAGTTTGCAGGCCTCCCAGGAGGCGTTGAAGAGGGTGAGAAGGGCGGAGTGACCATCTGAGCCTGCATTGGTGATCAAGGAGTATGTAATCCTGTCAGCCCCGGGGGAAGTATCTCCACTCGTCTTAAGTGCCCGGCGTAGTTCGAGGAGGGTGAGGGATGTGTTGGTGCTTGCCTGATCCTCACAGGCGCGGTCTACTTGATCATTTCTTGCTGGCAGGAGCTCTGTCAATCTGTCGCGTGTCTCAGCTGGTAGATTGTCAGTGCAGGTGCGAGTGGCAAATGAGGAGGCGAGCCTCTGCTTCGCGAGCAAGG
Organism: Chionoecetes opilio; assembly: GCA_016584305.1. Taxonomy (NCBI): domain Eukaryota; kingdom Metazoa; phylum Arthropoda; class Malacostraca; order Decapoda; family Majidae; genus Chionoecetes; species Chionoecetes opilio. Next base: position 352,811 of record JACEEZ010023430.1, on the reverse strand, counting down.
TCAGGGTGGGGGGGTCGGATGGGCCGCTTGTTGCCTGCGATGACTTGTAACTTTCGCCACATTTCTCCGAGTAACGAGTGGGAGTCGAGCCCTCGACACCAGCTTAGCCAGTGCTCCCTCCGAATGTCAGCTTTCCTCCTGTTGGCAGCACTGACAACTGCCTGAAGGAGCGCCCTGTTTTGAGCAGTTGGTTTTCGGCGGTAGTGTCTGCGGGTGGAGTTAATGCGGTTGATGAGCTCCCTCACGCGGTCGCTATAAAACCAATAGTCCCGAGGGGGCTTTGTGGTAGAGGAAGATGTGAGCGGGATGCTCTCGGATGCGGCGGCGTGAAAGGCATCTGTAAGGGCGGCCTCCTTTTGATCATGGGTGAGGGATGGTTCAAGAGTGGAGAGGTGTGTTTTGAGGACAGTTTGAAACTTTGCCCAATTGGCCAGTTTTGTGCTCCATCTGGGGGCGGTTGGCTGGGGAGAGGGGACTTTAGGTAGGTTGAGATGGCAAATTATGGGAAAGTGGTCTCTGCCTAGTGTGGGGTGGAGGGCCCAGGAGGCGCAGGGGCGAAGAATGTCAGTTACGAAGGAGAGATCAAGGCGTCCGCCGTGCATATGCGTTGGCTCTCCGTTGTTGAGGAGAGCAACGCCAGGGGTGCCGGTGAGGGCGGTCTCGAGCTGCCGTCCTGCTGAATTGGTGCGGCCTGGAGAGTGAAGAATAGGGTGGTGACAGTTAAAATCCCCGCCTATGAAGGTCGGCGAGGATGCGGCGTGGGCGAGGAGCTCACCTAGCTCAAGGGAATTGACGTCGGGAGGCTTATAGATGTTGTATAAGTCGAGGGTGGAATGGACAAGGTGTAGTGTGACGCCCTGGATCTCCACTCTCGGGCCACAAGGGATGGGAGCTGCGATGGTAGAGCTCTGAATATTCTTCTTTACAAGAATAGAGCATCCGTTGGCTCCCCCTTGTACCTTGGGTAGGGAAACACATTGGTATCCTCGGAGGGAGACCGGGCGGGATGTGGTGGCTAAGGTCTCCTGCAGGAGAAAAACATCTATTGTTTCTCCGTGGGCTGCTTTATGGAGGAGGTGGAGCTTGCCCTAAACTCCACGGATGTTCCACTGCAGGAGGCGAAGCCCTCCATGATTTCTGTTCCCGTCCCTGATGGGTGGCGTGGCTTCGGCCTCGTCATGGCTGGAGCCAGGCTGTTGTATTGGGTTGGTTGAGTTATGTCGGGGGAAAGGTCTGGCTGAGTCTTGTTGAGTCCGAGGGTTTGTGGGTCCGGGTCTGGGTTGGGTGATGGGGAGGGTGATGGGTAGGGGAGGGGGAGGGGAAGTTGTTGGAAGTGTCGGGTGTGATGGGGGGGAGAAGCGTGAGTTTTATCTGTGATTTATGCTGCTGGGTTGGCAGAAGGGGGCTCGTGGATTTTTGAGGTGAGTGAGTGAGGAGCGTCTGATCGACTAGTCTTCCTACCAGGGGCATCACGACTGACGATTCCACTTCCTTCTGGAGGAGTGTCGCTATGGACATGACTAGGCCGGAGAGGAGGTCTTTCAGAGCTGTTAGTGGAAGAGTGACAAGACTCTCCCTGTCTGTGGTCGGCTATGAAGGTGGTGTGGCTGTTGCCGTGGGAGGTTGGGTGGGGTGAGCTGTGATATTCAGGTGGGCTTGATTCTCCGTTGCCACGGAGGGATTGAAGCAGGATTTAGGGGTGTGAGCGGGGATTGATTTTGTCTTGTCGGGATCTTGGGAGCAGGTAGGGGAGGAAACTCCTCGAGGATGTTGGGAGGAGTAGATTGTGCGGGGCGGGGGCTGTCGAGGAGCGCCCCATGTGAAGGTTTCTGGTGGGGCCTCGGAGTGTTTCTCCAGCCATGCGGTTTGACCTTGTATTCCCTGAAGGACGTGTCGTCGCCTCTCTTCGCATTTGGGGTTCCATGCGTCGTGAGCTTTGCCGCAGTTGGGGCAGCACGATGTGATTTGTTCCTTTCTTTTTAATTTCTCGAGACATATGGAGGTGTCGTGAGGGGCGCTGCATATACCGCATTTCTTGGCCTGACGGCAGCGATAGATGGTGTGGCCGAAAGCGTGGCAACGATAGCAGCGCGTGGGCTCCGGGGAGAAGGGGCAGAGGTAAAATATTCCACACACTCCCAGGTCCAGCTGACTGGGTAGAGTTTGTCCCTTCAGTGTGACGCGAACCTGACGTGTTGAGACTCCATCTCTCGTGGCGGTGCAGCGAGTCGTCTCCAGGACATGGGGGTGTTTTTGAAGGGGCTCCAGCGGGAGGCGGAGTGGGTAACCCATCACTATTCCTGTGATTTTTGATGGGGTGGGCTGTACTAGGTTTCAGCCTAGCTTCACAGGCTTGGAGTTGAGGGATGTGAGGCTTAGAAGAGCAGCTAGAGTTTCTTCGTCCTTGGGGTGAAGTAAGAAATCGTTGTCTCTGCCGGGGCGGGCTGTGAAATTCAGCTCTGGATAGACGTCCTCTATGGAGTCTATCAGGGTATAGGGAGTCTCGAATCCCTCTGTCTGAGGAACTCGTACCATTGGGGCTGTTGATTGAGGTAGAGCAGTCTGAGGGGCCAGTTGAGGGCGTGAGTCTGGTTTTGTGCGAAGTGGTTGGAGGGTCCGAGGCTGGGCGGTGTCGCCAGAGAATCCCGAGCCAGGGAAGGTGGTGGGGATGTCGGAGGAGGTGGCATTTCTGTCTCTGCGGGCCTGGGCTTTGGTCTTAACCTCTTTCCATGGCTCAGGGTTGGCGATGTTAGTCACAGTACTAGTGGAAAGTAGGAGAATCTCTTGGTTGTTTAAAGAGGGTAGGAGCGTCGCGTTAGTGGGATTGTCGGGTGTGTCTGGGGCGGCGGGAGTGCAAGTCCCGTTGTCAAGTATGTCGTTGCTGGGTGTGCTGGACCCTTTTTTTTTTCTCTCTCTCTCTCTCTCTCTCTCTCTCTCGTCTCTCTCTCTCTCTCTCTCTCTCTCCTCTCTCTCTCTCCTCTCTCTCTCTCTCTCTCTCTCTCTCTCTCTCTCTCTCTCTCTCTCTCTCTCCTCTCTCTCTCTCTCTCTCTCTCTCTCTCTCTCCTCTCTCTCTCTCTCTCTCTCCTCTCTCTCTCTCTCTCTCTCTCTCTCTCTCTCTCTCTCTCTCTCTCGTCTCTCTCTCTCTCTCTCATTACATCTTTCAATCCTGGTTCTTCCACACACTCTATCACTTCATCGTCGCCTTCGTCAGCCATTCCTACGGGTGTTATTTTCCCCTCCAGCAGCTCTACACCCTCCGTCAGCTGATGCAGGGTGACGTACAACTACCTAAGGGGAAGATGGCCAATAATTTCCCTCCCCCGAAGGCTCTGCATTACCGTACTGTGAGGACTAATATTGACTTCACGAACCCCCACCGCTCCAAGTCTTGTCCCTCCATGCCCCGCGAGAGGTTCTATGCAGGTGAGGTTACCTGCTGTGATGCCCCTATACCTTGATTACTTCTTACCTGGCTGGCTGACCGGTAGGTAAACTGTAATATTAACTGGGTTGCTGGATGTATGTATGGATGACTGACTGGTTGACTGGATGTATGTATAGATAACTGACTGGCTCGCTGGTCGGCTGATTGTATGTATGTATGGACGGCTGACTGGCTGACTAGATGTTTGCATGGATGGTTGACTGGCTGACTGAATATATGTATGGATGAATTACTGGGTGACTATATGTATGTATGGATAGTTAACTGGTTGGCTGGGTAGATGGATGGATGGCTTACTGGCAGACTGGATGTATCTATGGATGGTTGACTGGCTAACGCGATGTATGTATGGATGGTATGCCATTCCATCCATTCAATCAGTATGACAGACTGATTGAATGGATGTATGTAAGGTTGACTGACAGTTTGACTGGTTGTATGTATGGATAGCTAACTGGTTGACTGGATGTAGCCTATGTATGGATGGATGGCTGGATGTATGCTTGGATGATTGACTGGCTGACTGGATGTATGCATGGACGATTGATTGATTGAATGTATGTATGGATGGTTGACTGCCTGACTCGATGTATATATTGTATGGATTGTTGACTGGCTGGTTGGATGTATGGATGGATGGTTGACTGGCTGACTCGACGTATGTATGGATTGTTGACTGGCTGGTTGGATGTATGGATAGATGGTTGTCTGGCTGGCTGGATATATGTGTGAAAATTCAAAATAGGCGGGCTGATAGGCGCATCTCTGCTGTCAGCTGTTTGTTTGTTTATAGTTTGTTTACAAGTTGGCGCTGAGGGCGAGATTGCGGGATTTGGTTAGAGCAGAGAAGAGAGGACACATAAAGGAGATTTACTGGGTGCTGGAGGAAGTTTGTTGTGTATACGAGGTATGGTGTGGTCCATATGTTGGTTTTAGTTATGCATATATATATATATATATATATATATATATAATATATATATATATATATATATATATTATATTATATAATATATATATATATATATATATATTATATATATATATATATAATATATATATATATAATATATAATATAAGCGAAAGTGTGTCTGTCTGTCTGTCTGTCTGTCTGTCTGTGTGTGTGTGTGTGTGTGTGTGGTATAGGTTCCGCCCCCCGTGGCGCAATCACCTCATATGGCACATTTTTGGAACCGGGTTGACCAGGGGAAGGTCATAAGCCCACTTATGAGATGATTCGATCACTTATTTTTTTTTTTTTTTTTTAGCAGCCTATTAGCGATAATTGTGGAAAAAAAAGTGGGTTGCGAGAATTGAGGAAACCTTGATGTAGGGTGATGGGTAATGGTGAGTGAATGGGTGGGGTGATGGGTAATGGGTGTGGGGTGATGGGTGAGTGAATGGGTGGGGGGTGATGGGTTGGGGGTGATGGGTGATGGGTGAGGGAATAGGTGGGGGGTGATGGGTAATGGTAAATATAAGCGAAAGTGTGTCTGTCTGTCTGTCTGTCTGTGTGTGTGTGTGTGTGTGTGTGTGTGTGTGTGTGTGTGTATGTGTGTGTGTGTGTGTGTGTGTGTGTGTGTGTGTGTGTGTGTGGTATAGGTTCCGCCCCCCGTGGCGCAATCACCTCATATGGCACATTTTTGGAACCGGGTTGACCAGGGGAAGGTTTTAAGCCCAATTATGAGATGATCCGATCACTTTTTTTTTTTTTTAGCAGCCTATTAGCGATAATTGTGAAAAAAAAGTGGGTTGCGAGAATTGAGGAAACCTTGATGTAGGGTGATGGGTAATGGGTGAGTGAATGGGTGGGGTGATGGGTAATGGGTGTGGGGTGATGGGTGAGTGAATGGGTGGGGGGTGATGGGTTGGGGGTGATGGGTGATGGGTGAGGGAATAGGTGGGGGTGATGGGTAATGGGTGAGTGAATGGGTGTGTGGTGATGGGTAATGGGTGAGTGAATGGGTGGGGGGTGATGGGTAATGGGTGAGTGAATGGGTGGGGGGTGATGGGTAATGGGTGAGTGAATGGGTGGGGGGAATACATACATTTCTACATCCATGATTTCAGGAAAGTTAGAAGGGGCTATCTGGAGAGTCCGTGTTTGGTGGGCCGAAGGCCCACCACCAATAGCCCTCCGCAGGAGCTAGCCAAAAAGTCCGCCCGGAGGGCGGCTTTGCGGCTAGTATATATATATATATATATATATATATATATATATATATATATATATATATATATATATATATATATATATATATATATAATATATATATATATATATATATATATATATATATATATATATATATATATAATATAATATAGTAGTAACCGTAAAAGGAGTGATTTATAGTATAGTCCTGGCTTGGCAGGATGGTTGGTCTATTGTGGTCGGATGAGGTCTGCCGCTGCCCAAAGAGGCCTACATTGCACAGCCGAAACAGAGGTGTTTGCTGTGTTAAGCCAAGATAAATCCAATTGTGTGGGAGAGCAGTAACCTTGGGATGTTCCAAGGGCACTCCACCCAGACCTCGATGGAGACTGTGCCTGGGTCTGAAGCTGTTATAAATGAAGGGGCTTAGGTGGTAGTGGAAAGTGGATTTCTGGCAGGTGAGCTGGGCATTGCCACCATTGAGTTGAAGCCAATGATATTATCCATGGTTGGAGCCGTGTATGACTGATGTGTTGTTGTAGAGCAAGGAGGGATATTTTGAAGATTGGCTGTGACAGGGAAGTCACCAGCAGGCTGTGAGAGTTTGTTGCAGGAAGGTGATGTACAGTGGTAAGAGCGACGGAGTTATATTCAAAGTTACTGTTCGTATGCTGAGAACATAACCAGTGCCTGGTTGGTTTGTGGTATGTGGAAGTGAGGTGTTTCGGTGATGATCAATAACTGTGTCTATACCCTGTAAGAAATAAACTAGCATTTGTTGTATTTTATGTTTGTTTACCCGCAAAACAGGAAATTCTAACTATAACTACAGTGTGTATGTAGTGAGAGAGTTTTTGGTACGGCAAGCCCAGAGTCTGAGAGGTGAGCAGTTAAAATTGAAAAGTCACTACAGCTCATTACATATGCATGGATGGTTGACTGGCTGACTGGATGTATGTATGGATGACTGACTGGTTGACTGGATGTATGTATGGATGATTGACTGGCTGACTGGATGCATGTGTGGATGATTGACTGGTTGACTGGATGTATGCATGGATGGCTGACTGGCTGACTGGATGTATGTATGGTAGGATGACTGGGTGTATGTATGGATTGTTGACTGGCTGACTTGTTGAATGAATGGATGGCAGACTGGATGTATGTATGGATTGTTGGCTGGCTAACTGGATGGCTGACTGTCTGACTGGTTGTATGCATGGATGGCTGACTGGCTGACTGGGTGTATGGATGGATGGTTGACTGGTTGACTGGATGTATGGATGGATGGCAGACTGGCTGACTGGATGTATTCTTGGATGACAGACTGACTGACTGCATGTATGTTTGGATGACTGACTGGCTGAATGGATGTATGGATGGGTGGCTGAATGGATGTATATATAAATAGATTCTCTTCATCATTTTCTTTCTGTCTTTTCTTTTCTGTTTTGTGTTGCATGTTTTTGCTTACTCATTACCTCCGCCAACGAAGTTGGAGGGGTTATGTTTTCACCCCGATCTGTCTGTCTGTCTGTCTGTCTGTCTGTCTGTCTGTCTGTCTGTCTGTCTGTTAGTGTGCAAGATTTCTCGAAAAATTACGAATAGATTTGGACCAAACTCGGTATACCAAGTCTATTTGGTATAAGGAAGAACTGATTTAATTTTGAATGAAATCTATTGACAACTGTTGTCATGGCAACCAATTGATGAAATATTCGGCCGGAGGTATCCGCTCATACTGACTCACTGAGTGCATTATATATATATATATATATATATATATATATAATATATATATATATATATATATATATATATATATATATATATATATATATATATATATAGTATATATATATATATATATATATATATATATATATATATATATATATATATATATATATATATAATATATATATATATATATATATATATATATAATATATTATTATATATATATAATATATATATATATATATAATATATATATATACGTATATTTGATGAAATATTCAGGCAGAGGTATGCACTCTACTGAGTGCCCCCCCCCTAATTGTTTGATGTGTTTGTAGGTTTTTTGTGTTCTTTTTTCATGTTTTTGTTTTTAAAATTCTTGTTCTTCTGCTTCTTTTTAAAGTTTTTTTTCTGTGGTTATTTGGGGTATGTGTGTGTTTGTGTGTGTGCGTGTTTGTGTGTGTGTATGTGTGTGTGTGTGTGTGTGTGTGTGTGTGTGTGTGTGTGTATGTGTGTGTGCGTGTGCGTGTGCGGGTGCGTGTGCATGTGCGTGTGTGTGTGTGTGTGTCTGTGTGTGTGTGTGTGTATGTGTGTGTTTGTGGTGTGTGTGTGTGTATTAAAATCCTTCTGTAATAAAGTAAACATACACACCTTCAGACCTTCAGAAAGTTCTTAATCTGTGACCACGACCCCGTAAAGGCACGATCCGCCCACAGCCTCCGCTCGCCACCCTCGCCCTTACGCCCACGCAACACAAAGACCACGTTACACCTTGCCGT
>JACEEZ010023430.1:317191-339691 GCA_016584305.1 Chionoecetes opilio | reverse complement strand
TGTTGATTAGTCTAGAGAGAATAAAGCTGCAATGGAGGTACTGAATGTGTCCCGCCGCCATGATGTCAAATACGTAGATGAAGATAAGAACAAATCCCTCGATATCTGTCATCTGACACTCAAGGAGAAAATGGCGTTTGGTAATCCGCGACCAACTCCACGTGGAAAACAGGATAACACAGAAAAGACTATTGCGTTGAAACGTTATGGACGCTGCCGCTGCCTTTAACGCCGCCCTAGCTGCTGCTGCTGCTGTTATCTGCTGCCGCTACTGCCGTCGCTACTGTTGCTGCTGCACGTCAGGGCTGCTTTGGCGTGAGCTGTGTACATAGTAGGTAGTGTAGCTCGAGGAAAGACCGGACAAAAAGGGTAAATAAAAAGACTTAAAAGTGAGAACATAAAGTGAAGGATCAGAGGGTGGGCGGAGCCGCCATTCCAAGCTTCCCCGAGTTGACCGTATAAGGCGGATGTGTGCGAGGCTGCCAGAGTGTTGTTCATGCTTACCCGCGTCGATAACAAGGTGTAAACAGGCCTGGCGGAGGCTCGCAACGCCGCCATTGCTCCGAGCACCGAGATCGTGAGGCACTGGAGGCGGTGAAGCGTCGAACCCACCATTGGTAATGAATGATGTGTGTGTGTACGTGTGTGTGTGTGTGTGTGTGTGTGTGTGTGTGTGTGTGTGTGTGTGTGTGTGTATGTGTATGTGTGTGTGCGTGTGTATTTGGGGAGGGGGTTGTTCCGAAGCTTCGTTCCAGCTCCACCATGAGTGCCAAGGTGTTTCTTGTCCATACATTTTGCTGTATCGAGAACACTGTCAATTACATGCAGTCTGATGCAGGTTGTGCTGCTGCCGCCTTGTGGAACATGCAGTGGAACAGCAAGGGGCTCGAAGCACTCGATCCACCCGGCTTGAACCATCTCCCCTCTGGTGTCTTCCCCCCCTCGGCTCCTCCCGGTGAAGGGGGCGGGAGATGGTGGAGGAGAGGAGGGTTGCTGCTCTGCTGCTAGAAATAGTTCACCCTATGAGGCACTTGTGTGTTCTGGTGTGGTTCATGCATGGCTGCATTTATATGAAGCAATACCATATATTTTTCCCTCTTCGCTGAAAAAGAGTGGCGTGGGCTGCTGCGTGGCGAGGCTCTGAACCACCGAAGCCTAAATCCCGACCCTCGACACAACTGAGCGATCTTCAAACCTATCCGCCATGAAGACGAACTATAAAATACGCTTCAAACTTATAAAAAAAGAAGCGTACTTTAGTGTTGGCTGAGTGTGTATTCAATTCCCTTCTAGAGAATTATATGCTATGGAATTTTTATGAAAAAAGGTAGTGGGTGTAACGTAGCGCCGTTTACGCGTTGAGGCTACCCACTCTCGACACAGAGGAGTGAAGGAAAACCTGCAGCGGCGAGGCGCGCGGAGGCAGAGACACGGAACACTGACTCACCTGGTGCTCCGTAACCCTAACAACCCATACCACATCATGATGGAAAAAAAAAAAAGTACAGTAACAGCCTGATACTAGATACCAACAGCAACCACAAAATATTTACTCTCAAAATACTTTACGCTCAGTAATCTCAGCGGCACCTGATAACGCCTAAAAGCAAATCAATGGATTACACCTGAGCTGGGTAAGTCACGGTTCCCTCTGGCTCAGCGTGACCTGGCGGGCGAGAGGCGCAACACACTACCTGCTCTTTTCTTTCAACAGCCGCTGGATCACCGGGTTACGGCGTCTATGGACCTCATCGGATCATGTGGTGGTTTACTTTTCATTACTGTCTCGCATGTCTGTAATATGTTATGTTCTACTCTCTGGCTCATTTGACCCGCGTACACCATCTCTCTCTCTCTCTCTCTCTCTCTCTCTCTCTCTCTCTCTCTCTCTCTCTCTCTCTCTCTCTCTCTCTCTCTCTCTCTCTCTCTCTCTCTCTCTCTCTCTCTCTCTCTCTCTCTCTCTCTCTCTCTCTCTCTCTCTCATCTGGCCAAAGCTAATTTCGCCATGAGATAAAAGAAAACCTGGCGTTGATTCACTAAGTGTTCAGATAAATCCTTCATTTCATACGTATGATCAAAGCGATGTAGAACAGAAAAAAGCGCCTAGAAAATTAAAGCTAAAAGTATTCCATACATACTGAAGCTATGCAAAGCGATTCATAAAAGTTTAAAGTTACACAAGAGGAAGATTAAAGGAAATGGGAAATTGTACACTGCATTCTTTTTTCGGTCTTCCCTTTCCATTGGACAAAACGTTTGAACTCTCACCAAATCCCGCCGAGGAAAGTAACATCTGAGATCTGCGAACATACTTCCGAAAATCGCTGCAGGAGTTCCCTCACATTTGCTACACAATCTATGTATATATTCAATGCGAAAGTTCCTCGTCCTTGTCTTTATGCCTTGTTGGGAAAGAATCTAGTGTTGCCGGGCTACACGACGCCTGGCATTTTATTTGAGGAGGCGGAGGAGGAAGAAATAGAGAGAAAGTTGGAGGTGGAGAAGATTGTGGCGAAAGAAAGGAGTAGGAGGTAACAGGAGAGAGAGGAAGGAGGAATAGAGACAGCCCAACAAATATGGGGAGGAAAAGAGAGATGGAGGAGAAGGAGAAGAAATAGAAAGATTGAGATCTATCAGGAATACAATAAAAGAACGCAAGAACTGAGGAATAAGAATTAAATTTAGCGATCGCCTCGTGCACCGCTCAATAAGCTTGCCCTGAGTAATGGATTTTTTTTTTTATGGATGCAATCGAAGTGACGATCTCCCTTGAGGAGCGTCGAGTCGCCCCGATCAAATATTTATGAAAGGCATCGAGTATCCCACCTGACGCACGAGGCTCGCTCTCGACTGCCCGTGTTCGGAGGTGATCTGCCACTCGACACAAAGAGCTTGACGCCCTGCGAGTCCCGATGGATGGCTCCTGTATTGTGGCGACGATGGAGAGAGAGAGAGAGAGAGAGAGAGAGAGAGAGAGAGAGAGGAGAGAGAGAGAGAGAGAGAGAGAGAGAGAGAGAGAGAGAGAAAAGAGAGAGAGAGAGAGGAGAGAGAGAGAGAAGAGAGAGAGAGAGAGAGAGAGAGAGAGAGAGAGAGAGAGAGAGAGAGAGAGAGAGAGAGAGAGAGAGAGAGAGATTGAATGTAAGTAAGACCATTCCAGACTCGAAAAGCTCCAATAGAGAAGACGATGTAGTGTACTTGTGCCTCTTAAGATTAAAAAAAAAAAGTAAATTGAGCGAAGATTGAAACTTCCATATGTGGGGGCAGGAGAACGTATTTTTTTTTTTGGGGGGGAGGGAATTTATTTATACTCATTTCACAGGATCTTTGTTCAGAAATTTGATTCATAGCCAGTAAAGGAAAGTTGCGATCATCATTTAACTGAACTTTGATCTACGAGCTTTTATTGCTGAATTCAACCAAAGTTCGTGTGGAATATGGAACTGCACAATATTATAACATATAAGTCATTTAGTTCTTCCACACATAACAAACAAACTAACAAACAAACAAACAAACAGACACACATACACATACAAACACACACACCCACCCACACACACACACACACACACACACACACACACACACACACACACACACACACACACACACACACACACACACACACACACACACACACACACACACACACACACACACACACACACACACACACACACACACACACACACACACACACACACACACACACCATCATGCTCTCCTATATGGTCTCCTTTCCCTAAGCTAACATCACCATCAGCCTTGAGGAACACACTCGTTTTAAGACCCTGATCTACCTACACTCCTATCCTAGCTGCCTCCTGATCTGATCCTCCTACACTCCTATCACACTACTGCCATCCTCCTCCTCCTCTTGACTCCCTCGTAGCCTAACATCCTCTCCACTAACTTCCCTCGACGCCCTCTGACTTGAGTAACTCGACCACTCGTCCGTCCGGTACTGTATTCACACGACCGACCTTTTTTTCCCCCCGTTAGATATTGACGCTCCTCGACATCGTGTACCACAACTTAGGTCTTTCAGAGTGTGTGGATCGTAATGGTTCGCCAAACGACTTTCGGTGAACGGTTTCCTCCTTTGAAGACATACGAGAAGGACTCCAGTCGATGACTTCCTCCGCCCATTCCCCGACGCTTGGCAAAAACTACATGTGTACCATTCTCCTTCTTAATTTTTTTCTTAATTCGAGTTTTTCGCCGACGTGCCGTGTTTTTAGTGTGTTTTTGTAGTTGTGTTGTGGTGAAATGTTAGCTGAAGGAATGAAGGAGTCATGCACAAAGACATGTTTTATCGATACAATACTAAGCATCATTTATGAACATGATAAAGTTTTGACGATGATAAGTAATAACACTAGTAATAATAATGTCAAAGATAATAACACTAATGATGATAATGATAATAATAACATTAGTAATAACTAGGAAATAGACGTCCACACTAAAGATGTGGAACGTGTCCAAGCTCGCACAAGCTAAAGTCAACTTTTTAAATACCCTCACCTTAAAATACTTTTATTACAACATGACCTAACCCAACCTAACCTTCACCATCCCCTTCTTTGATTTTCTTTACTTTTTACAAAGAAAAGAAAGGTGCTAAATTGTTCATGAAAAATTTTCAAAAAAAAAGTTTAAAAAAAATTGGTGTGGTGATGGCGGTGGTGGTGGTGGTGGTGTGGTGGTGGTGGTGATGGTGGTGGTTGTGGTGATGGTGATGGTGGTGATGGTGATGGTGGTGGTGGTGTGGTGGTGTGATGGTGGTGGTGGTGGTGGTGGTGGTGGTGGTGGTGGTGGTGGTGTGGTGTGGTGGTGGTGGTGTGGTGGTGGTGGTGTGGTGATGGTGGTGTAGTGGTGGTGATGGTGGTGGTTTGGTGGTAGTAGTGGTGGTGGTGGTGATGGTGATGGTGGTGGTGGTGATGGTGGTGGTGGTGGTGATGGTGGTGTGGTGGTGGTGGTGGTGGTGGGTGGTGGTGGGTGGTGGTGGTGTGGTGGTGTGGTGGTGGTGGTGGTGGTGGTGGTGTGGTGGTGGTGGTGGTGGTGGTGTGGTGGTGGTGGTGGTGGTGTGGTGGTGGTGTGGTGGTGTGGTGGTGGTGGTGGTGGTGGAGGTGGTGATGGTGGTGGTGGTGGAGGTGGTGGTGGTGGTAGTGGTGGTGGTGGTGATGGTGATGGTGATGGTGGTGGTGGTGGTGGTGGTGGTGGTGGTGGTGGTGGTGGTGTGTGGTGGTGGTGGTGGTGGTGGTGGTGGTAGTGGTAGTGGTAGTGGTGGTGATGGTGGTGTGGTGGTGGTGGTGGTGGTGATGGTGGTGGTGGTGGTATGGTGGTGGTGGTGGTATGGTGGTGGTGGTGGTGGTTTTCATAATTGGTATATGCGAATCAAGCTCCAAGCTCCCTTCGCTCGCTTGGACAACTCCTCTCTGTACCCACGGCTGAAATGGCATATTTAACACCTCACACACACCCTACCACGTATATAACACCACGCTAACCCTAAATAACACCTATAACGGCATTATAAACACGAGTTATAGTGGTTATATGAGGCCTAACACAAGCAGCCTGCCTCCTCGGCTCAGACACTGTTATTGTGAGGGCTACGAGTTGAAAACCTTTAATTTCCACTACACTAATGCATTACTTTCGCCACTGCACTAATGTCGCCAGGCACAATATATTACGAATTTTTGCATAAATGCTAAAAACTCGCTTCGCTCGCTTGGACAATGAGTTAAGAGACGAAATATAACCTTTTGTGCCAAATTTCTGCCTTTACGCCTGTATACCCGTTGCCTACAAAAGTAGTCACAAGAAAAAGAAGAAGAATTCGTTGAAACATTTTACAAGCCTATATGACACCTGATTTCGGCTGAAATAGGTGTCCAAGCTCACTTCGCTCGCCTGGAAAATAATGATAGTGATGATAAAATTAACATTAACTAACGATAATGCTAATAACAATAACAATAATAATGACACTAATGATATTACTAATGTCAATATTAAATAAATTAACATCTCAATCAGAGTTCTTGCTAGGCTGAGGACATATCACCTTTCCTCCTCTCTTGCCTTCCTGTTCTGGCCTTCCCTCCGTCGCCTGGTTCCTCCCCTCGCCGCCAGGGTCGTGGGTGCGGCGAGGCAGTTAGCAATAATTAGGCGACTTTGCAAGAAGCGAGATGCCGCGGCCTCTCTGGTGGATTATAGTGTACGTCAGATTATTATATTTTTTTTAATATGAGAGTGTGTGACATGGACGCAGTTGAGCCAAATTTTGCATATATAATAAAGTATGTGTTTTCACCTGGTGTGTTTTCTTTTTTCCTTGTCATCTTACTTTCTTCAATGCAATGATCACTATTTTATCTGCTTGAGTAAATCATTGTTCATTATACTATTATTTACATCTACGCAATGCTTTGTTTGTTTTTATTTATCTTTCTCTTGAGTTATTTAGTTCTTTAGTTATTTATCTTTAGTTATAGTTGTCTTTCCTCATGCCAATAATTTTTCATAGCACTTTTTATAACATATTAATATTTTGTTAATATGTATTTAGTGAATATTCGTGCATATTATTGCTTGCTCACTATTTTTCTTTGGGGGGGTGACACATTGCTATCTCATTTTTCTTTCGTTAACATTCTATATTTGTTTTATAGCTGATCATTAGGAACGCAGCCTTCATTATGCATGTCAAAGATACATATGTAGATAGATGAGGTCAGGTCAGGTCAGATCGCGTCACTCTGCCAGCAAGTGGATGCATTGTCTGACAAGGCAGTCTTGTTTTTAATTCTCCAGTTGGCGCCAAGACGTCACAATGAGCGGTGGGCGATGCTACGCTGCTGCCTGAGTGTTCCTCCCGCCATCGCCTCAGCTCCTCCTTGCCGCCTCTTGAAGGGAAAGGTGAGTCAGGGCCACGCTGAGTCAAGCCAAGGATGACTCAGGCCCAGAAAACAAGACTTGGTTCCGTGTTTAATTTTTTTTACCCAGCTAGGACATAGTGAGTCACGCTTCAAGGACAAGGTTAGGATGACTTTCTTACTAAAAACGATATTGTTCATTGCCATTGTTTGTATTATTGCTGAAACACTCAGGAAAAAAGACAAGTGAGGTGAGGTAAGTGATGGAGGGAGAGGTGACTGTGTGACTGTTGTGTAGGTGTGTGTGTGTGTGTGGTGCAGGACGGTGGTGTTGGCGTGCTGTCCTGGGAGACTGTGACTGAGGGGCGGGGCGGGGCGGGGCGGGATTAAGACACATGACCGCTGCAAGTCGCCCTGAAAAGCACCAATTCATCTTCGTGGCAAAATGTTCCCTCCAAGACGAATTAAGATGCGACTCTCGTCCATCACGGCGCTGCTGTCGGGCTGCGGGGCGACAACCTCACTAATGACGTACAACTGTTAGAACAAGAAGTAACGGATTCAAGCTGGAAAAACTTAAATAAAAAACAAAAATAGGGAGAAACTGATTCACAAATAGGGTGGTTAATGATTGGAATGGACTCAGTCATCAGGAAGTTAGTGCAGAGTCAATAGGGAGTTTTAAAAAGAGGCTAGACAATTTCATGGATGGGGATGAAAGTTGGATGTAGGTAGTGTTAAATGTTCATATGTTCTTACCATACGGATGTCTGTCACGAATAACTTTGTGTGTGTGTGTGTCTTACAACTGGTTTTCTCACCATGTTATAAGCAAGGTGTTGGTGAAAGACAGGTATTGAAGGTAGGAGTTAGGGTGGCGAGGTGAAGAGTGTCTGGCAACAGTGATTCAGACTTTCATGCCACATACTTCTTTTTTTTCTTATTATTTCATGTTTTTAAGGAAGTAGGGGAGAGCGGGGCAGGTTGCATGGAGGGTAGGTTGCATCATTGCTTCTAACTCGCATGTTATCACACGTACATCGTCTTAATACTACTACTACTACTACTACTACTATAAACTACTACTACTACAACTACAACAATAATAATAATAAAAAAAGTTAATGCGAGTTAGAGGCAATAATGCAACCTACCCTCGATGCAACCTGCCCCGCTCTCCCCTAAAGGTGGCGAGGAGTGTGATGAGTTTGAAGAGATTATCTGAATTCTGTTGTAAAATGGATATTATTATAATTATGAGTGAGTGAATGAGTGAGTGAGTGAGTGCTCGTTCAATTCTCACTATATATACAACGGTCTACAGCGCGCGTTATGGTGATCCTAGTTATTGATAATCCTAAGGTGAAATGCAGATAAAGCAATATTCAAAGTTTTACTACGCATACTCATTCATTTATTCTAGTATATGCGGCATGATAAGAATTATGATTATTAGAGACATCTGTTAACTACCGCAGCTGACCAATCATGGGTAGGCTGAGCACTTGGGGAGCGTAAGCCAATCAGCGCACAGGACGGGGGAAGCTCAATCAATGAGTGGCGAGATGTGACCTTGAGACGCGCGGAGTGCCCCGGAAAAAGCACACAGCTTCCTTCCTCACCTCAGTTAGGCTCAGTACCACCGGAAACTTATTGACGGCTACTTATACGGCGGGCAGCCTCGTAGTATTTATTATTTAGTGATTGAATACCAGTGGTGTCACTACAGAGGGCGGGACGCGTGTTGGTGTGGAGGAGATGAACGTCTAGATGAGGTAGGAACACTGCTGTGGTTGTACATAATGTAAAGACGTCAGGGACATTTTGCGTGTGTTGTGGGCGGCAGGGTAGCGCGATGGGTGCTGCAGCGCCGCTCTGACAACTAGGTGAGGGAGCCAGCACGCTCTCGTTACCCTGGAAGAGCTGTATAGTCTCAGTTGCCTTGCTTTGGGGGAAATTTTTATTCTTCTTTATTCTTCTGTGCTATAACTCCACATTAGTTAAATCTTATGACATTCTTAATTATGCTGTTTTCGTTTATAGTGCTACGCAGGTTGAATTTGGGGATAGCTAGCTCTCTCACACATACACACACACACACACACACACGCACACACATACACACACACACACATACATACACACACACACACACACACACACACACACACACACATGGGTTGACATCCTTCCACACTTACTAAGCCCAGCCATTTATTAGGCTACACCTGTTGTCACTAATTAGATCGCAAGGCTTCGAGTTGTAGTGTCCAGGTGGCTTTTGTAGCATCACGTTGCATTGCTTAACTGATGTAGGCTTTTGTTTTTCCCAAGACTTATTTCCAGCCTCTTATCTGTGGCTTGTATGTAGTTCGCGGACATTTTTATCTATATTTTTTTTGTACTTAATAATTGAATACCCAGAAATGTGCATTATATTAAGATTTATAGTTATTATATGTTTGTTGTATTTACCTCGTAGGTATTATTGATTTGTGTTTGAAGTTTATGATGATATTATTCTTTTATGTGTTTGTGTGTATCATTCCGGTACATTAATGTGTTAGCTAATAACGTGTAGCGAATAGCGAATAATGTGATATCGCGTCGGTTTTCCATCACATTAATTACTTAGATATGGGATTGCTAGAGATGTGTGAATTATAGTTATCTTTACTGTATAATGAGAGAGAGAGAGAGAAAGATAGAGAAAGAGAGAGAGAGAGGAGAGAGAGATGAGAGAGAGAGAGAGAGAGAAGAGAGGAGAGAGAGAGAGAGAGAGAGAGAGAGAGAGAGAGAGAGAGAGAGAGAGAGAGAGAGAGAGAGAGAGAGAGAGAGAGAGAAAAAAAAAAATCATGTCTGGTATTGAAACTCAAGTAGTTCTTCAGTTGTTATTTTTCATCACTGTAATTATGTTAATTCTACCACTAATTTCCTCTAATTATTCACACCTCGTCGTTGCTCGCGTGCTGCTTTGAAATGCGGGAATTATAGAGTAATTTTATCGTACATAAATGTATTTTTCAAACGTGCTTAAAATGTGTTAACTCAATTTTTTGTGATTACTCGTCAGCTTTGTGAGCAGTGAGACGAGCGATCAAAGAGGAATTGCGGGGATTACTCTGAAAGTGCTGATGTTAGTGAAATTATCTCCCTTTTTTTTTCTCTCTCTCAAATGCTTATGTTAGTGAAATGCTCTCATTCGTTCTCTTCTCTCTCTCCCTCTCTCTCTCTCTCTCTCTCTCTCTCTCTCTCTCTCTCTCTCTCTCTCTCTCTCTCTCTCTCTCTCTCTCTCTTCTCTCTCTCCTCTCTTCTCTCTTCTCTCTCTCCTCTCTCTCTCTCTCTCTCTCTCTCTCTCTCTCTCTTTCTCCTCTCCCTCTCTCCTCTCTTCTCCTCTCTCTCTCTCTCTCTCTCTCTCTCTCTCTCTCTCTCTCTCTCTTCTCTCTCTCTCTCTCTCTCTCTTCTCTCTCTCTCTCTCCCCTCTCTCTCTCTCTCTCTCTCTCTCTCTCTCTCTCTCTCTCTCTCTCTCTCTCTCTCTCTCTCTCTCTCTCTCTCTCTCTCTCTCTCTCTCTCTCTCTCTCCTCTTCTCTTCTCTCTCTCTCTCTCTCTCTCTCTCTCTCTCTCTCTCTCTTCTCTAAGAACTAAATAAAGTTTCAAATTGGATTAAGAACAACAAATTAACTTTAAATATTAATAAAACTTGCTTTATGGTTTCCAGTCCCCTTATGACTCAGCCAGTACACACACAAATAAAGATAAATAATCTATCATTACATTAGGTTTTCGAATTTAAATTTCTAGGGATATATATAGATAGTAAGTTGAAATGGAAAGAACATGGTGAAATCTAGGATATCGTTATACACAGGCATACTTTATAGACTAAGGCACTATTTGAATGTAAAATGTTTACTAAAAGTTTATTCTACCCTAATATATCCACATCTTTTATATCTGTTCATCTTTATGGGGAGGTGCCTATAAAACCTTCATTGACAGCCTCTTTATTAGTCAGAAAAAGTTGTTACGTGTTATGTTCTTTAAAAATCGTTATGACCATACCATCAGTATTTTCCCAGACTTCAAGTTATTAAAGCTTCCAGATATCATACTCCTTCAAACCAATCTTTTTGTACATAAATCCATACACTCTTTACCTTTAGACCTTGGCTTTAGAGCAATACCCTACAATGTAACCCGAAGACCACATGATTTACGTATACCATTGTGCAGGACATCACATGCACAACAGAGTATCTTGTCAGGAGGAACTAAAAGCTGGAACAACCTACCAGAACCTTGTATTACTGATGAAAACTTAAAATCTTTCAAACGTTACTTGATAAAAAGCATGCTTGACAAAAACAATGAAAATTTATAAACTCTTTACAACCATAAATGTCATATTGTTTATTTTGATATTTCACTGTTATATGTTGTTGTTTTTTACATTATTGGCCATTGCACATTATTCCAAATGATAGGATTTTTTTTTTTTTTTTTTTTTTTTTTTTTTTTTTTGCGTGTTTTTTTTTATGGTTATTAAGATTTTTTTTTCTATGCATTTAAAATGAATGGTTTACTATTGTTAACTTCCATTTTATCATCCATAAAATGTTATATTTTCAAAATGGCCTGACCAGTCCCTTGCTATGTTATTATGTATTATAGCTTTCAGGTCCTATAAAAGCTTCGGCTTATTAGACCTGGCTTTATCACTATATGTAATATGTTCATATGTACAAAACTACATGGCCAAATCAATATCTCTCTCTCTCTCTCTCTCTCTCTCTCTCTCTCTCTCTCTCTCTCTCCTCTCTCTCTCTCTCTCTCTCTCTCTCTCTCTCTCTCTCTCTCTCCTCTCTCTCTCTCTCTCTCTCTCTCTCTCTCTCTCTCTCTCTCTCTCTCTCTCTCTCTCTCTCTCTCTCTCTCTCTCTCTCTCTCTTTCTCTCTCTCTCTCTCTCTCGCTCTCTCTCTCTCTCTCAGATATTTAATTAATGTTTCATTAGCAATCAGAGCGTATAGTTTTCCAAATATTATAGTATCATGGTATTATCACATGACCAAATGAAGTATATAAAGACATTATGGTTATCATTAGCCATAGACCACTGCAAATCTGGACTGCGCACGGAATATCGGCCTGTTGCACAAGGGCCTGAAGTCGGAGGGCCGCTCGGATTCATATATATATATATATATACCGATCATATAGACTGGTTTATCAGTATATATGATATACTGTAATCTTCGTAAATGTTTGTTCTATAATATTATCAAATAAAAAACAGTAAAACACGCTAAAGAAATGCCATGAAGGGACTGAAGAAACATGCATGAACCTCAACTCTTCGCTATTTAAAACTTTGCGAGTCAACTTTTATCATGTAGGGTATCAATAGAAGCGCACTTTTATTAGCTTTCCATTGATATATTTCGTTTTCTGAGAAATGAATTAGAACCATGCATAAATTAGCGTTAAATAAATAAATAAAATCATCAATCGGGTAATTTTCCTGAATGATGATGTTATTTATTTACTTATATATTTCGTTTACTGATAAATTAATTAGCAATATGTATAAATTAGCGTTAACTAAATAAATAACCTCTTCAATGGAGAAAATTACCCGATTGATGATTTTTTTTTTATATTTAACGTTAATTTATGCATGGTTCTAATCAATTTATCAGAAAATGAAATACATCAGAGGAAAGCTAATAAAATTGCGCTTCTATTGATACCCTTCATGATAAAAGTTGACTAGCAAAGTTTTAAGTGGTGAAGAGTTGAAGTTCATACATATTTCTTCAGAGTCTCGTAATGGCATCTCATTAGCGTGTTTTACTGTTTTTTTTTTTAATATTATGGAACAAACATTTACGAAATTACAGTATATTTTATATACTGATAAACCAGTCTATATGATAGTCCATAGACCACTATATATCTTTGTCGGGCGGGCCGCAGGCCGCTATGCAGCCTGGCAATTTCAAAACATTGTCGCGTGAACAGTCCAGAGATATAGTGGTCAATGCATTAGCATATGTGAGGAAGAGAGTAAGGGGGTCCATTATAAACAAACTTTGAAGCAATCACACAGTTGGTTTGCCGTGAAAACTGTACCACGATGGCGAGCAGGAAGGGTGAGCTGGGTAGGTCAGATAGCTTCATTATGTAGTAGGTGGTTGGGTGCTACGTTTGCCGGGCCGTTAGGAAGGTTGATGTGTGTGTTGGCGGAGAAGCAGACTGTGATGCGTGGCTGTGTTGACTGGGTGTCGTTTGGGGAAGGAAGGGGCGGGTGGTGTGACTGAGCCGAGTGACTGATTAGGTGGCTTGGGCTGGCGGGCTTATTAACTGACTGTCTGTATGGAATATCTACAGTGTCGGGAGTGACTGTTGCTTGAGTGACGGGACTCAACGAATAAATTATGCAGAGGAAATGTCCTGTGCCCAATGGATGACTTGGCGGACTGAATACATAGACTGGGAATGAAGACGGAAGCTAGTGGAACCATACCAGCGGGATAGTGTTGAGAATAACCCGAGGCGCATACTGCTGTAGATACACACAAGGCCTGGTAGAATCATTGCTCAGTAGGAGGGAAAGATGACTAAAGGAAACTTGTATAGGTGAGTAGATGCTGTGGTAAGCGAGAGGAAGGAGGTGGAAGAGTAAACACGGCAGGCAAGGGTGGGTAAAGCAAGGAGGGCATTAAAGGATTCTCCCCTCCGTCGGTAATCACAGGACGTGGGTGAGGGAGGGACAGTTTCAAAGGGCGCGTGGTGGCACAAAGGAGCGAGGGGCCTTACATTAATACGCTCCACATACTGTATATGGCTTCCCTAATAGGAAGTATAGACATTTATTTTTATACTAAATACTTTTATATACTTTTACTTGACTTTTATAGCAAACCTCGTTCGTCACATCCATGTTACTTTTTTATTCATGTTATTTGGGTAACATTTCCATCCACTGCAACTCGTCGGGTGGCGCGGCGTTTCATGGTGTGATATTAAGAGTTTTCTGTGGTAGTTTTAGCACCAAGTTTGTCCTGTGTTGAATCCCGAGGGAAGGCGAGCGGTGAGGCTTGTCGTATGGCATCCAGCATGCGGCCAGTGTAGTCTAGCAGCTAGGAGGCGTTCCCATGCATCCCCCCTAAAACAAAATTCTGAAATAATTTTGGGCACCTCTAGGATCTCATCTTTCATAATTTAGATTTTACCAGATAAAACAATTGTCCCACAGGGTCATAATTAGCAATTTCCAAGATGGCGGCCGCCCGCATCCACCGATGCTTGTCGTCCTATTTCAGTTACTAATCGACCGATTTCAATTATTTTGGTATCGTTATTGTGGTTTTTCGGGGTGCTGATATCATTGCCGAGGATTATGAAACAATTTGAGGTCAAGATCACCTGATTCAAGGAGATTTACAGACAATTTTGTAAAAAAAAAATCGTCGTTTTCATTAGTCATACAATATTTATTTATACAAATCGCCCTCTATAACCACCTCCCGCCTCATGGAGGCGGAAGGTGTACATAGGAGTGTTAGATGAAAGTTTAGTGCATGAGGGCAGGGTGATGGTAATGTTTGAGCGAGAAAAGACAGAGAGAATGTGGCGGTGACAGGTCGCACCAGGTCAACACGCACAACACAGCACACGGCAGCTGTCCCTACACATGTGAGTGGAGGCTATCATCAATATGAATGTGTCATAGGGGTGGTACGACTATCTAGGATATACGCGTGTCCTAGTGATCTCATCCATAAACGACACATCCAGCCCTTCATAAGTGTAACTTGAGTGCCTGTTTGCCTCGCAGTATAAGTGCCTATATTAGTCTGAAGGTGAGGTTGCTACGCTCTCCTGACATCATTTTCTCTGTCTTAATGTTTAATTATGTAGTAATGTACTGATATTAATTTATCTGTATCAGAGGTAGTGTTTAAAGACCCAGTGATGTACTTGATTATACAGCATACCCCGCATGTTACTTGTTTATGTAAGTTACTTGTTTGTAAAACTTAAAACAAATTTCTCCTGGTACTCTACTTTTACATTAGATAACTTGAATATATGCATGTGTATGCCCAACTGCATGTCGTACACCCACCAATGGATGTTTGTTGTAATAGTTCTTAGATTATCCTATTCACTGTGAAATAAGGCATTTCCTTCCCCACAGATTATGTTAGGAGTAAGATAAATTGAATCTTCATCTAGGGCCTTTGCTATGGCAGTCTCCTGCTCTAACCCAAAGTCGTAAGACTCACAATGACCCAGTCGGTTAAAAATTATCATTAACTGTTTACTGCGGTAGAGTTGACGAAGAGTTGTGCACAATAATATATTCTTTAATAATTTTCACTGCCCATTAGTCGCTGCTCGACAGAGGTCTCTTTTCACACATCTCCACCTCAGGGCCACAGTCGGACAGCACTAGGTTGAGGAATTTCTTGAGCTCCTCAGGCAACTCCTCCTCTGCTCGCTTCTCCAACTCATCAGCAGTTGGTGGCCACGGTAGGTCAGCTGATTCCTGGAAAGCCTTCAGGATTACCTGTCGCAAGTACCTAGCAGTATTCTTCAACTGATTCCCTGGGCAATAATGGGCAGTGGATATTATCAAAGCATATATTATTGTGCACAACGCTTCGTTATCTCTACCGCAGTAAACAGTTAATTATAATTTTGAACCGACTGGGTCATTGTGAGTCTTAATTTGTTATTATCAAAATTCTGAAAGATGAGATCCTAGAGGTGCCCAAAATGCTTTTAGAACTTTGTTTTATGGGGGGTGCATGGGAACGCCTCCTAGCTGCTAGACTAGTGTGGCGTCGCGGGGAATTGCACTGCCTCGTCTGTCTGCGTGTATTCTGGTCAAAATTTCGGGCTATTTCGGTGGATAACAAACTGTTGATGTGGTCTCTCATCGCATAACATCACAGCCGTGTCCCACCGATGAGCCAAGGCGAACATTCACATAAAGCTCGAGGAATTCATGATCTCATGACACACAGACACACACACACACACTACATGGAATGGTTGCGGTCATCCTCATGGTTCTTACTCCGCTGCAGGTTGTGGGGTTGTGCAGGGCGTGGTGTGAGGCGCGGAAGCTTACAGTACATACATCTGCAGGAGAATATTAGATTGTAAACGGTTCAGGCTAATCAAGGGTGGGTAGCAGGGAACTAGGATAATAGATTATTACGGCGGAATTTAAGGTGGGTGGGAGGGGGGTGTGGCTAGTGTATAGGGACTCATTAGGGAGAGGGTTTGGAGAGAGCGGGGTGCAGGTTGCAGCGCTGTGGTGTCAGCGTCGTGCTTTGACTTATAACGTTGTCTATTGCATTATTTTGAGGAGGGTTGTTGTGACATTTAGAAGATGAAGTAGTGAACAAAATAGGTGAGGGGGGAGGAAGGAGACTGTGGGTAACGTAAAGTATGTGTGCAAGAGTGGAAGGAGCTTAGTATATGTGCATAATATTGATATACACAGTGTGGTGCGTCCTGCGGGACAGAGTGACTTGAGGGGCAGAGCAGGATTAAATTGATGATCCCTGGAAGTCGCCTTGAAAAACAGATTCTTTTTTTGAGGAAAAATATCTACATCATGAGTGACTGGATTAGCGACATCCTGCATCACGCCGCTGCTGGAACGTGCCACACAGCACCACATTCTCTGTTTGCGCTGATCTACCACCATTTACTGTGTTGCAGGTATATGTTTATTGGTGAAGGTGTTTAGTGATTTGCCAGACATTTGCCAGTTTGTTTGAGCATAACATGGCCTGCCACGATGCCGACTGTGTCGTCTAGTTATTTGACAGTGGCGACTAGTTAGTTGGCAGCGTTGTCCAGTAAAAGTAGGTAGTTGGCTGTGTCGTCTTGTCCAAGACATGTCAGTCGGCAGGGCTACGTCACAGTCATACCACCAAGACCAAGGATATATACTATATGCGATTATCCCTGGCCAAAATCCAGCCCACAGCAGTGTTGCCAACCGTAGGGCGATTCAGCATCATATCATGGCTTGTAGGGCCATAGGGCGATTTTACAGAAACTGAGCAAAACGTAGGATGATTTTGAATTTCTTGGTATGAGTTATATTTACTTTGTAGCAACAAATACATAATAAACATAGTTTGTTTTCAATTTTCTCTATTATCATCTAGAAAAACTGGTTAAACTAGGGGGGGCACTCAGTAGACCGCATACCTCCGCCCAAATATTTCATCAATTGGTTGCCATGGCAACAGTTGTGATTGGATTGCATCTAAAATTAAATCAGTTCTTCCCTATACCAAATAGACCTGGTATACCAAGTTTGATCTAAATCTATTCGTAACTTTTTGAGAAATCCTGTACACTAACAAACAAGCAAACAAACAAACAGACAGATCAGGGTGAAAACATAACCTCCCTCCAATTTCGTTGGCGGAGGTAATGAAAGAGTGAATCTGACAGCTGCCCATGCATCAGCTGCTGGGCCGCTGGTGTGACTGTAAGCATGAACAGGGATAAGACAGGTCTAGCTGGATGACGTGAGCGTGCTGCTGTCCTCTATGGAACCTGGTGGAAGCTGGGTATCCACTTGTTGCGTTTCTACGTATCATAGCATCGTTGCGTATCATTCAGTGGTACGGTACGCTGCAATAAGGTCTATTTTACCGGTGTGCCATTACCAAAACATCCGTATAAAGAACAGCATCCACTGTTGTATATTGATTATTATTATATTATTATTATTAATATTATTATTATTATTATTATTATTATTATTATTATTATTATTATTATTATTAATAACAATAATAATAATAATAATAATATGATTTACACAGATTATGGCAACTGCTAGGTCGATTTTCAGCCTGAGCCGTAGGGTGATGAAGGGAAATGTAGGGTGTTTTCAGTGTCGGGGTAGGACAAAGAAATTTTAGGGGTTGGCATCACTGGCCCACAGTTGCCACAATGAAATAATATCACATGATCGTGTACTACATTGGCTAAAATTACTGTGATATGCGTGAAAATACTTAGGCGGCAGACCTTTTCATGAAGTGCTTGTTACATGTCAGAAGATTATTCTGAAAACATAATTTAAGTTTGTGGAGAGCAACACTTGCACTGCTCATATGGCTGAGAGTAATTTTGTACTTTGTGTTGTGCCTGGCCTTTCCAACATTGCAATTTGGTTCATTGAGGATTTAGAGTTGGTTTATGATTTTTTCCCAAACCTTAAATCTTTTCTTTTCTTTCCTCCATTTATAACTACTTCTCTCATCAGCAAATGCCTTCCTCTTGGTTCCTCCTGCATGCTTGCCTTAAAGGTCACGTATACCTCTACCTCACAAAAGCTTTTCCTGTGTTGCTTTGTGTACAATATAATCTTAAAACTTGGAGCTGCCTCAGTATGCCTACGAAGTTTCGGCGGTGTCAGTATGCTAGCAGCCTATTATTACCGTAAACTTATAAACCCACATTAGGGTACGCCGTAGGTCCAATGAAAAGTGAAATATAGATTATTTCGAATTTGGCAGGGTGTTTTCTTATGTAAAATTGTATTTTAAGGGTGGTTTGTCTCCTTCAACTTTTTGGTTTGAGCACTTCTTGCTATGCAAAAATGGACTTTTATATATATATGCAAAATATAGCTTAAAGTGCAATTTTGCATAGTAAGAATTGCTCAAATGCAAAAATGGAATTGGTATATAATCGTCTTGGAATTCCATTTTACATAGGAAACTGGCATGGCAAAGTTGAGAAAAAGAATTTTTGTTATACGGCGTACCCTAACCAGGGTACCAAAATAGTTGGATTGGGTTACGATGGGAGGAAGGACAAGACCAGGGCGATGGTGCCCGACAGCTATGGGAAACTGCACCCAAGGTTGATCAGGGAGCGGCATGTGTCAGTGACAGAGGAGCCATCTGGAGGGTACCTTTGGCACTTTGTACCAGAGGAGCCAGTGCCACCTGAGAAGCCTGCGTTCAACGTGGCTCAGGCTCTCTATGATCTCCTGGTGACATACGATTCCACCGACTCACTGATCGTACTGCAAGGTGACTCAACTAGGGCCAACACGGGGTGGAGGGGTGGTACTCACGCCCATTTGGAGAAGATGCTGGGACGCAAGCTCTTCTGGAGTATATGCGTGTTGCACACAAACGAGTTGCCCCTGCGCCACCTTATCACCAGCATCGACGGGCCTACCTCATCTGACACTGGCTTCACGGGTCCAGTGTGCAGTCTGCTGTCCAGCGTGAATGAGATGTAGTACAACGCAGAGTTCAGAGGAGTGCCAGGCGGTGAAGATCTCACGGAGATACCGGAGTATATCCTGGTCAACATGTCCACTGACCAGCAGGTCTCCTACCAGCTGGTCCACGCTGTGAAGCGGGGCGTTCTCCCGTCCGAGCTGCAGGAGATCAAGTGTGGCTAGGTGTCCCACCCCAGATGGTTCACCACAGCCCAGTCGCTCGTGTACATGTGGACCAGAAAGCATGGACTGACTGGCAAAGAACTGAACACCCTGGAAATCCTAGTCAAGTACAGCCTGCAGGTGTACTTCAAACTCTACTACGACATCAAGGTTCACCACAGACTAGAGGACGGCCCCAAGCACATCCTCACGCAGCTCAGAGTGATGAGGTCGCAGCCCAAGAAGGTCCAAACAGGTGTGACCTTCTACATGCGGACAGGAGCATGGTTTGCACACTCAGAATGTGTCCTCCTCTCGCTGATTTCGAGTCAGAGTGAGGATGACCGCAGGTTCGCCGTGACCCAGATTTTGAAGCTGAGGGCTGGCGAGGAGTATGGGGACACCAGTGTAAGACCTCGCATCACACCCAAGCTGAACTTGTCAGCCACCAGCTTGCAGACACTGATCAGCTGGCAGCCTGGCCAGGTGCACGAGCCGGCATTCACCTGTTCACTGTCCGGGGATCAGATCCAGGAGATCCTGGTCAAACCGTACGAGGTTCCGGAGTTCTCTATCCACAGCCCGTCAGGGTGGCAAGGTTGGTAGAGATGTGAGCTTGCAATGTGCAGAGTCCCTGCGCATTCGGTCAGCGGTTCGAGTCCGCCTAGTTCGTGCTGACGTGGCGGCGCTTTGTATAGTCAATAACCTTGTAGTTGGTACTTGCAAAGTGTCTAGATAGATAAAAATCTTATCTTATCTCTATCCACACTCAGAGCACCGAAAGAGTCGTGAAGCAGGTGACAGAGGCTGTGGCAGCAGTGGTGCGGCAGCAGGCCAGAGACGGGTTCATCCGGGCTCGGGCCCACCACCGGGAGACCATGCCCTGCTTCAGGTCTAAGAAGGACATGATGGACACGTTCTAGGCCAACGTAGAGGCTGTGACACTGTGATGTAGTGCCTGATGAACCAACTGATCAGAAAGAGCTTACCACGCTAGTCATTTGGAACTCATATTGATGCATGATGCAATACACAGGACCAACCGGACACTGCGTACTCATTTAAGCATTATTCGATAAGGGTGCAATATAAAAGTGCGATTTTGCATAGTAAGAATTGCTCAAATGCAAAAATGGAATTAGATAAAATCGTCTTAGAATTTTATTTTACATAGGAAATTGGCATGCCAAAGTTGAGAAAAAGATTTTTTGTTATACGGCGTACCCTAACCCACATGCTCTACCTTTTGCTAGGGCGCGCTGGAATGAGTAATATCTGCAGTGATTATATTTCATTACATTTAAACTAATTTGCATATGCAATGTACATGTGTGCTCAGTTTTCACGTTATTAATCCATAGAAATAACCTCATTTAATTTGATATAGGAAAAAATAGAGGGGCTAGATGTATTAACACTAACCCTTTTGAAATCAACCTCCATGCCCTTCCTCTACTTTTCCCACTATAATATAGTTTCGCATTAAAAGCTGTGCGAGATGGCTACGAGTTATGTGTTGATCCCCATGGCTCCGGTACCATAAACATTAACAGTTCTCTGCTTCTGAATTTTGCGAAGTCCAGAAGGTTGAAAATTACAGGTTCCTGGTATCAGAGACCAGAGCTGCACCGCTGGACACTGTATAGTAATGTCGGAGGGGTAGTAAGAATACACGTCCTCGTTAGTACTCGTTGGAGGTTCCTCCAGAACTGCAGGGTTTACCGGAGTGCTGAGTTCTTTGGAACAGATCACAGACTTGTTGTTGCTACACTTAAGCTTCATGTCAAGTCCAGAAGAATCTCAAGAGGTAACCATACTGTGTTTCATCTTGAGAAACTGAAGGACTTGACATGTGCCCATGAGTATGCATGCAGTGGCAGTCTCAAATCGGTTTGATGTGGTCGGTGCCCTCGAGGACCCTGTAGAACTGTGGGTTACCTTTAAACGTGAAACTCTACAGGCTGCCAAGGAGTGTATTGGGGAGCGCCCGAGGTCAAGGCGTGGCTTTGTCTCGGCGGAGACGCTGGAAAATATCGAGGAGAGTCGCGCTGCCAGGTTGGCTGGAAACCAGGACCAGCACAGGGCTCTGTCACGCTGGACTAGAACCCTCCTGGGGAGAGACAAAGAGAGGTATGTAAGGAGTCTCGCTAATGATGTCGAGGGCCATTTGAACGTTAATGACCTCCGACCCGCCTACCGAGCCCTGAAGAAGCTCCGTTCCAAGTATCCATCTCGGGCGAGTGCTATTCGAGCAGCAGATGGGCGCCTCGTGTCGGACATGGATGGGCAGATGTCTCGTTGGGCTGAGTACTTTGGGAAGTTGTTCACGGTGGACCATCCAATTGAGCAGCTTCACACCACTGCGTTACGGGCAGTGGATGCCGATCCCCCTATTGACGAAATCACACACTCTCTTGACGAAGTCAGAGAGGCTGTAGCAAAGTTGAGGGGTGGAAAGGCAGCTAGCTGGTGTTTGTAATATCAGTGCGGAGCTTATAAAAGCTGGGGGTGAGGCCATGATCCGCGGGTTGCATGCTGTCCTGACTGCCGTGAAACAATCAGGTACCATTCCTCCTGACTAGAAAAGGGGACAGGTCGTCCCTATCTGGAAAGGGTAAACGGACCGTCAGGACTGCAAAAATTACCGCGGTATTACACTACTCAGTGTGCCAGGCAAGGTGCTTGCCCATCCATTGCTGACACGGATCCGCAGTCATCTGCTGAATCATCAGAGACCTCAGCAGTCTGGGTTCATGCCTGGTAAGTCAACAACGGACCGTATCCTAGCGCTTCGTGTCCTGGTGGAACGCCGACGTGAGTTTCGACAGAGGATGCTTGCAGCCGATGTTGATCTCAAGAAGGCGCTTTACTCAGCGCATCGTGAGTCCCTCTGGGATCTGCAACGTGGTGGGATTCCTGCAACGACTAATGGTTTGATGACTGATCTGTATTATTGGACTGAGAGTGCTGTGAAGTGTGGGAGAGGTGTATCTAGCTTCTTTCTTGTTAATACAGGAGTGAGACTAGGGTGGGTCCCTGCCCCATCCCTTTTCAACACTTGTA
This sequence comes from Chionoecetes opilio, assembly GCA_016584305.1. NCBI lineage: Eukaryota > Metazoa > Arthropoda > Malacostraca > Decapoda > Majidae > Chionoecetes > Chionoecetes opilio. Next base: position 317,301 of record JACEEZ010023430.1, on the reverse strand, counting down.
TGGACTGGGTATTGGGCTAAGTTGTAGATCAAAGTACTTGTGGAGCATCCCTCGGCAACATCAAGATCACTGATCTTGTTTTTGCCGATTATGCAGCAACCTTTGCTGAG
>JACEEZ010023430.1:297191-312191 GCA_016584305.1 Chionoecetes opilio | reverse complement strand
TTTTTCGGGGTTTTCTCTAAATGGCATTTAAGGGGAAACCAATGGCCCNCAACCGCCACAAAAGTTAATCAATCGATATGGCGACCAGAGTTACCTGTAACTAATCTCTTAAATGTTTAGCCAAACCCCCCTTCAAATTAACGATATGGACAGGCACTTACCACTACGATATATTTGGATTTATGAGCCTACTCTTATCAAATTGAATTTACAGTTTCGGCTACACATAACAGACAGACACACACACAGACAGACACACGGCTACTCCTATAGTATATTAGATGAGATGTGAGATTTCCAGTTCAGATTTTAGTAAAGGATAGTCCAAGAATGTTCATTGTAGGAGAAGGAGATAGTTGAGTGTCATTGAAGAAGAGATCTGGTAGGATTTGTCAAGTAGATAGGTGAAAAATTGGGTTTTTGAGGCATTGAACAAACAAGGTTTGCTTGTTCAATGCAAGTTTTGCTAACTATATATATTAATATATATATATATATAATAATATATCTATATATATATATATATATATATATATATATTCTCTCTTTCTCTCTATCTCTCTCTCTCCAACTTGCTATTCGAGCGAGAGGCAAAGTTTCGAGGGCTTCAGTGTTAGTATGTATACAGTTGAACAGTTGGAGACTGTTATCTTGGAGACTGTTGGAGACTGTTAAAAGCGAATTTTCGTACGTGCGGGGCTAAGGTCACTTCCTTCCTTTTCCTTTTCGTGCTTTTCCAATAAATCTTCGATCAAATCCACCTGACACCTCACATCATCACCTTTCCTTTCATCATCCGTATCTCCTGGAGAACTACTCGGGCGTGCAATTAACCTCTCCTTCTCCTCTGGGAGACTCACTTCTTCCTCCATTCGGCTGTCCATCAACTCTTGATAATCCTCTCTCTCTCTCTCATCTTCTCTCTCTCTCCCTCTCTCTCTCTCTCTCTCTCTCTCTCCTCCTCTCTTTTTTTTCTCTCTCTTTCTCCTCCTCTCTCTCTCTCTCTCTCTCTCTCTCTCTCTCTCTCTCTCTCTCTCTCTCTCTCTCTCTCTCTCTCTCTCTCATCTCTCTCTCTTCTCTCATTCCTCTCTTTTTCTCTTTTATCTATTAGTCTTTTTCTATAAGTAGTAGGAGTAGTAGAAATAGTGAAAACAGAGAGTAGATGAATCTGCTTTTTGTTGTTTGCCATATCCTAAGTCTTCCCTAAGTTACTAATTCTTCTTCCAGGAGAAGACTCCTGCCTCCTGCCGACTCCGCCTTCGAAGAGGAGGAAAACATAGGTATACATAGATTTAATAAATACCAGGAGACCTTGTGGCCTATACCGAGGGTATCTGCTGAACTACAACTACTAACAAGTTACATGTAAGAGAACAGTAAGAAAAATGATACTATGCACCTAAAGAGCGTAGGAGGATGGAAATTTCATAATGAAGAAAGAGAGTAATGTAGTGTGGTAAGGAATAATAACGCTAACACTAAACAATCCGAGAGATTTAATTAATATAACTCGCGGGGCAATATCAAACCCTATTAACTTTAAAGTACGCGTCTGGTCTACTTTTGAATAAAGTTATTGTGCTGGCTTAGATAACATTAACTCATAATTTGTTCCACCGAGTGACAACTCTGACATTGAACAAATTCGCTCTTAGATCCATGACAAAACGCTGTTCATTCAGTTTTAAACCGTTGTTTTTTGTTGTCACTTGTGGAAAAATCTCGAATAAGTTTTCTTGATTGATATCAAATCGTTTAATGATCATTAAAAAAATGTATCAAGTCCCCGCGGACTCTACACATTTCTAAGGAAAATACATCATGTTCTTGCAGCCTCTCTTCATAAGATGAATCTCGCAGAAATGGAATAAGTTTAGTCGCTCTGCTTTTAACTGATTATAATTTGGCTTAATCTTTTACGAAACAAGGCGATCAGAATTGAACGGCTGTAGGAGGAAGATGACGACGAAGATAATGAACTACTATACCGCCAATTCCTAAAATTAGGTTGCCATGTCTTCGTCATATCGATTATCAGGGAGGGTGGCAACACACACACAAAAGGAAACAAGATAGTCACTGTATAGACATCTATGTGATCCTCAGTGTCCCCTTATCCACTATCACCCCTTTGCTCGATAACAACCGCCTAACCATGGAAACGAACCACCGAAACTTCAGATGTATTTTGTTAACCGATTATTCGTCTTCGTTACCTCTAAGGCAAACCACTAACCTGTAAATTATATAACTAGAAGACTTTGGCGTTCGGTTTACTTTCATTACGTTTTGAGTACTGAAGAATAATTTTGTGTTCACTTTATAGTTAATAAATTACCCTTATATTTAGACTTTAACATATTTCCATTTTCATTTCTGGTGTTAAAGTGCACACATACGCGTAGATATTGTCACCATCTGCGGAAAGACAACCACCCCCCTTTGTCGCGTTAGGCATCAGAATCGAAGAACCAGACGAGATTCGTTGCGAATGAAAAAAAATCCATTTCGGGAGAAGGCTAAATGTAAGCGGTAAGGTAAAAAGACTATTTGTTGGGAATTCCTGATCCAGTTGGCCTTTCCGGACCGGCCTCTCTAGCCAGGCCTTGTTATCGCGGCGCGCGGCATCCCCCGGCGACCCCTAAAACCTGCCCTCACACGACGAAGAGCCTTGGCTTTAAGGGATGGAGAAATACGGAGGGTTCTTCCAGGAACAAACTCAGAAATTCGGTCTTATATCCCCCCCTCTCTCTTTATCTCTTTCTCTTTTTTGTTTTCTCTCTCCCTCTCTCTTTTTCTTCACTTGATCGCACAGCAAATGCATCATAGAGATTCTCTGCATCATTTCCTTTTAAGTTCATTTGCTGCTTACGTTTGATGTTTTTATATGTGATATCTTTATTATCTCCAACAGCTTCCTTCTTCTTCCGCACTCTCCTTTGTCTTACTATTACTTCCTCGCTAGCCTCCTCCATTTCCAAATATGTGGAAGCACAAAACCAGTAACTGCAACGCAAAGAGATAATTATTTTCCACACAGACTGCCTGCAAGAGTTGTGATGCAGAACATTACCACTTGCACAAAAAGAGAGGAGACGAGACCAACACCAACTCAAGTATTGACCTCTATATTATCCCTATACATGATAAACATTTAGAGGATAATTTATATAGACATTTCAGGTTATACAACTGTTAATGGTCACGCAGCACCAAACCAACCCAATTTTTTTTTAAATCTTTGATAACGTCATTATTATACTGCAGAGTTAACCGGGAGTAGAACGGAAAGCTGAGCGGTTTGACAAGCTTACACGATAACGATAAGCAGAATCATACAAATAAACCTGCTGTGTTCATTGGATAGATCAGCAGGTTGTTAACAGTAAGGAGCCCAGGTAGGAACAAAGGATGAAGATTCGTTACTATAGGCTGAGAGGTGACTCGGCATATAGCTCAGCACACTAGTCAGTGAGGCTAATAGGTGCCTCCAACACCTTGAACAGGAGCTCAAGATAGAACTCAACGAGGTTCTTATCGGGGAGTTTTAACCCGTTATAAGACTATGCTGGGATTTTGTTGCCCCTTCACTGCGCTGCGCCCCTCGCTTTATCTCCGCTAAGGCGAATCAGACACTTCGATGCAACATATTACATGAGTGTAAAATGTAAACTGACCCTTGAGAAACAATCAAGCATATGCTGTTGTCACCATGCCTGTTTGATGTGATCGATGAGTGCTCCATTCTGTACAACAGTGTCTCTTCAGACCATTTTCCTCTCTTGGTGGATTTCAAAGTTAATGGGCTCCCTGCTCTGACACAGGTCAGGCAGGATAATGCAGCAAGGATTAAGTGGGATTTTCGGGACAAGCGGAAGAGAGAGGAGTATGGTCGTGTAGTGACAGAGTTGCTGAGTGGCATTGCCATAGATCCTGTCAGGGTTTGTTGCTTCCAGAATGCATGTCTGGACCGTGGGCACCATGACGACATCAACGCCTTCCACGAGGCGTTGATAGAGTGCATGGTGCGTGCTGGCCAGACTGTGTTTGGTTTTTGCAGGACGAGATAGAGGCAGGTACCAGGCTGGAATGAGTTTGTTCGTGAGGCGCACAGTGCCGCGCGGGAGTCCTTCCTTGAGTGGAGAGCGGGTGGTGGTCCGCGTTGGGGCCACTGCTGAGAGGATGAGGAGCATCAGGGCCAGATTCAAGCTGTGTCTCAGGTGGTGTAAGTCACATGAGCACCAGCTTCGTGCCCAGTCCCTGGCTGACAAGCTGGCATCTGGTGACTACTTTAACTTTTGGCGTGGCGTGGCGCAGCATGAACCCGGGCTCACACACGCTTCCCCTACGGGTGGATCACGCTGTGGGGAGGAGGGCATCACCTCCATGTGGGGGAGTACCATTTCAAGGGCATTCTCAACTGTGTGAGGGACGAGGAGAGTGAGAATGCCCTGCGTGGTGGGATGCGTGGTGTGTGCGCTGCGGATTTTTCCGCAGCGTGGACTACGAGGAAATGAGAGGGGTATTGCAAAGCCTCTCCTCCAGTGAGCCTTTGGGTATGGATGGGCTCTCTTCTGGGGCATTTAAGTATGCGCCCCCCAGCCTGGTTACTTGGCTCTGTCTCTTCATCAATGCCTGTGTCTGCCATCAGTACATACCCAGTCAGGTCTTGGCAGTGCTTATAGTGCCTTTACTTAAGAGCAACGTGAAGGACCCTGCTAACCCTGGCAATTACAGGCCCATTGCCATAGTAACCGCCCTGTCCAAGGTGCTGGAGAAAGTGGTGCTCCATCGTCTTGAGGCCTACCTGTATACACTGGACAATCAGTTCAGCTATAAGAAAGGCCTTGGCACTGAGATGTGTGTTTGGACATTGAAGAATATCATTCATTACTACACTTCCAGAAATTCACCTGTTTATCTGTGTTTCCTGGATGCCAGAAAGGCGTTTGACAGAGTGAATTACTGGAAGCTCTTTCATAAACTTCTCGTCAGGGGTACACCTGGATACATTGTTAATTTATTAATGTACTGGTACACTACCCAGGAATTTACTGTTAAGTGGGATAATTCCTTCTCGCTGTCCTTTAGTACTGCCAATGGTATTCGGCAGGGGGGGATTTTATCCCCCTACCTGTACAATGTGTACACGGATTATCTCAGTGCCAACCTTCGTGATACAGGTATCGGCTGCTACATACATGATGGGTGCATCAACTCACTGAGCTATGCTGACGATATGGTACTGCTCGCACCCACTGCGGATGCGTTGCAGGAACTTATCAATGTGTATCAGGTGTATGCTGCCAAGCATGACATTGTCTACAACACCACTAAGACAGTGCATGGTAGTATCACCGGCACGCGCTCAGGTGAATTACCTGAAAACAGCATGGCTCGGTGGGTCTGCCCTCACTTTTGTGGAAAGATTCGCATACTTAGGCCATGTTATATCCCACGACATGACTGATGATGATGATATCATCAAGCAGACCACCAAGCCTCTTGTCGTGGGAAATACTCTACAGAGGAAATTCTCCCTACTGTAGCAGAGAGGTGAAGATGAGTTATTTCAGGAGTCACTGCTACTCTATATACTGCAACTCGCTGTGGTCGCGGTACAAGGTGGCCACTATGAACCGCCATAAGGTCTGTCACAATGACATCCTTAAGAGGATTCTGGGGCTGCCCAGGTGGTGCAGCTCGTCCCTGGCTTTTGCTAGGAACGGGGTGAACAATCTGGATGTGGTCCATCGACACTCCGTGTTCAGTTTAAGGAGTAGGGCGGAGCTCTCTACGAACTCCATCATCACCTCTGTCAGGCAGAGCTCGGCCTATGTATGTGGACCTATACAACAGCGGTGGCTGGGTCTGCTGTTTGTGCAGAATGTGGGGTAGCACAGGTGTCCATGTATGCTTTTCTATGTACTTTGATACTATGTCCCCTAATGTGCCTGTACTTTGTTCTTGTTTTTTTTATTTTTGCTCTAGTACTTAAGTTTACTCCTTGGCTTGTTCTCGTTGCTTTGTTTTTTGTGTTCTGTATGCCTCCGGGCGAGAAAAAATTATTATTATTATATTTTTTATTATATGCGGCAAACCGAACGTTTCAAATTTCTTAAATATTTACGCGTAAACAAGTGCTTTGCCGGACTTTCCGTCACACATACATTGATGAGGAATCAAGACTTCCGATTCGCAGCGAGCATGTGCTAGAGCAGGCTTGATTCTCTTTTGATTCCAGCACAGAACACTTGAAATCAGTACCCTGTAGTTCATTGTCATGGTCAGGATATGTCGTCAATCCTCTGTTCATGCTACCCTTAGCAAGGCATCGGCAATCACGCAGAAGTGCACCGCCAATATGTTAATTACAGTTCTGAGAAACATGCTCCACAAAGAGAAATAGAGTTCAAATTTTATAACATTATTCCGATATATAACTTGACGGTGTAAAGTTCATATTTTGTAGTTGTATGTAAGTAAATAATGTGGAAAGTCATGATCCAAACAAATTTTTTTTTTTTCTTACTGAAGGTTTCGCAAGGGAATGTGCTTTGCCAGCAAATGCATTTAATACAAAAAACATAAACACAGGCTGGATAAGCACCGGGGATGCGGCCAGCAATACGAGACAGCACAGGCAGCAATCGGGACCCGATATCTCCAACTATAAGGCCCCCCACAAAAAGCACCACGCTACTGTCCACTTCACTTCCATTTTTTTTTCTATCTCTCTTTTTTATATATTTTTTTATTTAGACATACAAATGTAATAAGCCCAAAGGTGCACTGTCGTGTGCTACCTATCTTAAAGGCAAGTAATATTATAACTATATACTTATAGATACAAAGACTTATTTTTTTTTTCTTTCTCTCTCCTCTATCTCTCGCTCTCTCTCTCTCTCTCTCTCCTCTCTCTCTCTCTCTCTCTCTCTCCTCTCTTCTCTCTCTCCTTCCCCTCCTCTCTTCTCCCTCTCTCTCCTCCTCTCTTCTCTCTCTCTCTCTTCTCTCTCTCTCTCTCTCTCTCTCTCTCTCTCTCTCTCTCATCTCTCTCTCTCTCTCTCTCTCTCTCTCTCTCTCTCTCTCTCTCTCTCTCTCTCTCCTCTCTCTCTCTCTCTCTCTCTCTCTCTCTCTCTCTCTCTCTCCCTTTCGGCAAGATTTCATAAGTTCGTTTTCTTGCAAAACTTTTTGTTCCCTAATTCTTCCCCAACAATTTGCTATAGATGGATTGTGAGGCTGCTCCGAGGCGGGAATTCATGGAGTTTCTTCATTACTATGAGGTAAATGTCCGTGAGAAGGATCTTGATCACGAGTTTAGTGCTTCTAAGTATTCCTATCGACCCTCGACCGCTTCCCGAAGCTCTTTCTTTCACCTCCTTCTGCGCCTCATGTCTTTCCTCGTCTCTTATATCACTCTCCACACAACTTCTTTTACTATTCCGCGCTCGGTATTTCGTCATTTATTCCTTTACGTCTTTTTCTTCTTTGGCCACCATCATCATTTTCTTTCTCCTTTTCCTCTGCTATTGCATTCCGGCGGCGTGGAGTTTGTGCCGCGGCCAGAAGACAAGTGCGCGGCTTTAGTCTCCCGGATATGAAACGGAATTGAAGAATTTGGACGAGTCATAAAGGCGAAGGATGAAAGGAATAAAGTGGACGTGTTTCTCTATCGAGTATGGCCCTCCTTTTCCTTCCCTTCCTTTTCCTCCGCCTCCTCCCTACTGCCACAGTCGCCGCTTACTACTTCATCTCCTTCTCCTTCCTCCTCTGCTATTGTACTTTCATCTAATTCATCTAATTTTTTCCCTCTTTTCCTCCTCCTTTCCTCCATCTCATTTCTTTCTCCTAACTCTATACCTTTCCTCTCGTTTTCCCTTCCTCCACTTACAATCCCCCATAACACTCCACACACCCATTCCTCTTCTCACCAGTTTGAGTACAATCACACACACACAACACACACACACACACAGGGAACTCCGTAGTGTAAGGGATAGCTCGCTCGGCTCACAACCGAGAAATCCCGGGTTCGATCCCCGGGCGGAGCGAAGATAGACGGGTGGTCTTCTTAAAACCCGAGTCCCTGTCCACCCAGCAGTGAATGGGTACCGGGTGTTAGCCGGGGGTTTGCGACCCCCCTCCCGGTATGGTGGCTTCGGCCAACACTAAGAACTAAGGATGAATGATAAAAATGTTGATATGGAGACGGGGCCATACGAGCGTCGCTCTGGCCCTGTAAAATACAACTAGATGAATACAACAACTAGATGAATACAAACACACACACACACACACACACCGCGCGGTGGTCAGGTTGATAACGTGCTGGCCTCCTATTCTGTGGGTAGGCGGTTCGAATCCTCGCGCTCCCGGGGATTTTTCACTGCCAAATTCGGGCGGTTACTGTCCCCCTTGAGCAAGGGAATGGGAGTGGGTGGTGTGTGAGGTCCCAGCATTGCCCAAAGATCGGTAACAATGAGCTCCAAGCTTGCACTGAGGGTGAAAATTGGCGATCGCGAGCCAGCTTGTGTGGACAAGACCATCGGTGAATAACACACACACACACAAACACACACACACACACACACACACACACACACACACACACACACACACAGTCCAGAGGTGGGCACTTCCGCAAACACTTCCGCAAACCGCAACTTGAAGTCCGAATTCGCTTGCGGATGTGTAAATGTTTGCGGATTTGCGTTTGTGGAAGCACTTCCGCAAACGCAAATATGTCCGCAAATTCCCAAATTTGAACACGATTGCTGCGCAGCTACGCGCACCGTCTAAGAAACGCTGCTTGCCCACCAGTGACCAGTCAAGTCAACCAAGGCCGCAGTTATCAGCGTGTATTCTCAGAGGAAGTACGCGACCTCAAAGCCCTTCTTCCTGCTTTGCTTTGTATGTTGGTTATTTTTACATTTATGGTTGTAATTTATTAAAACATTATCTGTGTGATGTAGTAATATCATTGAAATATTTTAGATGTTACTGTAAACTATGTTAAGTGAGACCCAAGTTCAGTATATATAGATACATGATTTGGCGGTGGCGGGCTGATCTGTGATAGTTACACGTTCCTCGCCGACTCAGTCATGTCTTCTATTATCGTGTGCTCCTACCCGAGATTATGAAATCACCTCAGGTTGTTTAGAAAAACTGATCCAACTATCATCTTCATGACATATTTCCCCATATAATAAGTACATATTATCAAATTATGACAAAGGATAGGGTGGTCAGAGGTTACACACCAGTGGTACAGACACAGCGAGCATACACAGAGGAGTGTAAGTGTTGTTGCCACGTGTGTTGGTGACGGTGTTATGCTTACAATGATTATGGCTCTGCGTAGAGCGAAATAGTGCTTGCAAGAAGTTGCTCGTGAGGAATTAGTGCGTAGCGGGGTGGGGCGACAGCCTTCATCCTCATGCCTATCGCTAGGCTGAGGTGCGAGTTAACTGCGAGCACACGTACTGTACTGCGCATACAATTTTGTGCGTCGTCTGTTCTGTGCCGATGATGCTTTGTGCCTTCCTTGATTACTATGGCAAAACAACGCCCTTCCACCTGTGGCCGAGGGCCGGGGTTGCTGGTATGGACGATGTGCTGGGGTTATCTCAGCATTAAGAGGAAGATCATTAGTTGGCCAATTGGCCATTTGGCCAACACATGTCCAGTAGAGTACAAAGTCATTTTTTAAGTTAAATGTATATTTTTTTATTTTATATATAAACGTAGTTTTCAAATAATATTTGGTTGTGTATTCTTAGGTGAAAAAGAAAGCCAGGCTCTGTGGCCAAAAAAACAGAATCGAACGCCAACCCACCGCAGCCACATCAAGAGGGAGGTGGTGCAGTAAGCTGAAGACCCCCAACCGTCACCGGATGGGAACTCCTCTATACCTCTCTGGCGGGTCTCAATCGAGGGTTTTTTTTTTTTTTTTTTTTTGACTCGATACCAAGCTGGCCCAGATCAAAGTGACTAGCATGCTAACTGGCATAGCAACGTTCAACAGGTTGATAAGGGATATTATCACTGAGTAACCTAAACTGGAAGCTAGTGGTGACCAGCTTCGATAAACTCCACATGGAGATGTATTGCCTACATGGGGAGTACTGTTCCTACCTTTGCTGTACTCTGGGGAACAGTCTCGGGCAGTGAAGACTAACCATTTCAAAATATCCCCGGCCTTTACGTGGAGTACCTCCTTGGAAACCCTAATAGTGATAAGAAAGAGACCCCAAGGGTTTCAAGGCCAGGTTCCTCTCCCCCTTGATCAAATGGACTTTTTTGATGGCCAAAGCAATTATCCCCTCTCTCATCGCCTGTGGTCACTTCTGAACCCTGAGGAAGTCGCATCAGTGAAATCAAGGGACATCTGTTACGTGGTCACGGAGCAGGCTGTCTTGGAACTACCCTCAGAAGGCTGCAGGGCCAGATGAAAGGACGAAGAGGATGCTTTCTCAAGGGAGACCTATAGATTTATCGTGTGTCTACTGCATCCATCGTTCAGTTGGGACAGTTCCTTCATACTCCAAGGCATTATATATTAGCAATCTTGAGCGTCATGCTGTATACATTATTGTAATATTTATGATCAAGGTGCAAACTATTTACAATATAAATTCAAATCTAAGCACTTTATATTTCTAACTACAATAAAAAAAACTGTACTGACCCATGGTATTGTATACGCGAGTCGGACTCGCGATCACCGTTTCCCCCCTCCCGGAGCGTGCTTGGCAGCTATTATTTACCAATCTAGGGAATACTGGGAAACTCACAGACAACGCCACACCGATCCTTGCTAAAGGTGGACAGTCAACCGCCCGAATTTGTCAGTGAAAAATTTCCGAGTCGCGAGGATTCGAATCGGCTCTAAGCGTATTCCCGTTTTTCCTGGAACAGTATGTTGGCGTTTACTCTTGACCACGTCAGGGTTGTGGAGGCGGTGGCCGAAGGCGGTTAGCGTCTTGAGTGGTGAGATCGATGTCCAAGCTCGGACTCACTGCGGGGGCAACTCTTCGGCCGACTTACACGTGGTGGACAGGAGCCTGGGAGGTGAGATCAAGATCCGAGTCAAGTCCCACATAGGAGCAGCTGTAAATCCATCGTCGAGTGGTCGAAGAAATCCGCGTGATTGCATTACCTGTTCTTGCGACTGAAACCGTCAAGTGTGGCGGAGGGACAATAGGTCTCAATCCCAATCTCTCTAATTATTGAAGGTCAGACTCGACTCTCTCGGCCTTCATAATTGTTCGAACGCTGGGAAGGAACAATATCTCACAGCTGCGGGAGCTGGGTATGGCCGTGTTGTACGAAGAACAAATCTACCTAGGCTGCACGAAAACAAGGGCCAAGGAACATGGCCTGCTCCAGCAGCTTTTTACCTCGCTTTCTTGAACACCAACTCTAGCTCTTTCCCATCTTGGTGGAGAGGCGGGGTAGAGTTGGTGACATCTGTAGCTGTGGGTCCTGGGCGATCAAACCCTATAAATAATAGATAAATGTGTAATAGATATATTGAAGAAAAAAAAACAATAATCCGAGTCAGAGTCAGAGAGGGGAAGACACACAAACACACACACACACACACACACACCACACACACCTACACCTCAGGCGTTCATAGGCATATATAAAAACATTCCAGGCCATATATTCAAACAAACTCCACAAATAGTTGATAATACTATTCCTCGTCCACACATCTGCCCGTCCCCATCTAAATCCCAGTTCCCAGTACCCATCAAACACCTTCCTTTCTTCCCACATTCGCTCCATCCCCCTCCCCTACATTCATCCTGTCCTCTCTGTCCGCGATCTCCTGCTCCTTTTCCTTCCCTTTCCAACATCGTCATTCCCCATTCATCTGTCCCTTATCTCCCAATGCATCCCTATCCCTATATGCTTCCCTCAGCATCTTTTGCCTGATGTTTTCCATGTTATTCTCAAAGTATTCTTCCACCTTGTTTCCATCACCTTGTCCTCTTTTGCTCATACCAATATTTCCTTTCTCTCCCTCTCTTTCTCCCTCCTTCTCATATCTCTCACTGTTCCTTTAACAATATGTTTTATTCTTCTTCACTACTGAGTGGCCCTTCGCTCTTCCACGGTTACAGCTATTTTTTCACAACCTATCCTCCCGCATTCATGCTTCCTTCACTTACATACTCCACATTTCCGTCCTTCCCTCATGGACCTTACATCATCCACACTTGCCATGTACCTGCCTCTCCATCTCGAAACGTTTGTAATTCTAAGTTTTTTTAGTAGCGGGATTCAAAGCCACCGGTCATCTCCCCACGTGACTAACGCTAGTGGTTTTTTTTCTGATTGTGCGTAGATTATTGATGGGTGATTAAAGTCGATAATTGGTTTATAAACACCCGCGCATATCAATTAATACGCTCTCTCTCTCTCTCTCTTCTCCTCTCTCTCTCTCTCTCTCTCTCTCTCTCTCTCTCTCCTCTCTATCTCTCTCTCTCTCTCTCTCTTCTCTCTCTCTCTCTCTCTCGCTCTCTCTCAAATCAACAAAAACACAGGCCTGAGAACACCCCACGCAATAAACATAAACAGCTCAACATGAATACCAAAAAGGCTAAAAGGATGGAGGAGCGAGGAGCATCACGAAATGGCCACGCGACGCAAAACACCACACCAGAGAGAATAAAAGGAAAGAACAAGACACTGCAACCATAACTTATGCGGCAAAAAAATTAAGAAGATAAAAGGAACAGAGAATATACGAGCACTACAGAGAAAAATTGAGAACCGGCGAACATAACATCAAAAAAAAAAATAAACAACGAATAAAACGACTGACAGACACAAAAATATAACTAGAAAAATACATGCAAAGTTAAAACTGTCTTTAAGAAATAGAAATATAAGGTTAAGAGTAGAAGAAAATATAGCGGTGGCAAAAGACGCGAGAAGGGCTGCAAGCTAAGGGGGGAGGAGAAGGTAAGTAGGAGGGGTTGGTTAAGAGAGGATTAGGACAACAGACCACAACGGGTTAGAAGAAACCCAAGGTGACAGTGCAGCAGGCGGTAAAAGAGGGGAGGAGGATGGGTGGCAAAAGAAGAGAGATAGGAGAGGAGATGCTAGTCCCAGAAAGAGGGACAGGGTGAAGGACCGTGGAGAACGCATGCAAGGAAAAAAGAAGTGAGAGCAGGAGTCTAAATGTAAGAGGACGACGTAAATAATTTTTAACAATAGAGCGAGACTGGCATGCTTAGAGCGAGGAAGAAGACAGAGAGGAAGGGGGTATACGAGGAGGGACCCAGGGTCCAAAAACTATATAACGGTCAGAGAAGCGTTGTGTCGTTCGTGGAGGCAAACGCACGGTAATACAGCTCAAAAAGATAAAAATGTTAAACTGCCAGACATTTATCTGCGAGATACTTTCTTAAATATAAACCAAAGTTAGCATTTAAGGGATTTATGGTCATGGGCATCGAGGAAACCTATATCACAGTGATCCCCCTCGTATGATCGATTACATTGCATCACCAGGAACTTTAACGCGATGGCATGTGAATATACATCATATCAGTGTTTTCCTGTGTTTGACGCAACTTAGATTTCTGTGCTCAGTTGTTTATTATTCATTGAATTTGCCTTTAGATAACGTAAAACCCGTGGAGGCAATGGTTATCTGTCAACATGTCTGATACAATTATGAAGGTGGAACTGCTTCTAACGCCCAACATTTCCAAAGTTCGTGAAGAACTAAGATAAGAGTCTATTCTTAATATTTTCATGGAATGCTGGAGTTTAAATGATAGATTCGTTGCCTGAGCTACATTAATACTCACCTCATCTCAAGAGGTCCTGGCTCAGCCGATGCGGGGCTCCGGCACCTCCCTTATTACCGTGCAAAACTGCAGCTGAAAATTAATGAGAAAAAAAATCAACTAAATTCACGCAATGAACATTTATTCATCTCATTTTCTTGATCCTTAATGCCATTGCTAAATTAATGAAATGTGTGTGTATGTGTATGTGTATGAGAGAGAGAGAAAGGAAGAGAGAGAGAAAGCGAGGGAAAAAAAATATATATATATATATATATAAAGAGAGAGAGAGAGAGGAGAGAGAGAGAGAGAGAGGAGAGAGAGAGAGAGAAGAGAGAGACGAAGAGAGAGAGAGAGAGAGAGAGGAGAGACCGGAGAGAGAGAGAGAGAGATGAGAAGAGAGAAAACGAGTAGAGAAGAAAAATATACAGACAAATAGACAGACATATCAATCGAAGGAGTGATTGACTGATTGGGAGACAGAGATAGCCAACCACCCAATTAATAACAAAAATACAAATAAATATTCAAATAATCACAAATACAAATAGACATATGCATACAAGTACAACATATACAAGAATGTTTAAAATCTAGACACGTATAAACAGAGACAAACAAACACTGAAAAACAGAGAAAAGAGGTCAGCGGGAAAACAGAATCCTCCAAGGAAACCTTCAATGTAGTCTCTGTCGGTACGATTGGGAAGGAACGACGGGATGGCCAAAGGGGAGAAGGGCAGAGGACAGGGAGTGAGGGGTGGAGGGGATTGCGATTCTTAACTTTTCGGCAAACTTTCCCTCCTTCAGTACACTCACCACTACCGTGTCCCCTGTGTGTGTGTGTGTGTGTGTGTGTGTGTGTGTGTGTGTGTGTGTGTGTGTGAGTGTGTGTGTAAGCGGTGTGGCCCAAGTTGAGATAAATGCGTGGCGGCACCAAGCTCGCCACACCTCGGCTCGTCTTTGCATACCCAGATTGCTTCACAATGACCTCCATTTGTGCACTCCGACCCACCCCACATGGTGACTCCAGCTTCAAGTGTGGAGCTTACAGATCGGTGGAGATGGAATAAAGAACGGTGGAAAATAACCACCTGCTTTCCGTCCTTTAAAAGTGACAACAACCAGAAGAGACAAGGGCGACAGACACAACCAAGGAAGACGTGGACGTTCCACTATTTTAGCGAAT
>JACEEZ010023430.1:279705-293021 GCA_016584305.1 Chionoecetes opilio | reverse complement strand
GACCCCGTTCCCCAAAATTTTGGGCCCTCCCTGGGCTGTCTAAAAAAGTGGAGGAGACTCAAAAAACCCCTCCTTGGGGGATCAGGGCAAAAAAAAAAAAATTTCGGTTAAAAGGGGCCGCCCCCGGCGCGGGGGGGAGGGGGGGTCAACCCCTCCCCCCCCTTTCAACCCCCTAACTATTACTTTCGCAAATTAAGTAGAAAAACGGGACCTGCTGGCCCAAAGGAAAAGGGTTCGAAGAAGAGCTTCAAACAGCAGGAAAGTTGATCGTTAAATTTTGGCCCCAAGAAACAACAGAAATATTCTGGAAAACCCTTTGACTTCGGAATAACATAACATTGTTATTTCTTTCCCTCAAGTTAGTTTTTCGTTAAAGATCTTATTCTAGAATATTGGTATTATATATATTTTTAAATGCGACATCTTTACTTTTTTATCTTACAGTCCGACTTTGAAACATGAAAAGAGGCGGGGTTGAGGTAAGGTAAGAGGGCTATGATGGCGCCGCCCGCCTTAGGATGAGCTTCGACGAGCAGGAAAACCAAAATCACAAGAAAAGTTGGCAAGGATCTGGAAATCACTTTAAGAGAAATGCAAGCTCGCATGGCGAGAAAGAAAGCAGTCAAAAGTGGGCAGAGCTGCTTTGATAAGATGGAGTCTCGTGCGCGGCCCGGAGATCAACTAAAACAAAAAACGACCCGTACGAGATCTCAAAAATTTTTGAGGAGGAACGAGAGGCGCTCAAGGAAATTCCCCTTCAGGCAGGGGAAAAACCAGAAAAACCAGAGAGCAGCAGGACCTTGTCGATAAGCCCCAAAAAAAAATCAAAGGAAAAAAAAGACAGATGGAGGAAGTGAGGAGATCGCGCTCCAACCGGGCCCAAAAGCCCGGGGCCCCACAGGAACTTGAGGAATTCGAGGAAAATGAAAACTTTGTAAAAATGTCACGCGTAATACCTAATGGGGTATTTTAATTAAATCTTATGGGGTATTTTTTAGTGTTTAGCCCTGCTAATGCTTTAAACCCCTACCCGAGAAGCAAAAACTTTGTTAGTCAATGATGAACCACAACCTTTTGATAGAAGGCCCTTGGTAGATCTCCTACATCAGCTACAGCCCTGCCAATAAGTGTTAGAATATGAGCTAGATTCATAAAATCAAAATTACTCAAAAAAAATAGGTTATCTGGCTAGGTTATCATCTGGCAAAGGAGTAGCAATGAGCCGTGCAGGACTTACAAAAATTATATTTTCCCATTATAAGAACAGCAAATGACTTTTTTTTTTTCCTTGAAATTACTTTTTGATTTTTTTGCCCAAAAGCACGCTTCGTCGCTTGGACACCTATTTCACCCAAAAATCAGGTGTCATATAGGCTTGTAAAAGTTTCCAGGAATTCTTCTTCTTTTTTCTTGTGACATTTTTGGGGGGCAGGGGTATACCGCAAAGGAAAAAATTTGGCGCAGAAAGTTAATTCGTCTTTTAAATATTTAGCAGGAACATTCACTATATGAAAAAACAAAAAGAGTTAATGTATGTTAAAGTACTTTTTTTTACAGATTATACGCGTAAAACTGTTTTTTTTAGGCTGTGCACTGTGCAGGCCATAAAATTTTGCCAAGTCCAAAAAGTTACAGTTTGGAAATTTTTTTTGGCTTCAAAAGGGAAAGAAAAAGGCAAAAAGGGGAAAAAAAAAAGAAACCATTGAGTTCATTTTAAAATATTTATATGTCGTGTGCGTGTGGTGAGGGGAATATGAGTAAAAAAAGAGGATGTTTTAATCTAAAATTTGGTTTTATTTTTAGAGGGTGATCTGGCCTGTGAGTGGGGCCTGGGGCAGCTCCCGGCGCAGTGCTGCAGAGAGGAAAATTTCCCCTTTTTAAAGGGAAATTAGGTCACACGGGGAAAAAGGGGAAGAAAATTAAATATCCCAAAAATATGGGGAAAATTCGAAAGATAGGGAAATTTTAAAAACCTTTTTGTGTATATATCTCAAAATTACGAGAGAGAGAGAGAGGGAGGGAGAGAAAAGAGAGGGGGAGAGGGAAAAGAGAGAGAGAAGGGAGAGAGAGGAGAGAGAGAGAGGGGAGAATTCGCTGAAAGTCTCAAAATACCCGTATGTTCTTGCCCGGGTTTTTTTCGCACAGTTCGGTAAGTATGTTCTGAAGTCCTATCTCAGACTCCCGGGGTTTCTTTTCTCAGTTCCCGGAAAGCTGCCGTATGATTGATGTTTGGAAGTCTTAAAGGATTTATGTTTACTGTGTTATTGATGTGCCCTGTGTCATGTCTACTCCCCCACCAAGGTGCACCTAGGAAATTTTTTTCGGTGAGGGGGGGCAAAAATTTGTAATCGCCACCCAGTACACAGAAAATCCCTAGTTTTATCGCTAGTCGGGATGGAAAATTTTTTTTCCGCATGGCTGATGGCCTTTTCAGGCCTGATTCATATTTCTGCTGCTGAAACAATATTTTTGGTGCTGTTAGATCTTGTTCAAACTTTTCGTGAAACATACACGGTCAGGTGACGGGGGTCACCGCTAGGTAGAACCTGAAATTTTTTTTTTAGCGACTTAGTGTATTCTTTTTCTTACAAAGAAGGAAATTTCGGAGAGCCCCCTGGTTGCGCCCTGCCTCCATACAAGCCCAAACGCCGGCTTTAACTCAAAATCACTGATAAATGGGAAAGTGCCCCCAAAAATTTTTAAATTTGGCTGATATGAAGGGGAAAAGGGCCCCTCTGTATTCCCTTGAAAATTTGCAATTCTGACGGAAAAAAATGATAAAAAGGCGACAGGGAAATCAGGCTAAACAGGGAGATGTTTTGGGGTGAAAAAGGGGAAAAATTTTGGCAGCCGATCGGCAACACTGGGCAGTGCCATAGTGTTGTTTAGGTCTTATTTATAGGTCATATTTGGTAATACACGCAAAATAGGAACTTTAACAGGTTACAGAGGACGGGGGGGTATGATGTCTCGTGTATCCCATGGGAGTGTATTGTGACAAGGGTTTTTGTAATTATGTCAATTCGAGACGAAAAATTAAAGGATGGTGTGCGGATGTGGCAAAACCCTTTGGCCCAAAACAATGAAAGCATTTCCCCAAACATAATCGGGGGTGTAAGTCGGGATCACACATTTTCCTTAGGAATCATCCACAGGGACCATTTTCTCGATTAGAACTGACAAAGTGCAAATTTCTGGCCAAAAGGGTAAAAAAAACCCCCCTGGAGAAAACTTTTTATTTAATGCCGTTTTAAAAAACGCTGCTCCCCTGCGAAGCATAAAAAAAATTCTACAAAGCAAGCGATCCCCTGAATTAGCATATTGGGATTAAGGTCCATTTTAGAAAGCCCGATTTAAATTTAAATGCAGACAAAATTCGGGAGCTTGTGGGCAGATTAAAGGTATCTTGCCATAACTTCAGCAAATGCTCGAGAATATTTGGGTGCACTGATTGATTTGAGCCCAAGATCAAAGAACTGTTTGGGTTTCATATTACCAGGGGTCTTTTCCTGTAAGAAGTGTCCAAGTGTCTCTGGGCAACACTTACACCTGAAACCCTGCTTTTTGGACGTAATCTACGACTCATCTTTTTTTTTTTTTTTTTTAAGCAAAATCGGGAAGGTGTTTTACCAAAGGTGTGGAACGGGAGAACGAGAGAGCATACAATAGTTTAAACTTTTGACAACCTCTTCAAAATTTTTTGGGTTTTTTCGCTTGGCAGTTTGACAATTTTTTAAACAGGTTTTCAACCATGTTGATCCCGCTCTAGCAATGGTATTTGGGGGAAAAGTTATCAATTGAAAAAGGGGGTTGAAAAATAGGGGTGAAATTGGAAATCGGGCACATGTTTTCCATTTTTTTACAAGGGGAATATTGGATGATGAATGATGAAAGACGGTTGAACATTCAGTTGCCCAAAGTAGGATTGTCTTTCTTTAAGGAAAATTAACTTAGAAAAATGTACTTTCCCTCAAGAGGGGTGGGTGTGGTTTCCCAAGGGAAAATGAAATTTTCCAAGGGTATGGGATTGAAACCTTATGTATTTTCTGGACAACGCATTTTGGCAAAAAAAAAATGAACTTAGATGGCCCTCGAACAAAAGCTTGGAATCGAAAAGAAAAACCCCGGTACAAACTGGCAACCCGTTTTCAAAAAAGGAAAAGGTCAAACTTTGGTAGGACATGAAAAAAAGCTTTCAAACTGGCAGTGACTTTGACCTCATGTACAAAAGACCTTTTGATATTGCTCTCACAACAGGGTTTTAGGTTTTTAGTCCTCAGGACAAGGTACTGACTTGGGGCCGTACAAAGCCAAAAATTGGAATTTTCACTGGAACAGACAAAAAAAATTCAAGTAAGAAAAGACTGAATTTTAGAAGGGCCTCGAATAAAAGATTAACTCCGGTAACAAAGATTCTAATCACGGGTACAATAACCCCCTTTACATAAGCTTCTCTAACAGTGTCAACTATTAAAGGTATGAGGTAATGGCGATAATGTTTTGAGCTTCAGACTGAAACTGAAGTATTTTATGAAGAAGGGGGCATTTTATGTGAACAAGCAGACATGGTAGCAACTTTAACACCTTTGAAAGTTTTGGTCTGAAAATAAACAAAGATTTGGGAGACAAAAATGTATACTGAGGGTTATTCAAAAAAAATTCTATTTTAGAAAGTGGTAAAAAAATGCATGCACAATTGGTGAAGGGAAAAAAGAACGACAGTGTGGACATTGCAAGGAAACTTGGTTTTATCAGAAAATAGTCCAAAGACTGGTTTGTGTCAAAGGTGTAATCGTTGAAGTATAGGAAAAATGATGTACCTAGGTTTTTGTTGTTAAGACATATTCCAGGTGAAGTACAGCGTGCATAAAAAATATTAAAACAGGTTGAAATTTCCGCTATATGTTTTTATAATTCCTAATCATTTCTTCAAACGTAAAAAGGGTTCGGGAGCTTTGGACATGTAGCTTTTAAAAAAAGGTTGACGCTTACTTTAACAATAACTTTCCTGCCTAGGGCAGTTCTTTGCTCCCCATAATTGTTTTTGAAAGGTCGACAAATCACAAAAAGCAGTTTTTAAAGAAAAGGGGTTTATCATCATTTATATCTACTTTATCCAGCTACATTGATGCTTAAATGGTTTGGTTCAAAAAACCCCATAAGGCATATCATTATTTAAATTGAGGTATAAATGGTATCCAGAAAGTGGGGGCAATTGAGGGAATTAGAAGGAAAATTGATGAGAAAATTTGGCTCGGGTGTCTGAAAAACCCAAACCCGTTTGCCCTTTTATGAAGACGGAATAGATTGTGTGCCGCTGTTGCTCTCAACAAAAGGATTGATGTGGTGACATTTCCAAAGGCCCCCAAATTTCCCCCGTTTTGGGAAACTTTTAGCAAAGGGGATTGTTTAATGAACTTCAAGAAGGCTGTTTATTCCATTCAGGTTGGTGGTTTTCCGATGAGTCTTTGACAATCCAGCTTGGAACTTTTGCAGATCTGAGCCTGCAAGTGAGTTCATGCCAGGTTCTTCTCCCAAAGGCTTTTCCCCATTCTTCCCTGATGGGAAAGGGATTTTTCAAGCCAAGGTTGGGCAATCAACCTACCTTCATGGACTGGGCTAAAAAATCTCATGAGGTACGACAGAAGGTTTTTCAAATGACCAAATTTCCATAGTTGAAAAAAATGTACCCCAAAAAAGGCCCAAAAAACTAACTCAGGAATCTCCGAAACGACACGAATCATCCGTGATACCCCCTGATTCTCGAAGACCTTATTACCAAGGCATTGTTTTCTCTTCAAGTCACTATTTTGGCCATTTTACAACCATAGAGAAGACAGGGATCAAAGCGACTTTAAATCCGGATCTTTGTCCCCTGCACAGGTACCGACAACGCCAAATATCCCGCTGGCGAGTCCATAACCAAAGTGGGCTAGCCAATGCCCTAAGAAATTTTTGACGTGACCCCCCGTATTATGGACTGCGCTCCAAAGGGATGTAAAAATTTTCCAAGATCTCAATGTCCCCGCCACACGCATGAAAAAGACTGTACTGTTCATTAGTAGTCTCCAATACCGGGCCCTTTGGGCTTGAGCCGGGGACCTCAAGTCCCAAAGGCTTTTTTCCTCGTGGCGCCCGAGGGGCCATCACCCGGGCCTCCCGGAAAAGTAAAGATTACTGCATCATCGGCAAAAACAAGATCAGGATCTTTGGGGTTCCCGACGGATGCCCACAACACTTGTTTATCTTTCAAACCCTTTGGTCCAAAAACCCAAATCCATAAAAAGCGTTGAAAAGTGTGGGGCAAGGGGGGGGAAACCCCTTTCCCCACTCCTGTATTCACAGGGGAAAAAAAAGCAAGGATACACCTGGGCCCCCCCTTCCAAACACTTCAGTCCCAAAACAGACCGTTTATCAAACCAAAAAGTCCTTGCAGGGAAACCTCGAAGTCGCAGAAAATCCCAGATCACTCCGATGCACTGAGGGCAAACGCCTTCTTTGGGGCAAAATAGGCGGGAAAACATCCCCCGTCGAAACTCAGTCGGCGTTTTCCCCAAAGGAAAGAACCGGGGAAGGGGAAACGGTCCGTTTTGGGGGGGCCTTTCCCGGCGTGGGAAACCCCCGTGCTGAGTCCCCTGGGTTTACCAGATAATCGGGAAATTGTGTCAGCAATAGATGGGCAAAAAACACCCTTGGGGCCCCGGGCGCTGAGCATTGTAATTTCGCGGGGGGGAAAATTTTTGCAGTCCCCGACGGTCCCCTTTCCCCTTTCCCGGGGTAGGGCACCAGCCCCCCTTTTTCCAAATCAGGGGGGAATGGTCCCCCCATTGCCAACCCGGCAGTCAGGAAGCAGCAACCCCCGGAAACCCTGGCCCCCACCCCCAGCTTTTTTTTAGGACTCCGACTGATATTAAAACACCAAACTTTCTTTCCACCCTTTAATTTCCCACCGGCCCTCGGTGACTTTTGTCAAGAGGGGTTTCGGTTTCGTCAATGGGAGGGCTTGCATCCATGCCTGTAACCCAAGTGGTGGAAGCCCGGGTCAGTTTGAGGGTTTCCCCCGTGAAAAAACTGTCCAAAAAATACTCAGGGGCCCAAGAACCATTTTGCCCAAACCATGTCCGACAACCCAGGCCCATCTGCTGTTTCGAATAGCACCCCCCGAGAAGGGGACTTGGAACGGGGGCTTCTTCAGGGGTCGGTAGGGGTCGGAGGGTCATTGGGGGTTCAAAATGACCCTCCCAAAATCCTCAGCGAACCCCCTTGGACCCTAAACCCCTCCGGGGTCTCCCTAGGAGGGTCTAGTCCGGCGGACAAGGGCCCTTTTGTGGTCCCGGGTTTCCCCGCCAGCCTGGGGGTTTTCCGACTCTCCTCGGGTTTTTTCCCCGCGTCTCCCTCGAAAAAACCCGCCGGCCCTTTGGGGCTTCCCCCAAAACAATCCTTGGCAGCCTGTAGAGTTTTTCACGTTTGAAAGGGATCCCCCAGTTCTCCCGGATCCCGGGAGCACCCCAGCCAACAAAAACCGTTTGAGGGCTGCCGCCCGCATATTCTGGGCACTTTAAGTCCCTTAAGGGGCTCAAAAATTTAAACCAGTAAGGTTACCTCTTGAGAAATTTTTCTGGACTTTTCTTTAAGCTTAAGGGGTAGCAAAAAACAGTCCCGTGATCGTTCCAAAAAACTCAGCACTCCGGTAAACCCTGCAGTTTCTGGAGGGGTTTCCCCCAAACCCCAGTTTAACGAAGGGATGTTGGGCGATCTCCTTTTTTACCCCTCCCGGGTTACTTATTTTGTCCAGCGGTGCAGCTCGGTCTCTGATTTCCAAGAACCCCGCAATTCCTTTTCCCCTTTTGGGCCTTGCAAAATTCCGAAACAAGAAAAATGGGTTTTGGGGTTTTTTGGGTACCGGGAGCCATGGGGACCAACCCCAAAAACTCAGCCTCTTCACAAGGGGGCCCGTGTAAGCTTGAAATCGCCCAAGGGCAATTAGTGTGTCCCGGGGGAGGGCCCCCTGGGCTAATTTCAAGTCGAGTTGGGGTAGAACACCCCCTTTCTTCAGTTTTACGAAACTCCCGGGAGGAAACGTAAAACTGGGAAAAAAGAGCATGAAAAACCCGAGTGTGTTTTTATCCTCCCCCGTTATACGCTCATTTAACCGGGGTTTAAAAATCAAAAAAACTGACGGTTGCAGTTTGCTGGAGAAAGCCTATTCCCAACCCCCGGGCACGGTGACCTTTCTCATTCCGGAAACCCTAGTATTTGGTTTTAAACCCCACGTAGTCTCGCCACTGCCAGGGGGCCCCCTGTCTCAGAGAGTCCCCCTATATCCACCCCCCCTTTCTGAGCTCGCCCGATAGGAAAGGTAGCGATGATCGTTTAGAGGCTCCCGAAAAGTTTTCCCCGAGCCCCCAAAAAAGAAACCCCCCGCAGGTTGATCCCAGGAGGGGAATTTTGGACGGCAGGCGGGCCCCCCTCTTTCACCGCCCCCGGGGCCCCCCCCTGAAAAAAGGGTTGGGGTAGGGGGGGCCCTACCAATTGATTTTTGAGTGCGGGGTTCCCCAGGGCTTTGCCCCCCATTCGCCCAAAGGGGAGGGGCCCCTCCCCCGCTCGGCAAGGGATTTTTTTGAAAAGGTCGGGGCCCCCCGGGGAAAAACCGGGGGCGGGGCGCGATTACCCGCGCCCCCGGGTCTACCCCCTTACTATGGGTTTTTGGCCAGTTTTTTTTTTACAGGGAAAATTTCAAACCCCCCCCCCCCCCCCAACCAAACTTGTCGGGATTGGGCTTAATGTCACCCTGGGCCCGGGGCCAGAAAACCCCCGTAGGGAAATTAAACCCCGGGTGGGGCCCAAAATAAATTAAACCCCTAGGGTGGGCTATTTAACCCATAGCTGGGTTTTTACCCCCCCCCAAAAATTTCAGGAAAACAAAAACAACAAAGAAAACCCCCTTTGGGGTATTTCAATGATTTTTTGGGGGACTTTGCTCAAATTTACCCCGTACCGATCCCCAGTGGGTCAACTTCCCCCCAGTACTCGACTCCCGAGTCTCGAATTCCACCAGTAAACGACTCACCCCTCTACGCTTGTAAAAACCAAAAATAGATTACATTGAAAACTGGACAGGGCCCTTTTTCCCGGCTTTTCAAAAAGCCCGTGGGGTTTTGATGAACCCTCAAGGGGGCACCCAAAGGTTTCCCAAACAAAAAAAAATTTAAAAAACTTTGGGCCAAATTGTCCCAAGGGGGCTTTTGATAGAAAAGATGGTATAAATTTGGGGGGGTGGACTTTAAAAAGCAAAAACTTCACCCCCTGTTGCAGGAAAAATTTTGAAAGTATTTCATCATGTTTTTGTGCATATAATGTGGACTTTTTAAGAGCATAATTTCCGACGGGGAAACCCTTTATTAGGTAAACCCCAAATTTTGTTGGGCCCGAATTTAGGGGACAACTGGGGGTCACCGGGGGAGATCATAAAATAAGCTCCCCTTCCCAAACCCCGGGGTGGTGGTTTTTTCCTAAAAATTGTTACTTTTTTAAAAGGGATTTATGTTTAAAGTTGGGTTTGGGGTTAATTTTTGGGGTGAAAACTGGGTTTTAAACCCAAAGGTACTATAGGTGTGGGCAGATACATATTATACCCAAAACTGGTTTTAAGGCCCCCCAAAATTTCCCCAGTTGGGGCTTGGTTTGAAAAATTTTTTTAATTCAAGGGAGGGGCTCCTTCTCTGGAGTGAAAAGTTAAACAAAAATTTTACCAATTTGCCCCATAACTAAAAAAATGGTATGAAGGGAAAAAAAACCCTTTTCATGAGAAAAGGTTTTCCAAAAGTTTTCCCGCATTGCCACACAATACATAAGATTTAAGGGGGGGAGTTTGATAGATTTCTTATGAACTTTGGGGGGCCCAAGGGAATTTTCGTGGGAGGCTTTTCTTATACTGCCCTTTGTAAAATGAAAACATTTTAAAAATTGGAAATTTAAAACCCTACCCAAATGGCAGAAGGTTTTTTACATTGAAGTTAAAAAAATTTAGGGGTTTTAAAAACTTAAAAAAAAATTAAAAGAAGATTTAAAACAAATGGAAAAAAGAGAAACCCAAAAGTAAAGATGTTTTTGTAGGGGGAAAATTGGGTGAGAGTTAAAAATTAAAATTGGGAAATACAATTATACAAATTGGTTTGGCTAGCTGCAATCGGCATACAAAAACGGAAAAAAAAATAACAAAAAAGGACCGGGGGTGCTACCCGCAGGGCCCTGTTACTTCCCCTTGTCCCCACAACAAAAAACCCCCAAACCAAAAATTAAAAACATAAAAACGAGGCAAGGTTATACCCAAAGGGGCCCCCACATCCAGGAGGGAACCAAAACCAAAAAAAATCCATCAAAAATAGGTTAAAATTTTTTAAAAACAAAATAAATATAGGGAAAAATATTTCGCTAAAAATAATTTTTACTGTTCGGGGGCCCGTCCCCAACAAAGAGGACCCACACTGGGGAATTGGATCTGGAACCCCTAAAGAAGTTTTAAATGGCTTTAGCCGACGAAAACAATCCAACAGAAGTCACATATTCTTTCTTTATTTCAACCCCAGGCAAAAAAAAAAGAGCAGTTTTTGGGTGGAAATTTTGTAAATTTTTTTGATTTTAAAAAAAAACCTCTATGGTTTTTAAAAAAAAAAATTTCAAATTTTGCCCTTTTCTTTTTTTGTAAAAGTAAGGGAAAAAAAAAAAGGGGTGGTGAAATTAAAAGGGTTTGGGTTAGGTCGGTTATAATAGGGGAATTTTTTAAGGTGAGGGGGAAATTTTAAAAATTGACTTTAACCGGGGCCAGCTTGGGACCCGTTTTCCCCCCCATTCCCTTTTGTATGGACGTCCCCATTTCCCAGTTTTTATGGAGAAGAGGAGGGAAAAAAACAAAGAGCCAAACATCTTTAGGGCCCCTACCCCTTTTTTTCTTGGTTGTCAGCACTCAGCACGGTTTAAGAGACGAATTGGTAAAGGAAGGAAAGATGCCCCGTCATCAGCGATCTCTATGAGCAAAGAAACATACTTCCTAAGTGCTAAGCGAGAAGTCAACTAATTTAAGAAAGTATCAAGAAGTATAGCCAAGCTTATATTCTTGTTGAATAAATTCAAACCAGAAAAAATAAACATTTTGGCAAAACAAAAAAATCAGACAGGGGATAAATTTTTTCAAAAGTTAAGACCCCCGCATGGGACAATTAATAGGTTGATGCAAAAACGTAGGTGGGGGAGATTTACAGACTTACGTGTTAAAATCCTTTATTTCAATGTTTTTAAGGAAAATTTTTCAATGAGCGGGGGGATAGCAACAGAAAACGCGCGCTCGGGTGGCGGGCACCGCCCTGCCGGGGCGGTTCGTGCCACCCATCCCCACCCTTTTCATGGTTTTTCTGGTGTTTTTTCAAAACCCCCAGGATGGCATCCCCCCCGATTCTCCCTTTTTAAACCCCTCCTCGCACAGGGGACAGGATGTGGAGAATGTTGTACTCGTAATGCTTTTTTATTTAAAAACCTTTTTTTTTCTCTTAGAATTTTTGCATGGGGGTAATAATAGTCTATTATAATTTGCACCCTAGAGGAAAAAGATGTCATAGAATGCGGTTAAAAAGCACAGTGCGCTCCATTTATAGTTCCCGGGTTTCACATTAATTTTTCTTTTGAAAAATTTTTTTATTAATAAAATTATACCCTCTTTACAAAACCTTAATAAAACTGGCATGATTCTCCCCACCGAACCTTGGGGGGTTCCCCCCCCTTTTTTGTTTTTCTTTAGTAAGGGGGGGGTGGGGGAAAAGTATGGGCAAAAAAAAAAAGTTTTTAAAACATTTTTCTCTAATTTTTTACCTTTTACCAAAAGACACTAAAGGAAAAAAAAAAATCGTAAGGGGTTTTTGGGAGGAAAATTTTCCTTATGTTTCTATAAAAGACAAGTAAAAAAAAAAAAATTTAAGCGGACTAAGCTTCCGACGCAAAAATAACTAAGTTCCCACAATTTATAGAGAATAGAACCGACATAACACAGTATAGTAATGTACTTTTTTTTCAGATTCGACATAAAATACAAAAAGTCATAAATTTTGATTAAAAAAATACTCGAGAGGTTATAATAGCATGCAAGATAAAAGTAAAGTCAATACAGAAGGTGAAAAAATTAAAAGCTAAAAAGGGAACGGGGGGGGAGGAAAAGGAAGGGGGAAGGAGACAGGAGCCCCAGTTTTTTTTTTTCAGATTTTTTATTTTTTATTTTTTTTTCCCACCAAGGTCAAAAAAGGAACGGAAGAGGGAGCGGGGAGGAGGGAGGGGTGGGGGAGGGGAGAGGAAAATAATGTTTCCCCATTTTCGTTTTTTTTGTTTTTTGTCAAATAAACGGGCGGGGGTTTTGGAAGTTTTTTAGTTGTTAGTTTATAGTAGAAGTATAGAGTAGAGTAGGTAGTTGTAGTAGTAGTTTTAGTAGTAGTATAGTAGTGTAGTGAGTAGTTAAGGGGGTTTCAGTTAGGATAATTTTATTTGTAAGAAATTTTATAGTAGAGTAGAGGACATGATATAAAAAAGAAAAAAAAATTTTGGGGTTTTTGTTTTTTACAAAAGATAGTTTTGGGGAATATTATTATATAAAATTTAGGATGGGTTTTTTATGTTTTATTAAGATTAAAAATTAAAAATTTTAATGACAAATAAAACAAAAGGGTAAGGCTAACCTTTAAATAAGATATAAATTTAAAATTATTTAAAGTATATAATATACAAAACTTAAAATATGTTTAATACATTTTAAAAAAAAAAAAATTTAAAAAAGTTTTAAAACCCAATTTGAAATTAAAATTAAAAAACAGGGTTGTTTTTATGTCCCCACCAGACTATCCCGGCCTTTTAAAAATGAGCTCCTTAAAATATTTTATTTAAATACAAATAAATTTACAAAACAAAAAAAACCTTTTGTATAAAAATATATATTAATTTAATGATAGGTTTTGCTTGTCCTAATCAGTCTTTTAAAGAATCTAGCTTGTATAAGGGCTGTGAGATGCCTTAATAATAATTTATTGCAGTTTTCAGCAGTGATGTGGCTGCTGGCATAGGGTAGGTACTCCCGACATGAGTTTTTTAAAACCATTATTATATGCTACATTAAACGCTTTAAAAAAACAAGATCTAAAAACTGAGGTATCATTCCATAGGGCCAAGCCATATTCTGGACGCAGTAAGAGTTAAAGTAATAGTATGTTAGAAAGGTGTTGTTGTTGGTTGTAGTAGTAGAAAGTAGTAGTAGTGTAGTAGTAATAGTAGTAGTAGAA
>JACEEZ010023430.1:254705-274705 GCA_016584305.1 Chionoecetes opilio | reverse complement strand
CCGCTCATTTTCCCCGTTGATCAGAAATACAGACAACAAGGATTACTATTACTTAATTCCTTCTTCCTTCTCTCTCCCTACGTTGCCGGCTTGCTACCCGGAAGCGGCAAATGTTGAGAGTGAGGGCGGTGATCGAGGGTGTCGAACTATATTCCATTTGAGGCCTTGCAAGCTTGCATGTTGCTGTTGGCTGAGGCCGGCGCTCGAGTGAGTGATGAAGGATGCCAAAAAGCTTCCATCCCTCAATTCATTTTTACAGTTGGTGATTATCGCTGCTTCATTCAGGCTCGCTTGAGAAAAGAACTCATTTACTATTTACTTTTCTCACTGCCTTCTCGTCAGTCGTTTCTCCTTTCTGTCTCGTTCGTGTCTTGAAGTTGCTTTCTGAAGACATCGATGCTCATGATGTATCACCTCACACCTCATACGTCTACGTCATCATTATCAACAGCGTAGTAACAGTTCCAATAGGGCGACGCCCAGGAAATGCCACAGCAGGACCACCAACAACAACAGTAGTATAGCAGCAGCAGTAGTCGTAGTAGTAAAGTAGCAGCAGCAGTATTGTAGTAGGAGTAGTGTCAATAGTAGTAGTAGTAGTAGTAGTAGGAGCAGTATTAGTATAGTAGTAGTAGTAGTAGGATAGTAGTAGTAGTAGTAGTATATAGTATAGAAAGGTAAGTAGTATTTAGTAGTAGTAGTAGTAGTAGTAGTATAGTAGTAGTAGTAGTAGTAGTAGTAGTTGTGTAGTTTTTGTTTTTGTTGTTGTTTGTTGTTGTTGTTGTTGTTGTTTTTGTTGTTGTTGGTTTTTGTTGTTGTTTTTGTTTTTTTGTTGTTTGTTTTGTTGTTTTTGTTGTTATGTTGTGCTGTGTTTTGTTGATGCTTAATCAAAAGTATTTATCATCATTGTTTATCAGAAGTATGTTGACATGCAATGGTATGCGGGTAACATATGCAAGGTCATGAGATAGGATGCTAGTGAGAGCAAGAATGGCGGTGGCGACAGTCATGATGAAGATGAATATTGTCCTCAATCACGCGCGTCAGATGAAGACAAGGAGTCGCCAAAGTACTAAATAACCTTTGACTTGGCGGTGCTGCACGAAAGTGAAGATTTATCAAAGGAAGCAGCAAGAATGGGGGTGAAACAGATAAATAGCTTTAAATATAAAAAACATAATTTCCTCTAAAAGGATCGGGCATATTTGGCAAGTAAACAAGAGAACATATATAGTTACAACACTAAGCGGAAAGTAGAGAGTATTATTTCCACCAAGCCAACTTGTTCCCACCACACAGTAGATGAGAAACACAGTTGCTTGTTGAATATCGTGTTGCCCCGAGCCTGGGGGGAAGGAGGATTGAAACAAGCCCTGAGGGTTCCAACCCGCAGTAGTAACTAGAGAAGAGGGAAAGAGAAACATTGTATCGTGCAAGTAGAGCCGCTTTATGGGAAATCAAAGAGAGGGATTGTGCCGTAGATTCGATGGAGTCCAAAAGGCGGGTGTGACACAAGGCTCCATGAAAAAAGGGGGGAGCCTCTCCAATTGGAGTGAAAGGGATGCGATTCTGGTGCTTATGGTGACAATGATACCAAGGACTTTTGGGGGGTGGCGGGGTTGACAACGAAAGTGAGAGTAATTAACTGAAATTAAAAGAACTGTCTCCCGCTTATTTGTGATTGTGAATTACGATACAGTATGTCATCAGCACCACAGCTCTCAGCCGTTACCAGCATTGTAATGGCCGTTTATTGTGCCAGTGGAAAATACAAAGGGCACCAGGATCTTGCCTGCCCTCCCTGCCATGGCTCCGCTGCCCACGTACAAGCGCCACCCTACGGCTCCCTCTGTCTCTTACTGTCATGCAGCTGCTCGAAGGCGCACATGCAGAGCCACTGGTCTCGCAAAGAATGTCAACACCTCACCTGCAACCACTTTTCGATGAGGTTGTCATGAAGTATGAGAAACATAATGTTATGCTTGATGAATACACCGCAAGGCATTGCATAGGTTTGCGTTATGAAATCAGCCTCTTCCTCAAGTGGATTTTGTCTCATCGGATTAAATCAACACAAGCAGGTAATTACATCCTTGAGTCTGGCGGGTTTTTTTATCATTATAGGATAATATTATAATAATATACCGTAATAGTACTGATAATATTCAGTACCTACACGTCCTGCCCCGAGCCCTGCACCTTTCACATCTGATTCAGAGGGCAAATTGATTAAGGTTGATTTATTTCTACCCGTGGTGCAGTATACGTAGTTGTAGCCTAGTGTGTGTGTGTGTGTGTGGTGTGTGTGTGTGTGTGTGTGTGTGTGTGTGTGTGTGTGTGTGTGTGTGGTGTGTGTGGTGTGTGTGTGTGTGTGTGTGTGGGTGTGTGTGTGGTGTGTGTGTGTGTGTGTGTGTGTGTGTGTGTGTGGTGTTGTGTGTGTGTGTGTGTGTGTGTGTGTGTGTGTGTGTGTGTGTGTGTGTGTGTGTGTGTGTGTGTGTGTGTGTGTGTGTGTGTGTGTGTGTGTGTGTGTGAACAACAACTATCTTCTTAGTGTTTATTGGTAAAATTGCTGAGGTTAAGAATATTTTGCTGCGTATTTATATTTCGTTGATTGTTTTATCTTACCAAGCAGCGTTAACGGTCAGATTGTTATGTTTTGTTTTCTTGAAGTACCCGAACAATTTTTATCTACATTATGTTTTGTGAATCTGGTAGTAATCATTCATTATTATATGTGGAAGGAATGTAGCAATTTTTTATCTTTGTTATGCAAGATTTCCAACTCAATTGTACTGCCATCTTACATCATTCATTGTAATCCACACACCCACCTTTCTCCATCCCACTTTCGTCCTCTCGTCCGTCCTCCTCATCTAGTTATACAGCAGGTGAGCGCCTTCGCCTCCTTTGCCTCAGCATATTTCACCATGCCATATACCCGTATTGACGACGCTCCCTGCCCACTACCCCATATCCCTCATTTCCGTATCAGTCCATCCTTGCCTCCTCCCGTGTTCCCATCTCTCTTCTCTTAACTCTTTCCCCCAACCTAAAGCTCCCTTATCGCCCTCCTCTGCCATGTCTTTCTAATTTATTTTCCTCTAATTCCCCCTATTTCCTATACTGCCAACTACGAAAGCAGAACTTGCCCACCAATCCCTCTTTTATTCTCTCTTTTTTCCCTTCCTTCTCACCTACCTCCTTCTCTCTCCATGAACATGATATAAGGGGTTATATTCTTCCACTATTCACGACACGGATGAATAACCTCGCTTTCGTCTCCTCCTACTCCTCCTAGTCCTCCTATACTGTGCCGTCTGCCAGTGAGAACTGATTCAAGGTGACTTAGCAGACTTGATGCAGGTTATTATCATCATTACTCAGTGTTGCTTTCGATGAGAGGATGAATGAAGATCTCTCGGATGCTTGGCGTACTGTTTCGCCTCTATTACCTGGTGACCTATTACCTATAACCTGGAACATCACAACAAGGACGCGTCGCTCCAGTGGACAAGGTTGTGTCTCCAGGCAGAGTCATGCGTCTTTGAGAGACAAGTGACCAACTGCCTCCTTCAGTAGCACTGCGTTGCTTGGTTTGCCGTTCCCAGGTGAACCCCGCCACGAGGATATCAAACACATTCACCACCACCACACACATGGTCACTACGAATCTGAACACAAACGCCTTGTGTTCCTGCTCGGCCTCCTGGACCTACCTCTCCAGGCAGGCCAGACGTTACTTTCTACCTACCACCAGGGCCAGCACCTCCCGTTAGCTCTCGCCGACGGGGAAACCATACTCCACCAGAGGGTCCTTTGGGGAGAACAGTCACGAGGCCATGCACTCCCGCACCTTCTCCATGAGGGTAGTGTGGGGGGCCCTGCATCCCGTCACGCTCTCATCACCTGACGCAGATTGTCGGACTCCAGCACCAAGCCGATCAGGACGAAGGTGATCACCACCATCACAAACAACACTCCCAGGTGAATGCATCGCAGGCTGACAAAAGAGGTGAAGGAGTTGGAGCAAGATGTATCATTAAGGATGGATGGTGGTGGAAGGCGATGTCCACTAAGATACGGTCCACTAAGATAGACCGTCAAGCATATACAGGCTCACGCTGTTTGTGTCTTTAATCAACCATACAAACCGATCTAAGTAACATTTTCATCTATAATAGCGTGGTGCAAGTATGTATGCGGGCCCGCGGACTTGTCTACTTGTTGTGGCCACGAGCACTCAAATCAATATGCTGATAGTTTATGTAAGATATACACTGATGTATCAAAGACTCTTACGGTTATGTAAATTTGTGAAATAATACTTATATAAGTTTCTAGAATGAGAACGATTCCGTAGAATGAAAGTCCCACACCTAGAATACGATTAGTACAGGGTAGGGACTTGTTCTGTATTCTTCATGCTCCTAGGCTAGCAATACGGAACGAAAGTTACTTTGTTTACGGAATGCATCAGTCTGCCTCTTCGATAGATGCATCACACCACGTCTCTATCACTGTCATTTACAAAGAGCACAGGCAAGACAAGAAATTCTATCGAGCTAAACAGTGCTTGATTTGTGTTTCATATAGTGTAGTAGACGCTGCTAAGAACCTTTGTAGGACTAGAAAAAAAATTACATCTCTGAATATCAGTATGGGTCTTGGAAAATTATATATATATATATATATATATATTATATATATATATATATATATATATATATATATATATATATATATACTATACATATAATATATATATATATACATATATATATATATATATATATATATTATATATATTATATATATATTAATATTGTATATATATATATCCCTCCTCACTTACGTTAAAGAACACACTGAGACTTGTGGTGTTTTTGCTGAATCCAGAAGATTTTAAATTTATTGATAATGTTAACGTAAATTTAAAGAACATTAGAGTCATAGTATATAAAACGTTATCTCCTTAAGTGGAAAACACACTATTGTTTTGGACAGCCAGAATTTTTACATATTGATATATATATACTAATTTAGATAAATAGATATAGTATATTATAATACTAATATAAACACATGTATAATTTATCATATTAATACATATATATATAGTATATACTGTATATATATATATAATATATATATATATATATATATATATATATATATATATATAAACAATAGGAGCAGTCAACAACTCTATAATAATCTCGGAATCTGTACAGTCGTCCTGCCATTACCAAGTACACCGGCGGAAATATAGTTACTGTATTAAGTGAAACATAATTATTTCCATAAATAAAGATATATTATTGGTAGTTTTTTTCCATGTTGTCAATTATTATTGAAAGACAGATAAGAAAATAAAACATAGCAGTAGTAAGTACGACAACTTCAGCATAAATGTGACCTAGTACGTAGCCTGCCACCAATAGACAAAGCACAAATTATCCTATACCTGTTGAACAAGAGAGGGTGAACAGTGCCAAGAATAAGTGCCTTCGAGTGTGTGAGAGGCTTTCAGCTTCATAAAGAGGTAACCGGAGGTAAATGTATCGTACATGTACGATAATTATCGTACGTATTGCAAAACTGCGGCAGGGCCACACAGGGGTGCGTGGCTGGAGAGGTTTCCATTGCATGATTTGAGTATAATTTTAATACGATAACAAGATATTGTCATTTATTCTGCTTGGTTTCACTTTGCTGTAGACTTATTTACAATTTTTCTATATACATCTTATTTCGATCAGTCCATCCTGAGTCAAGGTCAATGGATTTTTTATAGTGTTTTTTTCCAACAAGAATTATGTTGTATTGTGTCTAATAATGGTAAAAAAAAAATTTCAATATTGTGTAAACCTAAATACATATAAAATAGAGTACTTGACAATAA
This sequence comes from Chionoecetes opilio, assembly GCA_016584305.1. Lineage (NCBI taxonomy): Eukaryota > Metazoa > Arthropoda > Malacostraca > Decapoda > Majidae > Chionoecetes > Chionoecetes opilio. Next base: position 268,803 of record JACEEZ010023430.1, on the reverse strand, counting down.
CTGTTGGATGCTTGGTTGTTCATAATTAAATATATGAATAATGTAGAATTGGCAACTTTTACAGAACTGCTTCCGCCCGTGGTGACACAAATTTGGTCCCGCGTAAGAGTTTGTACCAGAATGACGGAGTTGTTGACTGTTCTTATTTCCTTTTTGGCCTTCGCCTTATAAACATTAATATAAGACTTGGGTTCTTTCTGGCTAGGTGGCAACTTGTACCGTCAAAAGCCTCGCTGTTGGTACGTGCATATTGTATAGATAGGATTCAACTTGGAAAGGACTTCTTGATTGCTTCGCCTTGGTTCAATTTACTTATGGTTGCCTTCTCGAGCCCAAAGCGCGGCTTTCTATGCAAGATCTTTGTGCAAGGCTGTCTGTACATCCCCTAAAGGATCCAGGCCTTGTATTTACTATCAACAACAATACACAGAAATGGGGGAACAAGTGTTCCTTGGTATGGGCGAGTAGGTCCTGTAAGCGAATACGTGTTGCAGCTGCAGAGTGGGTAGGCATGAAGACCTTACCTATCTAATTCATGTTGCTGCTGAAGTTACTTTTAGTCAATGGCGATCTTAGCTCGTTTCATGGTTGTCCAGATGGTCCAATCCCATTACCAGTTGAATGGATATTACAGTTTGAGACTATCTGACGTTGTAGTAGGAGCGGAAAGTCAGTGAAGCCTATTCTTAGGCGGGGTTCACACTACACTTTTTTGCTGTCCGTGTCTACGTGGGCGTGGCGATCAGTGACATCACAGTGACTTCTCCCCGCCACTCTCGCAGTCACGTAGAAAGAATTGAGAGCTCCGAATAATGTGAGCTGAGACGCGCGTCTCTCAAGGTCAGTGACGTCATCACTGCTCCAGCAATGTGGTGGTCGCGGGGAGCCTGGTTACACAGGCACACAGGCAGGAAGTGCCGTCACTGTGACGTACTGTGAGTCACTGATGACAAGACGCACGTAGACTATGTCCAGCAAATACGTGAATTGTGAACTCTCTCTCTTAATAGTTTAATGAAGCACGTAAGTACTTGTGTTGAAATTTTTACGTAACTGGAAATTGACTGTGTCAACCCACCATGCTGTATGTATAGACCAAAGAAAAGTTGAGCCATTAGCCATCCTTCATGATGGTTGCAAGCGGGATAATTTGTCAACTCTGTGGCCCCGGTATCGTCCCTCCCTCCGCCAAGGGTCACTTCTCTGTTACATGATAATGCAGTTCCCTTGTTTTGATTGGGGCACACACACGATACCAAAGTATAGCAAACTGGATAGATTACTGGCTGAAAATTACAAATGGTTTCTGGATGAACAAAATGTGTTTTGTGTAAACTAACTGACATTTCGTATATTCCTCATTTCATACGTTCTCTGTTCTTACTTGCTTATCAACCCCCCATCTCTCTCTCTCTCTCTCTCTCTCTCTCTCTCCTCTCTCTCTCTCGCTCTCCTCTCTCTCTCTCTCTCTCTGGTAGTGCTCACAACTGGTTCAAAAGTTATTTAAGTCATAGAAAGCAATATACATCATATAATAATACATCATCTCCTTATAATGACATCACATGTGGAGTACCCCAGGGTTCAATTCTTGATCCTGTACTTTTCTTAATATACATAAATGACATCATTCGTAGCAGTAATAAACTTAAATTCATACTTTTCGCTGATGATACCACAATCTTCATTCAAGGCAACAATCTTGAAAATATTACAATTACATTGAATGAAGAATTAAATAAAGTTTCAAATTGGATTAAGAGCAACAAATTAACTTTAAATATTAATAAAACTTGCTTTATGGTTTCCAGTCCCCTTATGACTCAGCCAGTACACACACAAATAAAGATAAATAATTTCTATCATTACATGAGGTTTTCGAATTTAAATTTCTAGGGGATATATATAGATAGTAAGTTGAAATGGAAAGAGCATATGATATGGTGAAATCTAGGATATCGTTATACACAGGCATACTTTACAGACTAAGGCACTATTTGAATGTAAAATGTTTACTACAAGTTTATTTTACCCTAATATATCCACATCTTTTATATTGTTCATCTTTATGGGGAGGTGCCTATAAAACCTTCATTGACAGCCTCTTTATTAGTCAGAAAAAGTTGTTACGTGTTATGTTCTTTAAAAATCGTTATGACCATACCATCAGTATTTTCCGAGACTTCAAGTTATTAAAGCTTCCAGATATCATACTCCTTCAAACCAATCTTTTGTACATAATCCATACACTCTTTACCTTTAGACCTTGGCTTTAGAGCAATACCCTACAATGTAACCCGAAGACCACATGATTTACGTTACCATTGTGCAGGACATCACATGCACAACAGAGTATCTTGTCAAGAGGAACTAAAAGCTGGAACAACTTACCAGAACATTTTATTACTGATGAAAACTTAAAATCTTTCAAACGTAACTTGATAAAAAGCATGCTTGACAAATACAATGAAAATTTATAAAATCTTTACAACCATAAATGTCATATTGTGGGTTTTTTTTTTTTATGGTTATTAAGATTTTTTTTTTTATGCATTTAAAAATGATTGGTTTACTATTGTTAACTTCCATATTATCATCCATAAAATGTTATATTTTCAAAATGGCCTGACCAGTCCCTTGCTATGTTATTATGTATTATAGCTTTCAGGTCCTATAAAAGCTTCGGCTTATTGGACCTGGCTTTATCACTATATGTAATATGTTCATATGTACAAAACTACATGGCCAAATAAATATATCAATATCAATATCCTTCTCTCTCTCTGCCTCTTCTCTTCCTCTCCCCTCTTCTCTCTCCTCTCTCTCTCTCTCTCTCTCTCTCTCTCTCTCTCTCCCCCTCTCTCTCCTCTCTCTCTCTCTCTCTGTTTTTTGTGTGTTGTTTGTTCGTTTTTGCACATGCTCACTCATTTATACCCTGTTATTTCCACAGTATGGCATGGATGGAGAAAAGTCCGGAATATTCATCATCGACGGAAACATCAGTATGAAGGAAAAAGAGGACGGAGGTGAGGAAGACAGATGGAAATCTTCTGCACCCAAAGACTTAACGTGACTAACGAACGTCAACTTGCATGTAAGTCATAAATCTGCCTAAAGAACCGCCCTTAATGACACACACACACACACAACACACACACACACACACACACACCACACAAATGTGATGCCATGATTTTTATGGGTTTAACAACTGTGTGTTGGCATGAAATTAATTAGATTAATTCTCTACTGAAAGAAGTATTTGTTAGTTATAGCTTATAACGATGAAACGATTTTTATTTAGAAGGGAAATTGCTGCCACCAGTCCAAGCGGGTATTCCTATGGTCCACCCCTTGAACACGATTTAATATATAAAGATTACGGTAGTCGTGGGGATACTATTAGTATACCGAGTAAGGTCTTGAAACTCTTTCGGAAAACGTGGAGAAGTATTTCCACAGCAAAAGAATAAGTCACCTGGGGTTTAGCAAGAAAAATTCCTACTTTAACTCATTTGATTATTTAACAAGAAAAGTTACTCATCCTTAAACTTATGCATATTTATGGGATATCACGGGAGGGAAGCCTCTAAAGAGCATAACCTTCCACACGGACTCTATTCATAGGCCTAGACCCTAACCCTATACAGAATAATCATCTAACTTAGACATGGAAATATAGAGAAGGGAAATGTGAGAGTAATGAAACTGTTTGCGAGTCGCGACCATGTGGAAATACGTGTTCCGCTTGATAAATCTATCCGCGTGCTGGGAGGCGGTGAAGAAACAAATGCCTTTGTTAGGCGGGGGGGGGGGGGGGGGGAGAACTAACACTGGTTAAGATATCACATCACAAGAAAAAAGTATAAAAAGGAAAAACAAAACCCGGGTTTACACCTTACCTGGGAAGGGGTGAAGAAACAATTCCGTCGCAGGCTCTTCAGAGGACTGAGCAGCTAAAACGCGGAATTAACGATTTCAAATACTCACCAGAGTCTTTATACACGAGGAAAACGAATGTGAATGTTTCTTATTAGCTGGGGAAAGCAGATATACCTAGAAGTGAGTACTGTACACAATTCTCTTAATTTGTGAGGAAATTTAATTCATAATATAATCAACGGGAGGGTATTAAACTTAATCCAGAACGACCGCACGAACGCTTTTTCACAGTGGTTAGGTATTTGGAAGCGTGATGAATCTTGCGACTCTTAATTTAAGCAAAGTGCTCTACAATCTATCATTAATATGCGAAACAAAACTCTATTTCCTCTTTTTTAAGGAGGCTCAGAATCTGAGTGTTAATTTCGATTGCCGGGAGGGTAAGGGGGAATAAGAAGTTTTGATAACAGTTATTGGTAATCGCGAAGTTATGTCTCACATATCAGCCCTCGTGACTCAGCTTATGGGTGGAAGAAAGGAGGGTGAAAAGGGGGATGAAATGTGAGAGAGAGAGCAATAAGAACTAATGATAGGGCACAATGAAGAATTGAATGACGTTATCCTAATAGTGATCTGTGTCACTTATACACTGGAGTGAGGCTCCACTTAGTTTAAGAAAAAATAACTAAATGGTTATAAATCATACATCCTAGAAGTAATATACTACGGAAAATGTAGGGATGATGCTGGCATTAAAACCCCACACACACAACCAAACACACAACACCACACACACACACCCCAAAACACACCAAAAAAACACACACTATACACATTTCATGCCAGCTTAGTTGATTGCGTCCCCCGCATGCAACCCAGCAGGTCATAGGTTTGAGGCCTACACAAGCCTCTAAGGTTTTTTCACCGTCAAAAAAGCGAGCAGTTACTGTCCCCCTTTGAAAAAAAAAAGATGGGGTGAGTTTTGTGTGTGAGGTCTCTGCCCTAACCAAAGATCTGGAGCTCAAATCAAAGCTAATTAAAAAAAGAAGCTCTGAATCAAAGAGCTCATATTAGATCCTAATATGACTCTACACTCCTCTCGTGAGGGTACAGTTGACGATAGCAAATTTTCGTATGATCAAGACTATGATAATTGTCACACACTCAACTCATATACTCACGCGCATACACGCCCCACATACCGCCTGCGTGGTCAAAATGGTTAAGAGCGCCTGTCACGCCATTCTGTGGTCACTGTTCGATCCCACCTCGCTCCTGAGGATTTTTCACCGACAAATGCGGGAGGTTGCTGTCCCTTTTGAGAAAGGGATTGGGGTCATGTGGTGTGTGAGGTTCCCACCTTCCCCAAAATTTTGGGTCAGGCAAGCCCCCAAGCTCTTTCCCGGGGAATTAAAACTCGATCGCAAGCCCAGCTCGCTGAACAAGAAAAGGGGAATACCCCCCGTCTGAAAGCAATGCGAGAGCGTGAGCGCGTGTCAACCCATTCCTTTCGCTCGTTCGATCCCGTTCGTCCCGGGTTTTTTCACTGATAAATTTGGGGCCCGGTTACTTTTTCCCCCCTAGATAAAAGTAAAGGGGGTGGGTTGTGGTGGTGTGTGGGTCCCACATTACCCAAAGATCGTCACTACGAACTCCAAGCTCTTTCCGGGAGGGAATTTCCGTTCCGGGGAAAATTGTATCTGATGTCAAAAGCCAATCACCGTTGTCTAAGCTCGTACTCACATGGGTTTTGGGGTTTAAGTATTGCTGGCTATAATTCTAAGTTTATATTTAAGATTTCTTTTAAAAATTTAAATTAAACCCTTTCATAACTTAGCTACCTGACAAATCTAAACCCAACCCGACTTATTGAATTTTGGGGAAAAAATCCGATTAAACCCATATCATTAGGCTCCACCCCCATGTGACTCACGGGCTTGGACAACGATGATTGGCTAAAACCCCTCCCCATACCAATATTATCCAAGAAGGGAAATATGCTTCCCCGGGGAAAAATTTTACGTAATCTTAAATAAAATTCATGAGTGCTCTGATTGGCCCCTCTGCTTTCTGATGCGTTATTTCTGCTAAACTACCATATATTAAAATGCCCCCCATCCCCCCCGCTCAGCTTCACACTGTCGTATATCATAAAAAAATTCTTGATAGGCTTTTGCAAATAAAACCCAAATCTAACCTAACCAACCTATTAAATTTAAATCAAACCCAAACTGTTTCTGACTGTAAAAACTATTTTTTTAAAACGGGAGTAGGTAGGTGAAAATTATTATACTATACGAATACTGCCATAAAAGTTTTTACAATAAAAAATAAATTAACCCTCACTGGGTACCCGTGGGTCCATAAAAAAGGAAAATTAGTTATTTCAATTTGGGGGGGTGTTTTCTTTTTAAAATTGTTTTTAAGGGGTGGTTTGCCCTTTTCAACTTTTTTGGTTTGAGCACTTCTGCTAGCAAAAATGGACTTTTTATTTATATGAAAAACATAGCTTAAAGTGCATTCTGCTAGTAAGAATTGCTCAAATGCAAAAATGGAATAAGAAAAAATCGTTTTAGAATTCTTTTTACATAGGAAATTGGCTGCCAAAGTTGGAAAAAAAATTTTTTGTAATACGGCGTACCCAAACCGGGTACCAAAAATAGTTTGGATTGGGTTACGATGGGAAAAAGGAAAAGACCGGGGCGATGGTGCCCGACAGTTTGGGGAAAACTGCACCCAAGGTTGATCGGGGAGGGCAATGTCAGTGACGAGGAGCCATCTGGAAGGTCCCTTTTGGCACTTTGTACCAAGGACTGGGTCCCAACCTGAGAAGCCTGCGTTCAAAGTGGCTCGGCTCTCTATGATCTGCGGGTACATACGACTCCACCGCTCCTGACGTACGGGGGGGACTAAACTGGGGCCAACACGGATCGAAGGGGGGTACTAAACCCCTTTTTGGAGAAGTGCTGGGACCAACTTTTCGGGAGTATATGCTGTTGTACAAAAACGAGTTGCCCCTGGCCACCTTATCACCAGCACGACGGGCCCCTACTATCTGACCTGGTTTAAAGGGTCCAGTGTGCAGTCTGCTGTCCACGTGAATGAGAGCATAAAAACCGATTTTCAGAGGAGTGCCAGGCGGTAAGATCTCAGGGGAATACCGGAGTATATCCGGGGTAAACATTCCACTGACCGCAGGTCTCCCTCCGGGTGGTCCAGGCTGTGAAGCGGGGCGTTCTCCCGTCCGAGCTGCAGAGTAAAGTGGCAAGGTGCCCCACCCAGATGGCTCACCACAGCCCAGTCGTTCGGTACATGTGGACCAGAAAGCAGGGACTGACGGGCAAAGAACTAAACCCTGGAAATCCTAGTCAAGTACTGCCTGCGGGTGTACTTAAATTTTACTACGACTAAAGGGTTCCCCAAAGGGCAGAGGCGGCCCCAAACACATCCTCCCACGCAGCTCAGATGATGAGTCGCAGCCCAAAAAGATCCAAAAAGCTGTGACCTTCTACGTGCGACGGAGCATGGTTCGCACACTCAGAAGTGTCCTCCCTCGCTGATGGGCGGGCAGATGAGAACGACCGCAGTTCGCCCTACCCAGATTTTGAACTAAGGCTGGCAGAGTATGGGGACACCAGTGTAAGACCTCCTCACACCCAAACTGAAATTGTCAGCCACCAGTTGCGAACTGGCAGCTGGGAACCCGGCCAGGTGCCGAGCCGCATTCCCTTTTCACTGTCCGGAGATCAAAACCAAAATCCTGTCAACCGTACGAGGTTCCCGATTCTCTTCCACACTCAAAGACCGAAAAGGGGCGTGAGCAGGTGCAGAGGCTGCGGGAGCAGTGGGGGGGGCAGCAGGCCAAGCGGGTTTTATCCGGGGTCGGGGCCCCCCACCGGGAGACCATGCCCCCGCTTCAGGGCTAAAAAGGACATGATGGACACGTTCTAGGCCAACGTAGAGCTGTGCACTGTGATTAGTCCTGATGAACCAAATGTCAGAAAGAGCTTACCAAACTATCATTTGGAACTCATATTGGGGGCATGATCAATACCAGGGCCCAAACCGGGCACGGGGTACTCATTTAAACATTTTTTCGATAAGGGGCAATATAAAAGGCGGTTTTTCATGTAAAAATTGCTCAAATGCAACAATGGAAATAGATAAAATCGTCTTGGAATTCTATTTTACATAGGAAATTGGCATGCCAAAGTTGAGAAAAAGAATTTTTGTTATACGGCGTACCCTACCCTACACGTCTTTTGTGAACGCAAATGCTGGGTGTATAAACTCGAAGGAGCGTGGGCGTCATGTACATGATGTCACAGGACTTGTTAAAATTTTACTAAAGAGACTTTGTAAAAATGCTTCCAGGAGGGTAAAACTAGCGATTGCGAATCAAGCTAGCGTGGGCAAGGCCATGGGTGTTGACACGACCATGGGTGGTGTGGAATGTTTATTCCACACCATGAAACACATCATGGTGTGGAATATTCATACGAACCAGCATCATTATCGAATACCTCCACAACCTTTAACAACAACAACGGCGACGACTCATTGGTCTCGTGAAGCTTTAGTTGTGACGGACACTCCTCAAGACAATGCTGGATGACCATAACAGAGAAATAATAGACTTCTCAAATTGGCAAAAGAGTGCTGCCTTGTGGCGGGCTCACAGCCGGACCATCAGCCTGTCATCTCCTCACATCAAAGCATCAGGTACCTCATGGCGAAGGTACACTCAGAATTTATGGCAGCGGGATGAGAGTGTTGGTTGGTAATGATGTTGAAGTATGAGTGGGAGACTTGGCGATACACACTATACACAAACTTCGCACAGCATGAGCAGCTAATTTGAAAATACGTGTCATGCCCCTTAATAACGTCCAGACCCTTTCATCATTCCTGATTTAATGCAGTCAAAAATAGCCCTTATAGAAATTATCAACAATATTTGTCACTTTTTACTCCGTCAGCCCCTTTTTAAATAATCCGCAAACAAAAAATCTGCAAATTTCCCGAACTTCAAAACGCTTCTGACACTAGCAAATCGACCATGGGTGGTGGGGCACGAAAGGGAGTCCCTCCCCCCGGCAATCCAGAAAAAACGTAAACAAGAAATAATATGGTATTGAAAAATTTTGGGTGTTTTTTGATATTTTGTTTTGCGATATGGCATATACTTGCATTCTTTTTGGGTGCAAACAAGAAGNTTAACACTGTCTGGGATTACGTCGGCGAGACGACAAGTAATCTAACCCTTAGGCTTACTGAGCATAAAGGTGTTTCTGCACGTACTGGTCGACCCATTTCTTCACCTTCGCAATCTGCAATCCGCTCACACTCACATGATTTAGATCACCCTTTTTCTATGAATGACTTCAGTATCCTATCCAAGGCACACTACCTCTAGTGACACTAAATTATTAGAATCCATACACATCAAGCATCTGTCCCCTGATCTTAATAACCAAGTCACTTCACACCAACTACATATACTCAAATGATTATCACTGTTTCGATTGTCCGATTCTCGTTTCGATCGCCACACACGAGCCGAAATGTTACCCACGAAACTATTGTTCATTCAGTCCTCTACCAACTCAGACAGCATACACACCAAGGTCCGTTAAGTACAAATTGTATTTTATTTATTAGTTAGTATTTTTAAATAATATAGGATTACTTTATTGTTTCTTAAGAAATTACTTTTTTTAGATGTTCGCTTTTTAGCATTGTAATATATAAATTTTAACTATTTTTAGCCTGATGATGCCAAGTGTCTTTGGCGAAACGTTGCGCATAAACAACCCCAAGAATGACGAGTGTCTTTGTCACAATGAAATATCAGATGTATTCATATCAACTAAGTATAATATATAATATATATATATATATATAATATAATATATAATATAATATAGTATATATATTAATATAAATAATTATATAATAAATAATATATATTATATCAATAATATATATATTATATATTATGATATATCATATATATATATATATATATATATAATATATATATATATTATATATAGTATGTATACACATTTATATATATATATATATATATATATATATATATACTATTTATATTATATATATTTATACGTATTATATTTATACGTATTATATATATATATATATATATATATATATACTATATATATATATATATATATATTATATATATTATATTATATATGTATATATAATATATATATCATACACATTATATATATATATTATATAATATATATATATATATATATATAGTATATATATATATAAATACACATATATATTATATATTATATATATATATATATTAATATATATATATATATATATATATATATATATATATATATATATATATATATATTATATATATATTATATATTATATATATATATATATATATATATATATATATTTATATATATATATTATAATATAATATATATATATATATATATATATTATATATATATTATTATATATATATATATATATTATAATATATATTATATTATATATATTATATATATATATATATATATATATATATATATATATATAATATATATTAGGGTGGGTCAGAAAATTTTAAGTTGTGATATTCTTTCGCTTGATTGATATTTTAATACACTTCGATAGATGGTGTGGCATGATAAGTATCCTTGTGATTGCTTCATATTTTGGGTTCGCACAGGAAGGTTTCACTCAGTTACCCGTAAGACGTAATAGAGGAAGGTTGTAGTGCAGTGGCACCCGTGCCCTTTAACACTCAGCGATTTAAACATGTAAGTGTATACTGTTAAACCTTTAGTTTGTTTGTTTGTAGCTTGCAGCTACTGTAGACGGACATTGTTCTTCTCCTAAATCTATTAATAGTGGTGTTCCCCAGGGTTCTGTCCTATCACCCACTCTCTTTCTATTATTCATTAATGATCTTCTAAGTCTAACTCAAAGCCCTATCCACTCCTACGCTGATGATTCTACCCTGCATTTTTCAACGTCGTTTATTAGACGTCCAACTCAACAGGAACTAAGTGATTCACGGAGAGATGCCACCGAGCGCATAACTTCTGATCTTTCTAATAATTTCTGATTTGTGGCAAAGAAAACCTTGCTTTGTTCAATACCTCAAAAACCCAATTTCTTCACCTATCTACTCGACAAAACCTACCAGATAACTATCCCCTCTTCTTCAATGACACTCAACTGTCTCCTTCTTCTACAATGAACATTCTAGGACTATCCTTTACTAAAAATCTGAACTGGAAATCTCACATCTCATCTCTTGCTAAAACAGCTTCTAAGAAGTTAGGTGTCCTGTGGCGTCTGCGTCCTTTTTTTTCTCCCTCCCAATTGCTTGCTCTCTACAGGGGCCTTATCCGCCCATGTATGGAGTATATCTCACATGTTTGGGGAGGATCCACTCATACAGCTCTCCTAAACAGGGTTGAGTCAAAAGCTTTTCGTCTCATCAACTCCTCTCCTCTGACTGACTGTCTTCAATCTTTAAATCACCGCCGCAATGTTGCTTCTCTTGCTCTCTTCTACCGTTATTTTCATGCTCACTGCTCTTCTGAACTTGCTAACTGTATGCCTCCCCCTCTCCCGCGGCCTCGCTGCACAAGACTTTCTACTCATTCTCATCCCTATTCTGTCCATCTTCCTAATGCAAGAGTTAATCAGTATCTTTACTCTTTCATCCCTTTCACTGGTAAATTCTGGAACTCTCTTCCTGTTGTGATGCCCGTATTGTTATGGGTTTAACAACTGTGTGTTGGCATGAAATTAATTAGATTAATTCTCTACTGCAAGAAGTATTTGTTAGTTATAGCTTATAACGATGAAATGATTTTTATTTAGAAGGGAAATTGCTGCCACCAGTCCAAGCGGGTATTCCTATGGTCCACCCCTTGAACACGATTTAATATATAAAGATTACGGTAGTCGTGGGGATACTATTAGTATACCGAGTATAAAGTCTGAAACTTTTTCGGAAAACGTGGAGAAGTATTTCCACAGCAGAGAATAAGTCACCTGGGGTTTAGCAAGAAAAATTCCTACTTTGACTCATTTGATTTATTTAACAAGAAAAGTTACTCATCCTTAAACTATGCATATTTATGGGATACCACGGGAGAGAAGCCTCTAAGAGCATAACCTTCCACACGGACTATATTCATAGCCTACACCCTAACCCTATACAGAATAATCATCTAACTTAGACATGGAAATATAGAGAAGGGAAATGTGAGAGTAATGAAACTGTTTGCGAGTCGCGACCATGTGGAAACATGTGTTCCGCTTGATAAATCTATCCGCGTGCCTGGAAGACGGTGAAGAAACGAAATCACTTTGTTAGGCGGGGGGGGGGGGGGGGGGAGGAGACTAACACTGGTTAAATATCACATCACAAGAAAAAAAGTATATGAGTAGACGAACACGATAACACCTTACCTGGGAGACGGTGAAGAAACGAATGCCGTCGCATGGCTCTTCATGGAGGACTGAGGACAGCTAAAACGCGGGAATTAACGAGTGTTCAAATACTCACCAGAGTCTTCATCAACGAGGACACGAAGTGTCGAATGTTTCTTATTAGCTGGGGAAGCAGATATACCTACGAAGTGAGTAACTATAACACAATTCTCTTAATTTGATGAAGGAAAATTTAATTCATAAATATAATCAACGGGAAGGGTATTAAACTTAATCCAGAACGACCGTACGAACGCGTTTTTCACAGTGGTAGGGTATTTTGAAGCGTGATAGAATCTTGGCCGACTCTTAATTTAAGCGAATGACTCTACTAATTTATGCATTAATATGCGAAACAAAACTCTATTTTCCTCTTTTTTAAGGATGCTCAGAATCAAAGAGTGTTATTCGATCTGCCAGGAGGGTAAGGGGGGAATAAGAAGTTTTGACTCTACAAGTTATTGGTAATCGCGAAGTTAATGTCTCACATATTATACCTCGTGGCTCTGGCGTTTGGGGGGGGGGGGGGGCAAGAAGGAGGGTGGAGGGGGGGAGATAGGAATCCAAGAGAGAGAGAGAGAAGCATACGAATAAAGGATACATAATACGAGAAATGAAATAATATGAATGGCCTTATCCTAATAAATAACCTGTTCACCTATATACTGGATTTAGGCAACACTTAGTCTAGACTAAACCTATGGTTATTGAAACCTTCTCTTTCCTTTCATAGACATATAACTCGGGAACCGTGTGAATGAAATTTCCATCATTACTCATGGAATTTTCCGGCACTACACTGTTTCTATTTTTCCACTTTCCTATGACTTGAATCTTTTCAAAAGAAGAGTAACAAGTCACCTCCCGAACTAAATTGGCTCACCCCTCTTTTTTATTTTATTCTCTTACTGTCTTCTTTATAGGGACTGGCAACTAAGCGGGCTTTGTGTTACCCATTTTTTTTTGTGCCCTTGGCCAATTCCTTGTGATGTAAAAAAAAAAAAAAAAAAAAAAACCCCATCTAAGAACAGTCCATAATCACAATAAACTTGTTATTTATTGATAAATAGCATCTAAACATAACCCATTAATGGGATAGTGGCTTCTTTCCGGAAAAAAAATTACAAAAAAAGTACTCAGCACACTGACAGTATCCAACACACTAACTTCATATTTGAAGAATGGCAGTCATGGCCTACTCCGCCGGAATACAGAAGATACTTGCAGTGCCGAAGCCTTCTGACGGAAAGGCTGAACCAACAGCAGTAGTGATAGGAGAGGTCCTTACTGAGTGGAACCTGAAGGGCCGCATCGTTCCTGTCTGCTTTGACACAACGGCAGTGAAGACAGTGAAAGACGGCAAGTCGGTAGTCTGTCTTCGCCCTGAGAGTATGTTAGACAAGCCACTGCTCTACTTCGCATGCCGTCATCATGTTCTCGAGATCCTATATTGGATATGGTGTTTTTCTCTCCTTTCCAAGAACAGTCCAAATGACCATGGATCAGCCTCTTCCTTGACTTCATAAACATAGGCCACAAATAGATCAAACAAAGTACTCCACTGCCATGAATGATGAAACTATTATGCTGCGGGTTCAGCCGTGGAATAAAGAAATTATACAGCTTTCTTTAGCATTTCTGCAGCAAAACCATCCTCCCGACGATTACAAAAAGTTTCTGGAGCTTACAATAATCTTTCTTG
>JACEEZ010023430.1:244705-249705 GCA_016584305.1 Chionoecetes opilio | reverse complement strand
CGAAAGTCATGTAAACGTTTGAATCAAAATGTTATCAATTGAACAGTAAAATGAGAAAAAAAATGTTAACAAGCTGCAATAAAGACAAATACACACGTACAGTATATGCAACAGAGGTGGGCACCTCAAGCGAAAATCCACTTCCGCATTTCCTAAGCCTTATTTTCCGCTACCGCATGCCCGAAAATTTCTTGAATTTTGCATTTCTGCAAACGCAATGCCTTACATCCGCCAACCAATTACATATGTCCCTGCATAAAGTACAGAAAGTAAGGGTAAAACACTTTGTAATAGGAAATTAAATCATTTTTTACTAAATCACATATGTCAATTGATATATATTAGTATTTTTTTCATACTCACTCCTCAGCGCCCCACATATATTATAGCTCACATTTTTTCTACCCCTCATTGTGACTCCTAACTCAATTAATCAACTCATGTGCATATTAAGGGGTAATAATTAGAATAACTACACTACATTAAAAATATATATCATTGATATTTTAATCAGGCTCTTAACCTCAGACTCCTTATCCTTAGTCCTCTAGTGACAATGCCATTTTGAGCAGGTCAAATTTGAAGAATTAGAACAGTCACCTTTTCGTTTTAGGAACAGGTTGGAAGTGAGCAAACTTCCAGCAAGAAGTAAAGGTGGAAGTAGATAGACAAAGACGTAAAAGTTTGACCAGGCAGGGTGCCAACACAAAAGCACAGTTTTTGAGAACAATAGGATGGACTCCGTCAGGACCGTAAGCCTTCCGAGGATCTAGGCCAGAAAGGGTAAAGGAAACATCATTACGAAGGATCTTAATACAAGGCATAATCAATGGCGGCTCGTTGCATAGGGCTGCAGAGCTGCAGCACCCCCAGACACTCACTGCAAGGTGCATGATGCCTTTAGAGACGCAGCAGAATTGATACACTACCAACAAATATATCATGATAAAAAGTCATTATATGTCAATTAATTATTTTCAATACGTTATTAAATGAATTTTCATTTTAACCAGACCTAAATGTAAGTAACTTTCATATTTGTTGTACGATTCATGTCTGCGCTGCCGCGGCGCCACTTGTGAACACAATGAGCTGCAGCCGAGGCAGCTAAATCTCGTCCCTCTCGTGTTTACATTCGGTGTGTACGGTGTGGTTAAATCGTGCTTTCTTCAATTACCCTCTGACTATGGAAAATCGAGTGAAGTATTTGCAAAACATCAACTTATCCCAGCTGACATTAAATGAAAAGACTGAAATCATACGGTACCGATTTTATTTTCAAGTAATACTGTAATTCTACCATCACCACCTCAGCCATCCCCTCTACTACCAACACTACCACCCCCACCATCCCTTCTACCACCACCACTACTACCATGCCCTGAAATCCGTGAACATCAACTACAAATCATACCTGAGATAGGTAAAATTTGTTTATCCTACTAATGTGTGAGGTTTGCAGTCCCTCCATTGTATTTTATCACGAGCCGCCACTGGGTATAATATATTCAAAGGCTGGAGGAGGAGGAACAAGCCCTTAATCAACCAAAATGGAATTTTCAGCAAAGGTTTGACCAAAGAGATCAGCTTTAGAAATATATATGACAGCTGTAGAGCCATCTGGGTGATGCATAGGAGGGAATGATGGAGAAGAAAATTTGTTAGAGATGTTATTAGCTATATGTTTGATGTTGAGTTTTTAGTTAGTTGAAGAAAATAATTGGCATGATTACGGGCTGAAATATACAGGGCAAGATTTTCAGGAAATGGATGGTTACGGTACCGTCTGCGAGCCGCCTCTCTATCATGAGCAGTATGAGAACAAGCAAGCAGAGTTAAATCATGGTAGACTGGCTTTAGGATTAGAGAAAGTGTGTGGTATGTACGCCTCCATGTCAAAGACAATGACCTCAGTTATGCGCTCTGCACAAAGAGTTGGGTCTCTGACATGGAAGCAATAATTATTCCATGGAAAATCATAGTAGTACTGTTTTAAGTCCTCCTACTTAGCTGAGTTGAAATACCAGAAGCACCTCTGCTTAGGTTGGTATCTAGGCGGCGCCGAAGCGATAGGACAGACAACATAATCAAGATTGTAATCGGAGGAACCCACGGAATAGAGGCGTTTTGGTTAAGGATATAGATACTACATTCCGCCAGAATTTTAGTTTCCTAATTTCTTTTGTAGACCTTGGAGATTGTTCATATACGAGTGGTTGTTCATAAAATTCTTATGTATATATTCTTATAATTCATTTAAAGTTGGTTTCGTGCCTTATAATGAGGTAACAACATATATTGTGAAGTTTTGTTGATGTGGCCATATACGTCAAGGGATGAATATTTATCGGTTTTTACATATGTGTATAAATATTTCTTGATCTATACTTTTATTTGAATACTCCCAGTGGTCACCAGCAAAGGTATGGAACAACAAATCAAGATTTTCGTCAGAGATTACAGCTCCCATCGACAGAGACTACAGGCGCAAAGGAACAAATTGGGCACAGAAGGTTATGTTTCGTCTCTTAACTGATGTATGTAGGAACTATTCACTATCTGAGAAACAAATAAGAGTTAATGTATGTCTAATGTATTTCTATTTACAGATTATACGCGTAAAACTGCTTATATTTCACAATTATCAACCATTATAACAATGAGGAGTTTTCAAAGCTAAGCCGCCAGATGTCTCTCGCGCATCTCACATCCTCTGCCCTTTAAGCTTGAATGATCTATCATTTACCGTAAATTCCCTGTACTTTTTCGGGACATATCAGAATTACCCTTCAATACAACAACAGAAACAGTTCTTAATAGAAAATGTAGTTTATCATTTTATTTTTCTGCAGTTGATGAAAATATTGGCAAAAGAATTGAATATTTGAAAACTCAATCTTTAAAAATCGTCTGTTCATGAAAACACGCAAGTTATAGCAGAATGAAGCTTCAGGAAATATTTACTTGTAGGTAAGCATTCACTGAGTACCTGTTTTAGGTGTATATGTCTCTCTTACAACGAAAATATAACCAAAACACAGTGTGGCGTTCAGCATCTCCACAGAAACCATCCCGCCGGCAGGATCTGCTATAACTCACTTTCCAGTTGTCATCACACAGCTCAGCACAGCGGCCGCCGCTCCTTACCTCACGGCTCACATCCCTGATACTCCTAACCCCTCAACCCCAGAGGCTGTCATCCTAACTATCATCACCCGCTGATCTCTTTACACTGTCTGTCCTCTACGGGAATATTCGCGGCATCCGCTCCCACATACCGGAGACTCGTCTCCTTATTTCGTGCGCTGGGGTTCAAGTTATGCTGCCTCCGAGAACACTTTCTTATTTACCGCCATATCCTGATTCGGAATTACGATTTTGTTTCCTCTTATTGCCTTGTTTGTCCTCTAGAAAACAACCCATATGTTTCTCTAAACGTAAATTCTCACTCTACCGAACTCATTGTCTTTAAATTAAGACTCCCTATTTCGCACTTACTGATTTAGTCTTCTTCCTCTAACAGATACTCCGTGGTGTAGGGGAAGCACGCTCGATTCACAACCGACAAGTCCCGGGTTCGATCCCCGGGCGGAGCGGAAACAGTTGGGCTGTTTCCTTAAAAACCCGAGCCCCTGTCCACCCAACAGTGATTGGGTACCGGGTGTTAGCCGGAGGTTTGTAACCCGCCTCCCGGGGTGCTGGCTTCGGCCAACACTATAAGCACTAGCAGACAGTTATCTAGGGGTAGTTTGTGAGAGAGCTGTCTGGTTACACCGGAGATCCATCTCAGCTGCGTCGATACGACGAAATTATTCAATCATCAAACATCAGATAAACCTGTTGACATAGGATAAACCAGAGGACTATAGGGTATTCAGAGGGAAGGGTTGATTGATTGATTCAGAGAGGAGTGTACGTGGCGGCGGGGCTATTTTAGTAAACAAACATTTCTAGTTTTCTACTGTCTAAAATCCGGGACTGTTCGTTGAGGTGCCAAGCACTTAAATTACTTCTTGGTTAAATGTTCGTCGTAAGAGAGACATATACACCTAAAACAGGTACTCAGTGAATGCTTACCTACAAGTAAATATTACCTATCCGGCCTTGGAGACACGTCGCATCTGATTTTTTTCTCTACTTACTAACAATAGAGGCGTTTTTTGGGTTAAGGATATGGATTTAATTAGTACTACATACCGACAGAAGTTTTTATGTTCCTACATTTCTTTTGTGGGCCGCGGGATTGTTCATATACGAGTGGTTGTTTCATACATTCTTATTTACAATAGTCTTATAATTCACTTTAAAGTTGGGTTTCGTGCCTTCTATGAGGGTAACAAACATATTTGTGAAGTTATGTAGATTGGCCTATACGTTCAAGGGAATATTTATCCGGTTTTTATTACACTTGTGTATAAATATTTTTCATGATCTAATTGTTTTATTTAAAGA
Source organism: Chionoecetes opilio (assembly GCA_016584305.1). NCBI lineage: Eukaryota > Metazoa > Arthropoda > Malacostraca > Decapoda > Majidae > Chionoecetes > Chionoecetes opilio. The sequence goes on along the minus strand of JACEEZ010023430.1, from coordinate 245,253 downwards.
ACTCCCAGTGGTCCCCAGCAAAGGGTATTAAAGAACAAGAAGCCCAGAGGTCTCCCCAAGACCAGAACCCAGACGCGTATTCTGTATCTCTTTTAACAACAGCAGATAAATCAGCTTTAATATGACCCTTACAGCCTATAGCTATGGACTTTTTGACGATGGTGTGAGTTCATATAAGGAATAATATTAAATAGAGTTTCCTTAGTCGTGCTGATCTTTTATTAACCCTGTATATAACCAGATTTCTTTCAATGGCGTAGTTTTCTAATAGCTTCACGCTCAGTCTGTTTCTTGCGCTCTCATATCCTCTGCCATTTGAGCTTGAATGATCTATCAGTTACCGAAATTCCTGTACTTTTTCGGAATATCAAATACCCCTTCAATACACTAACTGAAACGTTTTCTTAATAAAAATGGTAGTTTAATTCATTTTATTTGTCTGCAGTTGAAGAAAATATTGCAAAAGAATTGAATATTTGAAACCTCAATCTCTTTAAAAATCGTCTTTTCAATGAAAACAACGCAAAGTTATAGCAGAATGAGCTTCA
>JACEEZ010023430.1:224010-244680 GCA_016584305.1 Chionoecetes opilio | reverse complement strand
TATTGTGGACCGCTGGCAAGCGAGCATTCTTCAACGTACATATCCTGATTCCTGTGGCGACGGATTATCAGCTTAGCGCGCGAGCGCGCGGAACACACACACACACACACACACACACCGAGAAGTCCCGGTTTCGATCCCGGGCGGAGCGGAAACAGTGGCTGTGTTCCTAAAACCGAGGCCCCCGTCACACCAACAGTGAATGGGTACCGGGTGTAGCCGGAGGGTTGTAGACCCTGCTCCTCGGGGTGCTGGCTTCGGCACCACAAAGCACTAAGGATGAATGATAAAAATGTGAATATGGAGACGGGGCCACACGAGCATTGCTCTGGCCCTGTAAAAATACAACAGATGAAACAACTAGATGATGAATACACACACACACCACTCTACACAACAATACACAGACTCCATGTGAGTATACAGTTAATAAGGCTAAAAGGCTTATAAAAAGTAATATGCTCGCTGAACCACGCCAAAAAGGGGTCGCACGGAAAGGTCAGAAAAGTTATATTACACACCGCGTATATACGAATATTTGCGTTTGTTTGGAGAAAATTAGTCAAAAATATTAGTGCGTGCTTGGTCGATAAAGGTTAAAGGTCCTGTGATCGACCCAGACAGTTTAGGGTAAGTAAGGGACTACGTCAGCGCCCCCCCCCCCGGCGCCCTGCAACACACTGACTGATAAGAAGGGGACTCCCAAAGGAGGCAGCAGGGCCAGAGGCGGCGCGGTCGTCGTGCAGGAAATCGGCCCGCGTCGTAAATCGTCCGACGGAAGCTTATTTAAACCATAAATAACTCTACAAAACCTAACACAAACTATCCTAAACCTAACGTAACCTAAAACCAGAGCTAAACATAAACTTAAATATACTTAAATTAAACCTAGAAAAAAACTATATGTGGCGATTGAGGGAAGAAACATAAGAAGATACAAGAGGCCGTGAGACCTATTACACTTGGTAGTTACTGATTAACGAACACATAGCCTTAATCTGCATTTTCATCCCCATCCATTAAATTGTCTAGTCTCCTTTTAAACACCCTATGGACTCCGCATTGACCACCTGACGACTGAGTCCATTCCAGTCATTACCACCCTAACTTATGAACCATTTTTTCCCTATTTCCTTTCTATGTCTACGCTTTTCCAGCTGAGTACGTTCACTGCGTGTTCTACCCGTTACGTAGCCGTAGAAACTTTCCTACATCGCTTTTAATCATACCCTCTTAACCACTTAAAAAAAATTCTATTCAGATCGCCCTCAGATCGGCAAACATAGTTTTTAGGTTAGGTTAAGTGTATAGTTAAGTTATGTTTAGGTCTAGGTTTAGGTTTGGTTAGGCTTGGATAGGTTTGTGTTAGGTTTTGTAGAGTTATTAGGTAAATAAGCGTCCGCGGGACGATTACGAAGGGGGCCGAATTCATCACAACAGCGGCAACTGCTGTCAACGGGCAATTATGGGTATTATAGCCATTATTGATGGCACTTTTTTTTCTGGGGGGTTCCAAGCAAGGTCGTTCCTTAATAAGTTCTCCGTAGGAGTTCGGTCCCAGTTTTTTTTGCATAGGGGATATAGGAGGAATTGATAAAGAAAATGGGACAGTGAGTATTTAAGTCTATGAAAGAAATAGGGAGAAAAGGGTGGTAGTTATATAAAAGACCCAATAGTCGTACCGAACCACCCATACACATACCAATCACCACAATTACCATACCACCCTTACCTACTGATCGTATTTTGAGCTTGATTTATCGCATCCTAACATTTCGTTTACGTAGCAACAATGAGATGGAAATAATGCTAGCCAGTTGCGTCATGTTTGTGGAGTGTTACCGCAACATATCACTGAATAATGGAAGTCAGTAACGTGATGTAACCAAACGTGTGTAATATGTGGTGCAGGGATCGTGATACACATCGTAGCGTCAATGTAATAAGCACAATGTACTATATTAGGTTTATATAAGGCGCTTTCTTATTATTATTTCTTGGTTTGTGTGTGTGCTTAATCAATGAGTTATAGCTAAGGTGCGCACGATGATGCCTCAGCTCTTCAGTAATGTTAGTGACAATATTAACTGTTTTTAGAATCATAAACAATAGTTTCTTTCTATTAAAACCACATATTTTGTGCTTCCATGCAAGGAACTCGCCTTCATTAGATGTAGTCCTCGCAAATGTTATATTTCAGAAGTCTATCGATGAACAGTAAATCAGTCTACATACGTATTTGTCTATCGTATCCATCGTAAATGTCTTTTATCGTATAGTTTGCCGCATTATCATACGTCGGGCACGCTGCAAACCACTGCAGGATGGAGATAAAAACTGCAGGAGTTAAAGACCCCATGGCTGCCTCCCCTCCCATCCTTCCCTTCCTACTTTTCCCCTCTAGAGTGCATACTCCCCAAGCAGGTGTAGGACATAATACAACCTCCTTGATACTCTCTCTCTCTCTCTCTCTCTCTCTCTCTCTCTCTCTCTCTCCTCTCTCCCTACTCTTCTCTCTCTCTCTGTCGCTCCATGGCCTGTAAGACACCTTGCCGCGTCTCATCATCGTTCAATCGTTGTATAGTAGCGCAGGTCGTGTTCAAGAATAATCGTGTCGAGGATACTATAGGAATTATACCTGTATTTATCCTGATCGTGTCAATGCATAGTGTAATAGTTATATCCTGCCGGGGTGAGTATCTAATAACGTACCCGTTGTCGCTGTATTCATGAGGATAAAGTTTGCCACAGTCACGCCGCGTCAACTGCCTCCATATACATCGTGACTTGCAAGAGGAGGGTATGTTTTACCCACAAGGGTTGCGGAATGTCGAATGTAACTTACCATCGAGTTTGTGGCGAGGACCCTTTTCGCACGTTTTACTGTAGATAACACTATAGTCGCAGTCACTTGCCACTGCACAATGTCGCCAGGTACAATTTGTTACGCCCCCGATTTCACCACAACTCCAGGTAAAACACTGTGGGACTACTGAAAGGCGTTACCGACGAAGGGTATATGCGAGTAAGCAACGAACTGTATGTCACACTCGATCAAGGAGTAATATTCACTCCTAACACAGGTGAAGTAAACACTTGATTCCTTCCTTGGTTTACTTAGGTATGTTCCGTACAGTTTACAAGTACAAACGACCGAGGCAGAGAAGGGGGCGGGCAGACAGTCATACACAAGATCCTGTGTCCTCCTCCAATACTGTCCACACTTCAGAGAAACCGAGACGGTATAACTATCCTAAGGGCGACAAGGTATATCCACACAGACGGCAGAGTGTTAAGTATTTATAAAATAATGGTGAACGGGGGGTGAGGGTAGGAGGAAACACAGGCAGCGAGAGTAGGTAAAGGGTGAGGAGGCAACGACACGTGCAGCCCGGAATATTCGGCTCTGGGCGGAGGCAGAGGGATCAGATGGCGAAAATAGATGGGATGTTGGGGAAGTGGAGCAGGTAGTGGCTGCAAGGGATTTTGTGCTTGCGAAACATGAGACAGGGGGCAGGCGTCGTCACCAAGTATAAGATTTCGGGTGGAGGCAATGGAAGCCGAGCCTTGTCGGACCAGCGGTGTACTTCCAGGTGGAGAGGAAACGGGAAAGGTGGAGGTGAGGGCGTTTGTCTGGTAGGCTGTGATGTAACATGTGGCCAGAACGAGAGCCATGATCCATAGGTCGTTGAAAAGAAGTTGGGAGGCCTGAAGAGCAGCCGGTGACTAAGAAGACTTATTGGGCGTAACTGGGGGGAGGGGACAAAGGTAATCGCGGCGTGCTGGCTCTGCGTGCTTGCCTCGTCTGCTCGTTCGTTAACAGAAACACCGACATGGCTTGGGCACCCACTGAAGGAAAACATCTGGAGTTTCGGCGATACAATGTCAGGAGATGATGGTGGGTGGAAGACAGGAGTTGGACATTGTCTTTAAAGGTGGTAGCATTAAGGGAGGTGAAAAGAGCCAGAGAGTGAGTCAGTGAAAAGGGGAATTTCAGGAAACGGGTGACTCACAAGATGGTGAAGGGCAGATAGCAGCGCCAAAAGATCCGCTTGGAATGCAGAGAATTGTCAGGGAGACGAAGTGACGCTGGAAGAGCACCACTGACAAAGGCCGTAACCAGACTGCCAATTCACCAGCCAGAACCATCAGTGAAGTCGAGACGGGTGGTGGGAGTAGAAAAGGACGATGTGGCTCGATCGCCTGTCGAGAGACAAGGGAAGTTAGTTGTTGTTTTTGGCTGAGGCGAGACGGTGAAGAATGACCTGGAAGTCTGGGGGCCCAAGGAGGCGGCGGAAAATGGTCTGGGACGGTAAGATCCGGATCACAAAGGACCAAGTCAGACACCCAAGCGACTCGTGCAGCATAAGATTATGGCGTGGACCCAGTCGCCATCGGGGCGGGTATTCGGAGGACGCTGGAAGCCGTGGCGAAGTGGCCGCAAGAGAGTGGAGTGGGCGGTCTTGAGGTACCTGGCCATAGTGTTGCTGCTCGAGCGTAGATGCGGTGCTGGAGGTGGGGAAGTCCGCATCTGCGAGCGATGGTGACGATGCGTGTCCAACAGGAGCATTCAGGATGGCCCGCATTGCATCATCTGAGCCACCTCTAGGGACTGAAAGAATGCATCCGAAGAGGCCAGGAAGGCAGGGGGCATAGTAATCCGATAAGAGAACGAATGGCGGCTATGTTAAAAGAGGCGGGTGATGTTGCAGGCGCACCGTGCCGCCGCGGGAGAGAAAAAGAAGAGGCATGGTGCGTGCTTGACACGTCTCGAACAAGCGGACATGTGTTGTGAAGGACAGTTTCGAGTCCGAGCCAAATGCCAAGGTATTACTGCGGTTGTGGGGCGTACTGTAGGACAGTTGAGACCGAGCTGGAGTGGCTGAGGAGGTGGAGGTGGCCAAAGGTAATCTAGCGAGATTTGTCCGGGTTGAAGTTGAGCCCAGAGAGTGCAGCGTTGTTGGGCAGTCTAAGGCTGCTGTTATCTGTTGAGGTTGCACCGTCAGGAAAAAACGAGGGCCAGTCGTCAGCATAGCAATGAGCTGACTCCTCTCTCATATAGTTAGTGGTTGAACAGCCCCTTCCATGAGGATGTTGAATAGGGAAAGGGCTAAGGACAGCGCTTGAGGAGTGCCTAGGCCTGTGGGGGCGATGGTGTTGAGAGCCTTCCTTGAAAGCGCAAGGGCTGAAGCGATCTGTGAGGAAGTCAGAGGAGCCATTGAAGAGCAAGCCGCGCACTCCTTGATGGCGAGATGTTCCAGGATGGACAGGGGATTTGCTAGTTCAAGGCCTTCTCGAGGTCTAAAAATATATAAACAGGCCTGACTCGGAACGGAGGGCACAGAAGGGACATCAGGCAGGTAGTTGTACTCCAATTCGCCTGGTAAGCAAAAAGGGAGGGGTGGAGCTCGCCAATCTGCCCACTTCAGAGCACCAGAACAAGGCGTCCAGACTGAGAGGGGCAAAGCTGAGTAGAGAAAATCGGTCTCAGGCTTACAGGGTCTTTGGGCTTGGGGATGGCTGGATGGTGGGCAGTTTTCCAGGAAGCCAGGCAACGTTCAGTAGCAAAAGGAGAGGTTGAAGAGCAAGGAGGCAGTCTTGCCTTGAGGCCGAGGTGATAGAGCATAGAGTAGGTGACGTTGGTCGGATCCGGGAGCGGTGTCTGGCCGGTTATGCAAGGCCGCAGCGCAGGCAACTCATCTGTGGTGAATGGGCATCAGACTCCACTTTTCTGCGCAGGCAGCGTGAATGGTAGGCAGTGCGGGACAGCAAGAACTTGTGCTAGCGGGTCCTCAGAAGGAAGAGTGGTGGGGCAAGTGCGGCAGCGAAGAAAAGTTCGGCTGTCTTTCGGCTCTCAGGTTGGAGCAGGTCATGAGTGGGCAGCGGAGGAGGACCGAGAGTATTAGCCCGAACGAGTTCTCACATACATCCGAGGGGTGTGGGGAAGAGATACCCTGGCACCAAGTGGAGGAGAGCATGGCGCGGGGAGGCGGGTCTTGACTGCTGTGCATGGCGAACAACGTTGGAGTTAGCTGCGGTGGAAGGGGAGGGTGCCGAAGGAACTGTTTTGGCGAGCGGCATTAACACGGGGTTGAGTTCATTAAGCGGCAGTAGATCCAACGGTCCTTATAGAGGCGGGCATCATGGGGTGTTTGCTGACAGGAATGGAAAGGTGGGCTGCTTGAAGGATGAAGCAGAGACCCTGTCGGCTTGAGCGTCAAGATGGTAGGGTGTGGTGGAGCGCGTTGGGAAACAGATCCTCAGATGAGCTCAAGAAACAATTTCCAGTGGCAATCTCTCTATGAAAGCGGGATTTGCGGTGGAGTTGGAGCAAGAGATACATGGATGTCCACACCAGCCCACCGAAGTGATACACTGGTGAGGAGGGGAGGAATCGCCCATGAAGCCCTGGGGATGATAGGCAGGCGGATACCATGGCGAGGTCCAATCTGCCTTCTGTGAAGTGTGTCGGGATTAGAGACATCGTTGAGAAGTGTGACCTGGTCAGAATCATGCAGCATCCCCTGTAGTGACGGCCGCGCCTCATTTGTGGTAACGAGAGGCGAGCATGGGATGATGTGCATAGCGTCACCCGCTAGAACCAACGGCTCGGACAGCAAGACAAAAAGGTCGAAAGGGCAAAGAGCCGTGGACGGTGCGGTACAAATTGTAATGCATGAAGAGGGAAGGGTGGGAGATAGAGGGTTAACGGCAGGCTTCCACCCCACTAACAGCAGTGGATGGGGTTGTCAACGCGTAGGAACGAAGGTGGTGTTGGTAAAGTAGTTATCTCGGGAGGTACCGGGATACGAGGGATATGACAAAAAGCCAGAGTAGCCTGGGAGCTGAGGTGGGATCGCCCGTGTGTGGCAGCAGTGTCTATGGAGTAGGAAGACATACTATTGAGAACCGTTGGCTGCCACGATGAGGGAGGACAGAATCGGGGTCTGAGCCGTTAACGTTCCGTGGCAGAGTCGTTAGACAGAACTGAGGGTCGGAGGTAGTCTGGTGTATCTATGGCCGGGTCGGAGGAACGGGCTGACTGAGCTGTTGAGGTGGAAAGTAATGAGTCGGATCGGAGGTGGTGGTGCTCTGCTCTGACATTTCTGAAAGATATGTCTGTGCTCTTGTGATTGTGACTTCAGGGCCCTCCTGGTACGATGGTGACGACAGGAGTTTGAATGATGATGTGGGCAATTGGACAGTTTGTCAGTTCCGTGGCGAAACGTGCGCATGGAGTCGCCGTGACCAGCATTGTTCTGAGGGAATCTGGAGAGGATGCGGTTGAGGTGGAGGCGGGGGAAGTAGAACGAGTGAAGCTGGGGGGGGTGGGGGTAACGGGATGCGAGGCTGAGGCGGGAGAAGTTGGCTGCAGCAGAAGGGCGGGGAAGCGAAGTCCTCCTGGCGTTGGAGGTTGCCGAGGACGCGGGCGTGGGAAGAAGTTCAGCTTGCAGCGGTCACAATGTGGAGGTGCTGGAGGGGGAGGAGCTGGCCGGCGATGCGGACTGCGGGGCTACAAGAAGGGTCTGGTGCGCCTCCCGGGCCTGGGTCATGCCAGGCTTCTAAGTTGCTGACAGTTCTACGTTAAGGTACTATCGCTGTGATAGCTAATTCTCTTGTCAGTTTGTGCTATACATTCAAGCAGGTACTAACGCTGTGCTGCCTCACCCATTCATTGGGCAAGTTTGTGGTATCATTCAAGGTACTATCGCTGTTATATTCTATTGGCAAGTTGTGGTATACATTCAAGGTACTAATCGCTGGTAAGTCATTGCATTGGCAAGTTTTGCTTACGAATTTCAACAGGTACTATCGCTGTGTATACATTCTCTTGTCAGGTATTTTGTTTACATCAGCGCTACGTGTAGCTCAATTCAGAGTGTACCTACACTTACCTGTCAAGTTGTGTGGTAACTCTCAAGAGTAAAAAGTGTTATACTCTTTCCATTTTGGCCTAATCAAGTCACGCCTTGTATAATTAATGGCACAAATCACCCTTCAAGCTAGGTACATTGCTGTGATACTTCCTCCTTGTCAGGATATTATTCGTCAAGCCCATTAGGTAGCCATTATTCAATTACTCTAATCATCGAGTTCGTACGGACGTAAGATCAATAGAGTGCGACTCACCTATTCACCATGGCCAAACGTTATTGACGGCACGGACCTCAGCCCCCCCCCACTCACCCATCCTCTCAAGTCCGCTTCTAAGGAATCATTATATCGTTCATTATTACTATTGTGATTATGTTCATTTATGATTGTTCCCCTTCACCCCACCTGTGAAGGTATTTCCTACCACTAGGTGCAGGGCAAATAGTAGAAATCTAGATGGAATGAGTAGGAATCAACGACTGGACGCTGCACCACCCCCCGCCCCCCCCATCATCCTCAGTCAAGTCGCCTTGCCTAGAGTAAGTAGTATAGTTCTTCATTTATATAGTATTGTTAGATTAGATTGTCCACCTCTCACTCATTAGTTCAGTAGGTAATAGTAGTTATTAGTAGTAGGGTTAGATTAGACATGTGGGGTTGTAATGTTGAGTATTATAGTAGTAGTAGATAGTATAGTGAGTAGTAGTAGGTAGATTAGATGTGAGGGCTTGTACATGTTGGTAGTAGATAGTAGTAGATAGTAGTTAGAGTGATCTGTGGGGTTTTACATGTTGTTAGTAGTAGTAGCTATAGTATTATTGTATGAGGTTAGATAGATGTGGGGTTTTCATACAGTTGTAGTAGTAGTAGTAAGTGGTATGTAGTAGTAGTAGTAGTAGTAGTAGAGGTTAGATTAGATGTGGGGTTTGTACATTGTAGTTTAGTAGTAGTAGTAGTAGTAGTAGTAGTAGTAGTAGTAGTATGTAGAAGGTTAGATTAGATGTGGGGTTTGTACATGTTGAGTAGTAGTAGTAGTAGTAGTAGTAGTAGTAGTAGTAGTAGTGTAGTGGGTTAGATTAGATGTGGGGTTTGTATATGTTGAGTAGTAGTAGTAGAGTAGTATAGGTAGTAGGATTAGATTAGATGTGGGGTTTGTACATGTTGTAGTAGTAGTAGTAGTTAGTAGTAGTAGTAGTAGAGGTTAGATTAGATGTGGGGTTTGTACATGTTGTAGTAGTAGTAGTAGTAGTAGTAGTAGTAGTAGTAGTAGGTTAGATTAGATGTGGGGTTTGTACATGTTGTAGTAGTAGTAGTAGTAGTAGTAGTAGGTTAGATTAGATGTGGGGTTTGCACATGTTGTAGTAGTAGAAGTAGTAGTAGTAGTAGTAGTAGTAGTAGTAGTAGTAGTAGTAGTAGAAGTAGTAGTAGTAGAAGTAGTAGTAGTAGGTTAGATTAGATGTGGGTTTGTACATGTTGTAGTAGTAGTAGTAGTAGTAGTAGTAGTAGTAGTAGTAGTAGTAGTAGTAGTAGAAGTAGTAGGTCAGATTAGATGTGGGGTTTGTAGTAGTAGTTGATGCTTTACCAAATGGAGATATCTTTTTTCTGTGCAAACATCTATAAAGTGTTTGTTTGCAATTCGAGAAAGTAATGACAAATATTACCAACTGATATAGCGATGATTAGAGTACCTACTGAGTGCATGGTGGTACACACACAAGATAAGATCAAGGTCACTTATAGAGATCGCTATAAGTGACGTTGGATTAGATAGCACGGCAGATATCGAACATTCTCTGCTTGCAACTGACTGAACAACAAAATGACTGGCTACTTGATTATCACGAGAGAGAGAGAGAGCGAGCGAGAGAGAGGAGAGAGAAGAGAGGAGAGAGACTGAAGAGAGGAGAGAGAGAGAGGAGAGCGAGAGGAAGCGGAGAGAGCGAGAGCGAGAGCGAGAGCGAGAGGAGAGCGAGAGAGCGAGAGAGCGAGAGAGGAAGAGAGAGAGAGAGAGAGAGAGAAGAGCAGAGCGAGAGAGAGAGCGAGAGCGAGAGAGAGAGAGTAGACGAAGAGAGAGAGAGAGAGCGAATATAACTACTTGCTAATAAGGCTCTTTTCCTAGGCTTGATTCGTTGGCGTGATTACTTCGAGGTGACGGTGGAATGATGGACGACAAAAACCCCTTCATACAAGCCTTTAAAAAGTGCTGCCCCGGAAGGAACCCAGCTGACGGTGTTAACTGGCAGTTGGCGGAGTGCATTAAAGAGCCGCGCACCATCAAGACCCACCTGCCCTTCTCCCTCGTGACTCCCTCCCTCCTCGACACTTGTAAGGTAAGCAAGTGTGAAAAAAACTAAATGATTAAAACTTTAAACTTCATTTTTGTGGGACCTGAGTAGCAAGTCTAGAAAGATCAATGATAAAATAGTATACTCATTGAAAATTTAATCTGTACGAGAAAAAAAAAACCATGAAAAGTGCATACTAAGCGATCAGGCAGGGATATTATACGCCTTTATTTTATTTCACAGTGAAGATAGTGCAGAAAACATTATGAGGCATTTCAGGTGGTCGGGCACGCTTCCAACACACACACACACACACACACACACACAAAGGCACGTATGAAGCACTGTGATTCAAAACTATAACATTCACTCAAGTAGCTCTAACGTATAAAAAATTTAGAAAAGAAAAAAAAAAAAAAAAAAAAAGTCTTTTGCAATCCAAGTAGGTACTATTTGTTTAGGTTTGGAAATTTCAGTGATTTTAGGGATTTAGATATACAATGTAATGCAGAAGCTATTCCTACAAGTTGATGGATCATGTAAATTATCATCGCATTGAGTTTTCTAGTGTTGGGACTATTTGCATAAGATATACCTACGTTTCATCTTTCTGAAAAATAATAAGTTTAATATAATAATAAAAGCACTATAACGACAGCGATATAAAAGACAATGTTACTTACTTCACTTAATTGTACGTCAGGTCGGGTCATGTTCTTTGAGGCGTAAAGTGTTTCATGATCTCACACAGCGAGCCTTTTTGCTTCACTTACACCAATACACTTTATAAGGAGAATAAAACTGAGGCCACTTAGTCCCCAGTAGCGACACACTACTATATATAACTGCATGGTATTCAAGATCAACGTGAACTGATTCTGGCGTATACAATGCACTAGAACGCAAGAAAATCATGAAAATGGCCGAGCACGTAACACACAACCTTTCTTCCTGACTGTAAACAAGACACTGATTCAATGACGTCTAAATACCTGCAACAGACTTCGCCTTGACTTTAATCTTTGTTTATGTGTGTAGTATTTGATTTGTAAACATATTATGGCCATTTTATATCATTGTGATAAAAAAAAAATAAGCCTCATATAGAAAATCTGTTCTTGGACCCTACCCATAACTACGTCACGGTTTGTTTACATCGGTGCATTGTGGGGATAAGGCGGGGTCGCCGCGGGTGGACCTACGAAGGGAAAACTACGGCGATGGAAGAATTTCGAGTTATTTTGCGCGAAATTGATATTCCAGGTGCTATATTACTGTGCTCTGTTCTGGCTGACAACACTATAGAGAAGACCTGAGGTATGGCTGATGTGCAGAGGCTTCTAAACCAGAAAACAGTCATAACAGAGCCTCGTCAAAAGGTAAGCAACTGGTAGGTACGTATGTGTCCCTACCACTTGCTTACTTCTTAAGAGACTGCTGTGACTGTTTTCCTGTGTTAGAAGCCTCTGCACATCAACCATCACCTCAGGTCTTCTCTATGTGTCAGCGAGCACGGAAATATAGCACCTGGAATACAATTTCGCCCAAAACAACTAGTAATTTTTTCATCGTCGTAGTCTTCTCTTTGTAGGTTGTACATATTCATGGTTATGATAGTATTAAAATTCCATATTAATTGAGTTCCTTTTGTTGTCTTTCCTCATAATAAGTAGGGTATTATTCTAGTGTTTGCCCATACTCCCACTCTCCCACAAACAAGCTTGGGGACCTGGGGGGAATGCGGGATTTTTGGCTGGGGTAACAAAATATGCGTAGCAACCATCGAGTTAGGGGTGTTGTAAAAACTGCCTAGATCTAGGGAAAATTCATTGGATTTCTTCTGAGTCCAGAGACGTGTGAACTGACGATCCTCACAGAATGATGACCGATTCAGACCGAAGTGTCGATAACCCCCCAACCACCCGCTAGGGAGGTTAGGTTAGATTTGGTTAGGTTAGGGTAGGTTAGATTTGGTTAGGTTAGCTTAGGTTATATTGGTTAGGTTAGTTTAGTTTTGGTTAGGCAAATTTCTCTAGATATAAGGTAATTACCCTAGATCTAGGGAACTTGGTAAAATTCAAGTGTTTGCCCATACTCTCCCACTTCCCCAAACAAGCTTGGGACCTGGGAGAATGCGGGCTTTTGGGCTGGGTACAAAATATGCGTCGCAACTACATAGTTTTCGAGTTAGGGGTGTTGTAAAAATTGCCTAGATCTAGGGAAAATTCATTGGATTTCTTCCGAGTCCAGAGACGTGTGAACCTGACGATCCACACTGAATGATGACCGAAGTGTCGTGAACCCCCCCAACCCCCCGCTAGGAGGTTAGGTTAGATTTGGTTAGGTTAGGGCAGGTTATATTGGGTTAGGTTAGATTTGGTTAGGTTAAGTTTGATTAGATTTGGTTAGGTTAACTTAGGTTGGTTAGGTTAGGTTAATTTTGGTTAGGCAAATTTCTCTAGATTTAAGGTAATTACCCTAGATCTAGGGAATTTTACCACCCATACACAACTCTTAAATTATGTGTTTCCGACGCATAATTTGTTACCCACCCGAAAAAACAACATTAAATATTAAACCCCACACATAAATTATAGTGTTTGCCCATACTCTCCACTTCCCCCAGTTACCAAACAAGTTTGGAGACCTGTGGAATGCGGGGTTTTCGGGTGGGGAACAAATTATGCGTCGGAAACGCAATATTTAAGAGTCGTGCATGGGGGCTAAAATTCCCTAGATCTAGGGTAATTACCTTATATCTAGAGAAATTTGCCTAACCAAAATTAACCTAACCTAACCTAACCAAATATAACCTAAGCTAACCTAACCAAAACTAACCAAACCAAATATAACCAAACCTAACCTAACCAAATAATATAACCTAACCAAATAATTATAACCTACCTTAACCTAACCAAATCTAACCTAACCTCCTAGCGGGGGTTTGGGGGGGTTTTCGACACTTCGGTCATCATTCTGTGAGGATCGTCAGGTTCACACGTCTCTGGACTCAGAAGAAATCCAATGAATTTTCCCTAGATCTAGGCAATTTTTACAGCACCCCTAACTCGAAAACTATGTGGTTGCTACGCATATTTTGTACCCCAGCCAAAAATCCCGCATTCCCCCAGGTCCCCAAGCTTGTTTTGTGAGAGAGGGGGAGTATGGGCAAATACTAGAATAATACCCTACTTATTATGAGAAAAGACAACAAAAGGAACTCAATTAATAAGGTATTTTAATACTATCATAACCATGAATATGTACAACCTACAAAGAGAAGACTACGACGATGTAAAAAATTTCGAGTTGTTTTGGGCGAAATTGATATTCCAGGTGCTATATTTCCGTGCTCGCTGACAACATAGAGAAGACCTGAGGTGATGATTGATGTGCCGAGGCTTCTAAACCAGGAAAGCAGTCACAGCAGAGTCTCATTAAGAAGTAAGCAAGTGGTAGGGACACATTACGTACCTACCAGCTGCTTACCCAGCTAACCATCACCGGCGGGCCGACGTAGGCCGTAGAGCGGCGAACGGCGGCCGCTGGCGGAAAATTTACCTCCGTCAGCCCTCCGGAGGCCCGCTGGTGTATTTTCAGACGGGATAATTTACTATGTTGAAAATTAATGTACAGAATTTCAAGAATTGAATATTTCTATGTGTAAACATTTTGAAACAACAGTTATATGATTATCTTGATGTAGTATTACATCAGTAGTGACAAGCAGTGGCAACTTGACGTCAATCCTCCGGAGGCTCGTTGGGCGCTGGTACGTATTTGTAAGTGGGAAATATTCATTTCATATTATATATATTAACTCAGTAATATACATAGTATCTCAATATCGGTACCATCACTATTATTAGGCCTGTTCAAGCTATTAAAAATTGTTATAAAAGTTTTTATAATAGTTCATAGAAATTATCATATTTCAGTTTATTTCAAATATTTCCAGCTTTATCAGGAACACCCAGAGATACATAGAAATAAAGATGAGATACGTACATAGGAAGGAGTTAACATGGAAAAAGGTTATCAGTTTGTCTATGTGTGTAGCTAGTATCATATAAAAATAACACTTGATTAACCGCGGCGAAGATTATTACGGGATAACACAAGGTCATATTTTCCCTTATTTCAATAACTTCCAACATATTATCAGTACATATTAATACTCAACGGTACAACTAATAAGGAATATGTAGATGATGGAGTTAACATATGAATAATATCATGATTTACAATAGAATATTATTTGAAATCTTTTCCCAGCTATCAATGTACTAAACTGCCAGACGTACGATAGCCATTACAAAGGGTTAAAAACCCACAAAAGGCCTAAATTGTCACCCTTAACCAGTCGATAACATAATGAGAACTTAGTTATAACATGTTTTCGCTCCTTCACTATATTGAAATAGACTGAATAATATAAATAATTGCAGTACGAAAACGTTTTTTTAGGAATTCCTTGACGGCGCCTGGCGCTGTGTCTGAGTGAAAATAATCAGTTAGTTTGAAAACGCACGAGTGGGTGGATGTTGTTATGTTGTTCGCCGCTACCTATATCCTTCTACATGGCTGTTCACGCAGTTCAGTGTTCCACGTACACCAGCATGTAAACTCAATAACGAAAATGTTTTTGTACTTATGAAATAAACAATGTCCGTAGCAATTATGATCCTAGCAATCTCTTTTTCATCGTATTACTGGATAACGACACAGGAATATTTCTGGTTAAATTTTCTAAGCATATTGCATTATATAGTAATGTTTTTATAAGTGTTGAACAGCCCATTAGTCTATTAATCGGCCAATGGGTTGTGCAACACCCCTTAAAATATTACTATATCTGCAATATACTTAGAAAGTATAACCATAAATATTCCTCAATCAGTTAATATAACAGCGGCAAATGGTCATATGCCCTACGGCGGGCCGCTGGGAGCGGCCCGCCGGTGAGCCTCTGAGCAAATTCCCAGCGGCCCTACGTCGTACACTTCCGTCGGGCCGCCGATAAGACATACGGAGGGCCTCCGGAGGCCCTCCGTCTTTGTGTTTGCTGGGTACCTTTTGACGAGGCTCTGTTATGACTGTTTTCTTGGTTTAGAAGCCTCTGCACATCAGCCATTACCTCAGGTCTTCTCTATAGTGTTGTCAGCCAGAACAGAGCACAGTAATATAGCACCTGGAATATCAATTTCGCGCAACATAACTCGAAATTCTTCCATCGCCGTAGTTTTCCCTCCGTAGGTCCACCCGCGGCGACCCCGCCTTATCCCCACAATGCACCGATGTAAACAAACCGTGACGTAGTTATGTCTGGGGCCCATTAATGATTTTTTTACGAGTTTATACAAAAAAACTTTCACCCTGGCATGATACGAACACCCTTTAACCCCTTGAGGCCCAGAGCGTAATTTCAATTGTAATTTGGGTACCCTTAGAAAATGTTTTTGGGCATATAAGCAATATTTAATAGATAAGACCTGTTTAGCATCCTTGTACACTAACTAATGTGGCATATTCAGTTAGTCTTCGTAATTTTATGGCTAATAACAGAGGATTTCATATAGCAAAGGAAAGATCAGGGCGTGAAGGGGTAACGAGTGAGCGGTGCGGGAAGTGTCTCGTACGTAGCTTCGAACCTTTTTTTTGCAACCACCACTTCATCAGCCTTCCAGCATCTGTTTATCTAATAATTATACATATACTTGGCCTTACACTGTTCCTTCGCCCCATGGTAGGTGGTGTACGTGGCCAGGAACCCCAAGGACATGGTGGTGTCCTATCATCACCACAGCCGCATCAGCAACGTGCACGGCTTCGACGGAACTTTGGACGACTTTGTGCAGTACTTCGTGGATGATGACTGTGAGTGTGTTCAGCTGTTATTTTCCTCTTGAACACATTCAGTAACCATCTACTAAACCTTATGTTTTTATTTTTACTGTTAAATCTTACATCATCCTGCCAACTCATTTCCATGCCTATTAATGTGACTCCCGTTGACAAATCTAATAAGTTTTAAGACCTCATTCTTTAAGGAGTTTACTTGTAATAAGGTCAGCTCGCTCCAGGCCCGCAGCAAAAGCTCCGTCCACACTAGCGGGCTTTGCCCGCCAGGCAGTGCCCGTCACCGGCAAAAGCCCGCGGGCACACCGAAACTGTTGTCCACACAGCAGAGCCTGCCTGTCTTGCCTGGCCCAGTCAGAGGCGAGCAGCTGGGCAGCCAGGCATTGTACGACAACAATGCGAAGCAAGAAGGACCGTAAGAAGCTAAAACTGTGTACCATAATCATTGCTATGTGCCTGAAAAAGAAAAAAGGACAAAGTGGAGAAAAGAAGGTGGTGCAAAGAAATGGCTAAGTAAATGAAAACAGTTGGGAAGTCATGTTACGATTTTGCGAGAATTGCAAGATGGAAATATGCGTGACTTCATAAACTATGTGAGAATGGACCCAAGTACATTTTATAAACTCCTTGCGAAAGTAACACCATATATAGAAAAGCAGGATACCAGAATGAGGGACAGCATAACCTTTCTGACTTTTCTTTTTTTCTCAGTTCCCGTCTGTGTTGGTTGCGGAGTGTGTCTATTTTCTTTCTAATCTCATCCACTGTCACGGACACGCCTACATCTTGCATTTCCTTTGCGATACTCTGGAAAGCAGCAGCTTTTTTGTCTCTGGCTCTGTATATATCCATTTTAACTTTCCATAGGCACGGGTGTTGCCGATAAAATTCATTTAGGTGAAGGATCGCATATCTTGACCACTGATTCTTACTGGGCGGAGGGGTAGACATGATGTTCTGATGTAGGCGTAGTGTAAATTCCTGACAAACTGACAATCATGGCTCCAAAGATCCGCATGTAACCCACTGATCTATATAACATGGATTGCGGAAGCCTGGCTCAGCACTGGTTCCAACTGTCCGCCATCTTGCCGAAACCAAAACAAAGCCTTGTTTCTGCGGCTCGCGTTGCTGTCTGGTTGTGTTATCGCCTCGTCATGCCAATATATACAATATATTATATACCTGGAAGATCCTGGAGAACCTTGTGCCCAACCCTACTGCCATCAGTGACCTGTCAGCCCAGCATATCAACCCAAGAACTGGTCGCAAGGCAAGGAGAACACTACCATCAGACGCACCAGCCAGGATCAAGACCCTCCTATCAACCAGTCTGCCTCTTATTGGGCCAAAACTATTTAACAACCTGCCAGGAAAATTAAGGAACCTCACGGAATGCTCAGTGGAAAAATTCAAACATCATTTGGACAACCACCTACAAACAATCCCGGATGAACCTCCCGTGCCTGGATATACGTCTGTGAGCAGGGCAGACACTAACTCAATATCGGACCAGATGAACCTGCAATACAGGGACGCTGGGTTCAGATGCAGCGGTGGAGCACCACGACTGTGAGGGAGTACCCTCAAGACGGAAACAAGTAACAAGTAAGTAACAAGTAACACCACACACACACACACGCACCCACCACACACACACACACACGCACCCACCACACACCCACACCCACACCACCCACGACACACCCACCACACACACCCACACACCCAGACACACACACACACACACACCCACACCCACTCCCCACCCAGCCCATCCACTCTTAATCCATCTACCCACTCCAGTCATCCACCTACTAGTTAAAAAAAAATATAGGTGGATATGGTATACTTTTTTTTATATAAGTAGATATAGATATAAGTATATTTTTTTTATACTTGTTAACAATTAGTGGGGAACGGAAGCAGACCTGAGTGCGGTTATGATACAAATGATCATAGCGCTTCCTAATAAGCGGTGCTTGTTCTAATGGAGATAGCTTTATTTTGCGAGAAAAAAAAAGAAAAAAAAGTATACCTTGTGGTTAAAGTTAGGTTAGGTTTCATTACAACCTATAAGGTTAGGTTAGGTTTCATTAAAACCTTTAAGGTTAGGTTAGGTTTCATTAAAACCTTTAAGGTTAGGTTAGGTTTCATTAAAACCTTTAAGGTTAGGTTAGGTTTCATTAAAACCTTTAAGGTTAGGTTAGGTTTCCTTAAAACCTTAAAGGTTAGGTTAGGTTTCATTAAAACCTTTAAGGTTAGGTTAGGTTTCATTAAAACCTTTAAGGTTAGCTAGGTTAGGTTTCATTAAAACCTATAAGGTTAGGTTAGGTTTCATGTACGAAAGAGTTTCATGTTTCATGTAGGTTTTATGTACGAAAATACTCAAAATCAGTGTACGAAACTAACTACTTTCAATTCAATATACCTAATTAAGAAAGGTTTTTTGATTAGGCCAAAGGTTTTTGATTGATTTAAACTTCCTGTAATCCCCGAGAGTAGCTTCTATGGACCACTGTGGCTCGCGCCGTACCCGTGGCCGCGGCGGTACGGGGCTGACGCCGTTATAGTGGACGAGAACTACGCGTTCGCTCTTTAGGTCAGACACACACACACTCGGGGGCTAACACTGCACTCTTAGCCTCTCTCGCTTTACCACATACACCACACCTGTCACTACACACCTGTACGGCCTCGCAACACACCTGTCACTACTCACCTGTACGGCTTCGCAAGACACCTGTCATTACACACCTGTACGGCCTCGCAACACATCTGTCACTACACACCTGTACGGCCTCGCAACACACCTGTCACTACACACCTGTACGGCCTCGCAAGACACCTGTCACTACACACCTGTACGACCTCGCAACACACCTGTCACTACACACCTGTAGGGCTAGGGCCTCGCAAGACACCTGTCACTACACACCTGTACGGCCTCGCAACACACCTGTTGTCTG
This sequence comes from Chionoecetes opilio, assembly GCA_016584305.1. Lineage (NCBI taxonomy): Eukaryota > Metazoa > Arthropoda > Malacostraca > Decapoda > Majidae > Chionoecetes > Chionoecetes opilio. The sequence goes on along the minus strand of JACEEZ010023430.1, from coordinate 225,692 downwards.
TGTATCACCGTAAATAAATGACTTGGAAGGTTTGACGATGCACTAGGTTGGAAGTTTAGTAGTAGTAGTAGGTGTTAATAGTAGTTGTAGGTGGTAATAGTAGTAGTAGGTGGTAATAGTAGTAGTAGGTGGTAATAGTAGTAGTAGTAGTAGGTGTTAATAGTAGTAGTAGGTGGTAATATAGGCTATCACATGCCAGCAGCCAACACCCAGCCATTGCCTGGGCCGGCCCATGTATTTGTTTTGGTTATGAAAAGATGGCGGCTGGTGACTTCAGTATCTCGGCCACAGCTTGATACACAGCTCTTGAGTAGTAGTAGCAGACTCCGTGGAGGCAGGACGTGTGGACCTGAGCTAAGTGTTTCGTGATTGAATTTTGCTAGTTCTTGTGAAATATGGAGATATGTGGGGTTCTAGAAGGGGTTGTGGAGGGTGTAGCTACAGCTGACGTGGCCGCAGGGGGTCAGGAGGTAGCTGTGCTCCCTACAGTGGAGGTAGGTGTGGCCCAAGCCACGTGTAACCAGCGGGGGGAAGAGGTGGTTAATGTTTACATCCTGTGCGGTGGGTGTGACATGTTGCGGCCCTCGGTGAGGGAATGTGTGGTGTGTGCCTTACAGGAACAGGTAAAGGCATTGCAGGAGGAGGTTAAGGGGCTTAAGGGAGTAGTGGATGAGGGAAATGTAGGTACTGGGATGCTGGTTGGTACCATGCAGGGCGGGGTGAAGGACCTTCAGCAGAAGGTCCACAGCCTTGAGGAGGGTGTAGAGGTACGGCAGGCAGGTGTAGTTACCAGGCCGGCAAGTGGAGGTACCAGGCCCAAGGAGGGAGAGTGGCGGGTGGTAGGAAAGGGAAGCAAGCCAGGTAGTGCTGGGGCAGAAAAGTCAGGTGAGGTGCCGTTGCCACAACAGGTATGCTGTGCTGGGGAGGAGGATATGGGGGCGAAGAGTAGAGGTGTGGAGGAGCAGCAAGCAGGGGACAGGAGTGGAAAGGGGCCTGAGGTGGTGTTGGTGGGAGACTCTCAGGTGAAGTACCTAGACCAGAACTTCTGTGAGAGGGACAGGGACAGGAGGACTAGGGTGTGCTATCCAGGGCATCTGTGCAGGATGTTACAGATAGACTGGACAGGCTGATGGTAGGCACAGGGAAGGATGCGGTTGTGGTGGTGCACGTCGGGGGGAACGACGTAGGCAAGGCGAAGTCGGAGGAGTTGGTAACTAGGTACAAGGCCCTGTTAGAGAAGGTCAAGGAGAGTGGTAGGAAAGGGGTGATGTGTGGTGTGATCCCTAGGGAGTATGTGGGTCAGGAGTGGCTGTCGAGGGCCTTAAGTCTAAATAGCAAGATAGAGGAGCTGTGCAAGGGTATGGGGTTGCGGTTTGTGGACGGGTGGGACACTTTCTATGGTAAGCACTCGATGTATACCAGAGATGGTGTCCACCTAAGTAAGATGGGGACAGAGGCGTACGGGGACCAGTTAGAGAAGGCTGTTAGTTAGCTAGCCAGGGAAACTAGGTCTACGGGGGAAAAATGGGAGCATAGGGCTTCAAGATATAAGGGAAGACCCAGTGTTAGAAAAATGGAACCAAGGGAAGGGTGTAGAAACTCTATGCGTGATGCATTATGTCAGGGGTGGGGGTAGGCAAATTAGAGGACATTTCCGGGGAATAAGTGAGGGGGTGTAGGCG
>JACEEZ010023430.1:210000-223786 GCA_016584305.1 Chionoecetes opilio | reverse complement strand
CAAAACCCCCCTTCAAAATTATTCAATCGACAGGACCAAGCCGTTACCACCTACGATTTTTTACATTTTGAGCCTACTCGCATCAAAATAGAATTTACAGTTTCGGCTACCCAAAACAGACATACACACAGACAGACAGACAGACAGACACACGGCTACTCCTATAGTATATTAGATGTGTTATTATACAGAAGAATATGTAAACTGTAAATTTAAAAGGAGAGTAAAGCTGCATTTTTTCTACCTATATATTTTGTAGAATGATATAGTTATATTTAAAATAACAGAGCCGTGAGATTTTAAAGAGAAAACAAAATTGTGATGGACAGCTCTTACCAAATCACTACTAGGGGTGGACGACATCAAAAAAGGTTGAAGAGCACTGCTCTAGGGGAATACCCTTACGTGTACCGCCGGTACCGGCTGCCCACCGTGCCGCAGAGAAGAGTCGCGCCCTGCAGCGGCAAGGAGCTGAAGGGCGAGGAGCGGCGCACCCAGCCTGTCATGAGCAAGTTTGACGTACAGCTAGGTGGAATTACGTAGGTGGTGGAATAGTGAGATTAAGAGGGCGAGGAAGGAAAGAAAGGAGCAGAACAGGGCACGAAAGAGACTCGAAAAGGAAGTAGATGGAGATAGAGGAAGGTTAGAATATGAGGAGGCATGGGATAGGTATAAGAAAAAACAGAGAGAAGTAAAAGCGCTTATTAGGAAGGCTAGGGCAAACATGGAGAGGGAAATTGTAGAGGAACTAAGGGAGAAGGGTGAGGAAGGGGGTAGGGATTGGTATACTTTTCTTAGAGGAGAGGAAGACAGGGAGCAACCGTGCGTAGATGAAATTTTAGTGGGAGACGAAGTGGTGAAGGACCTGAGAGTATTAAGAGGGAGATCAAGAAGTTTTTTGGGAGGAGGTGGGGGGCATGACTGAGCAGGTAGAATTAGGTGAAGTAAATATAGGAAGTAAAAGGAAGATAGATGAGGGAATGGATGAACATTTCAGTAAGGAAGAAATAAGGAGTTACTTAAAAAAGCTGAAAAATAGGAAAGCAGCAGGCAGGGATGGTATACCAAACGAATTGTATAAAGAAGGGGGTGAGGGTATGGTGGATGGGTTGTATAGGTTTTTTAGGCAGATTTGGCAGGATAAGAGAGTCCCCAAGGAAATGGAATGAGGGTAGGGTTACTCTATTACACAAGGGAGGTCACAAAAGTAGAAAGCTCTTGAAAAATTATCGACCAATAGCAGTAATGGATACGGTGGGAAAGATATTCAGTGGGTTACTAAATGGTAGGATTAGTAAATGTTGTGAGAGAAATAGAGTAATGGGGGAGGAACAGAATGGCTTTCGCAGGGATAGGAGAGGTGAGGACAACATGTTTCGTAGTTAGTTCAGTGATAGAAAAATGAATAGGATGGGTGGGAAGACATACCTTGCATTCCTTGACATTGAAAAGGCTTATGATAGGGTCAATAGGGGTTTGCTTTGTAGACTACTGTCTAGAATTGGGATTAGTGACAGAATAGTCAGCATAATAGATAGTATGTATGAGGACACACGGGCAGTGTACAGCTTGGGGACATAGAGACAGAGTGGGTAGGTAGTCGAAGAGGGGTTAGGCAGGGCTGCGTGTTATCACCGTTACTTTTTGGCTTATATACAGAGGAATTAGCAATTAGGTTGAGAAATTCGGGCTATGGGATAAGGGTTGGGGAGGAAAAGTTGAGCAGTTTACTATATGCTGACGACATAGTTGTCATGAGTGAGGACAGTGGAGAACTTCAGGAGATGCTACATATAGTCGCACAGTATGGGAGGGATTTTGGGATGAAATTTAACAGTGAGAAAAGTCAGGTCCTGGTTATAAATGGAGAGGCAGCAGATGAGGGTAGGAGTTGGGAAATGGGAGACCTGAGGATAGGGCGCACCGAGTCATATAAACACCTAGGTATCACGGTAGATGGGAAGGGAGCAGATAGGACGAAACAGGATAAAATAGGACAAGCAAATCAGTGGGTGGGAAGGCTTGGTAGTGTAGCAAGATGTAGGGCAAACAGGTATGAGGTAGTAAGAGGGTTGTGGAAAGGCATGGCAGTACCGAGCCTCATGTATGGGGCAGAGTGTATGAGGTGGACGGTAGGAGAGCTGGACAAGTTAGAGGTAGTACAGAACAGGGTAGGTAGACTTGCACTAGAGGCAAACAGACAGGTATGTAGCAGTGGAGGCGATCAGGGGAGAGGCAGGGTGGAGTACCTTTGCGGAGAGAATAGGAAAGTCAGTGCTTAATTACAAAATCAGGCTTTAGGAAAAATGGATGAAAAACAGGTGGGCTCGAAAAGTTTATGAGTGGATAGGACAGAGTAGTAAATGGGATAGATCAAGCAGACGGTGGGAGAGAAGTGTGGGTTACAGGGTTTCACAGATAGGATACACCAGTCTAGTGAGGGGGAGTTAAAGCGAAAGGTGAATGACCAAGTTCAGAGGCAGGGCAGGGAGATGTGGAGACAGAGGATGGAGGGTAAGAGTTCTCTGAATTGGTACAAGGGGAAGACCACACCAAAGTGTGAGGTCTTTTATGATGGTAGCTTGGGGAGTGGTTTATTATTTAAAGCAAGGACAAATCTCCGGAGGTCAATAGTCAGAACAAAATAGATGGGCAAACGAAGGAAGCAAGATATGTCAAATGTGTATGGGTAGACTAGATGAAACTGTAGATCACCTGGTATTAATGTGTCCAAGGTATGATGAGGAAAGAGAGCGGCTTATAGCAATAGTGGCACGGGAGGTAGGCGTGGATCAGTGGGATAGAGTGGCAGAGGGGAACATAGATGGGATAATGGAATTTCTTTTAGGTTTGAGTAGGGTACAGGACACCAATAGAAGAATCATTGAAGGGGTTAAAGTATTTCTAGAAAAGGCTTGGGTAAAAAGAGCAGAGAGTTAGGGCCTAATCCTACAAGCCCTCAGGGAGCCAGCCGGAAAATAGGCTTTGAACTGCGACTGAAAACCGTGGTTTAGCTCCCCACCTAGAAAGAAGAAGAAGGAGCTGCTCCTGCAGAACCGCCTGAAGCAGCTGTGGGGTGGTGACGCCCAACATCCGGCCTGTCCGCCCCACCTCACCAAGCTCACCAAGATCACCGAGTGGGAGCTCTTCAACGGCAAACTCCAAGGAGAGATCGTCCGTCAACACTCCAACGGCGACTACGAGCGGTGGCAGGTGGGCGAGCTGCGGCTGCCCAAGGACCACTGAGGCGGCACCGCCATTGCCCGCGCCAAGCTGCCCGCCAAGGATCTAGCCAGCCATAAATATGTCTGAATACATTCAATCAATCATTGGGGGCATACGCCGGGGGGCGCGTCGCCTCGCCCACCCTACGACGCCACTCCCGGGGGTCACCACGCGCGAGTTCCCATGCAGGCTCCTTTCCCATACCAAGCAGCTCTCGACAAGAAACATCAACTTGCCCCAGCCACGAGCCTTGTGGGCGCCCCCTTGGCCTCCTCTACGCCGGATTGTCTCTTACAGATACAACCCGATGGGAAGGATCGGTTTCAGGGTAGCGTGCCACATGCCCATATAGCCGAAGTTGGCGCTGACGGACTATGCAGGTAATAGGCCTCGATTCAGTCTCACGGTGCAATCGCTGATTTGACACGTAATCATCCCAGCGATACCCCATGATTCTGCGAAGACACTTATTACCAAAGGCATTGATTCGTCTCTTCAAGTCACTATTTAGTGTCCATGTCTCACAACCATAGAGTAAGACAGGGATCACAAGCGACTTGAAGATCCGGATCTTTGTCCTCCTGCACAGGTACCGACAACGCCAAATACTCCCGCTGAGCGAGTCCATAACACCGTGGGCTATGCCAATCCGCCGTAAGACTTCTTGACGTGACCCGCCGTCATTATGGACTGCGCTACCAAGGTATGTAAAACTTTCCAAGATCTCAATGTCCTCGCCACACGCATGAACAGACTGTACTGCTTCATCTAGTAAGTCTCCAAAAACCTGGACCTTGGTCCTGAGCCAGGACACCTCAAGTCCCAAAGGCTTTGCCTCCTCGTGCAGCGCCTCGAGAGCCATCACCAGGACCTCCAGCGACTCAGCAAAGATTACTGCATCATCGGCAAAAACAAGGTCAGTGATCTTGGTGTTGCCGATGGATGCTCCACAATCACTTTGATCTACAACCTTGTCCAATACCCAGTCCATACAAGCGTTGAAAAGTGATGGGGCAAGGACGCACCCTTGCCTCACTCCTGTATTCACAGGAAAGAAGTTGGATACACCTGCCCCACACTTCACAGCACTCTCAGTCCCAGAATACAGACCAGTTATCAAACCAATAGTCCTTGAAAGGAATCCCTCGAAGTCGCAGAAGATCCCAGAGTGACTCACGATGCACTGAGTCAAACGCCTTCTTGAGATCAACATAGGCTGCAAGCATTCCCTGTCGAAACTCACGTCGGCGTTCCACCAGGACACGAGCGCTAGGATACGGTCCGTTTGTTGACTTACCAGGCGTGAACCCAGACTGCTGAGGTCTCTGATGCTTCACCAGATGACTGCGAATTCGTGTCCAGCAATAGATGGGCAAGCACCTTGCCTGGTACGCTTGAGCAGTGTAATACCGCGGTAATTGTTGCAGTCCCTGACGGTCCCCTTTCCCTTCCAGATATGGGACGACCAGCCCCTTTTCCAGTCGGAGAATGGTACCTGATTGCCACACGGCAGTCAGGACAGCATGCAACCCGCGGATCATGGGCCTCACCCCCAGCTTTTGAGTAGCTCCGCACTGATATTACAAACACCAGCTGCCTTTCCACCCTTCAACTTTGCTACAGCCTCTCTGACTTCGTCAAGAGAGGGTGCGGTTTCGTCAATGGGAGGATCGGCATCCATGCCTGTAACCCAGTGGTGTGAAGCTGCTCAGTTGAGGGTCCCCGTGAACAACTGCCCAAGTACTCAGCCCAACGAGCCATCTGCCCATCCATGTCCGACACGAGGCGCCCATCTGCTGTTCGAATAGCACTCGCCCGAGAAGGAGACTTGGAACGGAGCTTCTTCAGGGCTCGGTAGGCGGGTCGGAGGTCATTAGCGTTCAAATGACCCTCGACATCCTCAGCGAGACTCCTGACATACCTCTCCTTGTCTCTCCTCAGGAGGGTTCTAGTCGGCGTGACAGAGCCCTGTGCTGGTCCCGGTTCCCAGCCAGCCTGGCAGCGCGACTCTCCTCGATTTTCTCCAGCGTCTCCGTAGAGACAAAACCACGCCTTGACCTCGGGCGCTCCCCAATACACTCCTTGGCAGCCTGTAGAGTTTCACGTTTGAAGGTATCCCACAGTTCTACAGGATCCCCGAGAGCACCGAGCACATCAAACCGATTTGAGACTGCCACCGCATACTCATGAGCACATGTCAATCCTTCAGTTTCTCAAGATGAAACACAGTATGGTTACCTCTTGAGATTCTTCTGGACTTGACATGAAGCTGAAGTTTAGCAACAACAAGTCCTGTGATCTGTTCCAAAGAACTCAGCACTCCGGTAAACCCTGCAGTTCTGGAGGATCCTCCAACGAGTACTAACAGGATGTGGTCGATCTCCTTAGCTACCCCTCCGGCATTACTATACCATGTCCAGCGGTGCAGCTCTGGTCTCTGATACCAAGAACCTGCAATTCTCAACCTTCTGGACCTTGCAAAGTTCAGAAGCAGGAGAACTGTTGGTGTTTCTGGTACCGGAGCCATGGGGACCAACACACAACTCGTAGCCATCTCTCACAGTGCCAGTTCTAGCATTGAAGTCACCCAAGACAATGAGTGTGTCCCGAGGAGGACACTGGTCTAATACAGAGTCGAGTTTGGCGTAGAACATCTCCTTCTCTTCAGTTTTACGTATCTCGGTAGGAGCGTACACTGCAACAAGAGACAAGAAACCCAGAGTGTGTTTCATCCTCACCCGCATTATACGCTCATCAACCGGAGTAACCTCAACAACTGACGGTTACAGTTTGCTGGAGACGCCTATAGCTACTCCCCGTACACGGTGACCATTGCTCATGCCGGACCAGTAGTAGGTGTAACCCCCACTGCTAGTCTCGCCACTGCCAGGCCTCCTCGTCTCAGAGAGTCCCACTATATCCACCCTCAGCCTACTGAGCTCGCCCGATAGGAGAGGTAGTTGATGGTCGTCTGAGAGGCTCAGAACGTTCCACGAGCCCACACGAAGAACCCTCCGCAGGTTGATCCCAGGAGTGATTCGACGGGCAGGCGCCGCTTCTGCACCGCCCCGGCCACCCCCATAAGAAAAAGTTGGGCTAGGGGGCCCTACCACTTGATTTAGAGTGCGGGATTCCCGAGGGCTTTGCCCCGCACTCGTCATAGGCAGACCCCTCCCCTGGGTCGGCATAGGAGGGGTTTGCATGGTCGGGCCCCCCGGCAAAACCGGGTCGGGGGCGCGATTACCGCGCCCCCGGTCTCTACCTCTTAACATGCTCTTAACATGAGCCTCTCAGACGATCATTGACTACCTCTCCTATCGGGCGAGCTCAGTAGGCTGAGGGTGGATATAGTGGGACTCTCTGAGACGAGGAGGCCTGGCAGTGGCGAGACTAGCAGTGGGGGTTACACCTACTACTGGTCCGGCATGAGCAATGGTCACCGTGTACGGGGAGTAGCTATAGGCGTCTCCAGCAAACTGCAACCGTCAGTTGTTGAGGTTACTCCGGTTGATGAGCGTATAATGCGGGTGAGGATGAAACTCACTCTGGGTTTCTTGTCTCTTGTTGCAGTGTACGCTCCTACCGAGATGCGTAAAACTGAAGAGAAGGAGATGTTCTACGCCAAACTCGACTCTGTATTAGACCAGTGTCCTCCTCGGGACACACTCATTGTCTTGGGTGACTTCAATGCTACTACTGATGGAAATACAAGGGAAACGGCAGGCGCACACTTAAAACGACTAAGTTCACACACTAAGATAGTTGTAATATAGATGTAGTGAGAAACAAACCGACACAAAGGACACCACACGCGACAACGACACACACGACAACTACCATACTCTCTGACGCCGAGCAGAAAACTGAACGAAATGCGCGACCAGTAAAAGACGAGAGAGGAAGCTGAAAGTGTTCCTGTTTCAACTTGTCACGACAGGGAACAAGGGCAACATGTGGTGGAGTGTGTCCGATACACGTCGGTTTCTTGGGACACCCTAATTGACATAGGGTGGAGACATAGTGCAACATTGACATAGTGCTTACCATAAGACCTGTGGAACCAAGTTTCTGCCAAAAAGTGTATAACTACTCCTAAATATTATCGGATTGAGCTGAAATTTGACATGCAAGTAGTGCTGTCAAAATCAATGGGGGTCGTCGGAAGAAACTTTTTGCGTAAAACAAGCCCTTAATGAGTAGTAAGCGTAAACTACTCCTAATTATTGTCGGATTGAGCTGAAATTTGACATGCAAGTAGTGCTGTCAAAATCAACGGGGGTCTGTACAACAAACTTTTTGCATAGAACAAGCCCTTAATGAGTAATTCACGTAATGAGTTAATTGGCTGGAACGTGGCTCGCTGTCACGTTCCAGCCGCAAGAACTGAGCCAAAAGCAAAGGGGCCAGAGGCTGGACGTCTATACATGATTATATATATATTATAATATATATATATATATATATATATATATTAATATATATATATATATATATATATTATATATATAATATATATATATATATATTATGACATGTATTGTTTTGACAGCGAGCTTTGCTCGCTGTCGCTTACCATAAGACCCGTGGAACCAAGTTTCCGCCAAAAAGTGTATAACTACTCCTAATTATTGTCGGATTGAGCTGAAATTTGACATGGAAGTAGTGCTGTCAAAATCAATGGGGGTCATCGGAAGAATTTTTTTGCGTAAAACAAGCCCTTAATGAGTAATTAGCGTAAATACTCCTAATTATTGTCGGATTGAGCTGACATTCGACATCCAAGTAGTGCTGTCAAAATCAATGGGGGTCTAATAATAATAGACGTCCAGCCTCTGGCCCCTTTGCTTTTGGCTCAGTTCTTGCGGCTGGAACGTGACAGCGAGCCACGTTCCAGCAAATTAACTCATTACGTGAATTACTCATTAAGGGCTTGTTCTATGCAAAACGTTTGTTTTACAGACCCCCATTGATTTTGACAGCACTACTTGCATGTCGAATGTCAGCTCAATCCAACAATAATTAGGAGTAGTTTACGCTAATTACTCATTAAGGGCTTGTTTTACGCAAAAAAAATCTTCCGACGACCCCCATTGATTTTGACAGCACTACTTACATGTCAAATTTCAGCTTAATTCAACAATATTTAGGAGTAGTTATACACTTTTTGGCGGAAAATTGGTTCCACAGGTCTTATGGTAAGCGACAGCGAGCGAGGCTCGCTGTCAATTATCTTAAGTTATCGCAGCTCCCTTCCCTTCTTTGTATCTCCGGTTTCTTCCTCATACTGTATATTTTATTTCCCCCTCCCCCCCCCCTCTCTCTCTCTCTCTCTCTCTCTCTCTCTCTCTCTCTCTCTCTCTCTCTCTCTCTCTCTCTCTCTCTCTCTCTCTCTCTCTCTCTCTCTCTCTCTCTCTCTCTCTCTTATTCCTTAAGTATTTTCTATTATCAAGTATAGACGTCCAGCCTCTGGCCCCTTTGCTTTTGGCTCAGTTCTTGCGGCTGGAACGTGACAGCGAGCCACGTTCCAGCCAATTAACTCATTACGTGAATTACTCATTAAGGGCTTGTTCTATGCAAAAAGTTTGTTGTACAGACCCCCATTGATTTTGACAGCACTACTTGGATGTCGAATGTCAGCTCAATCCGACAATAATTAGGAGTATTTACGCTAATTACTCATTAAGGGCTTGTTTTACGCAAAAAATTCTTCCGACGATCCCCATTGATTTTGACAGCACTACTTGCATGTCAAATTTCAGCTCAATCCGACAATAATTAGGAGTAGTTATACACTTTTTGGCGGAAACTTGGTTCCACGGGTCTTATGGTAAGCGTGTCAATTACGTTTTTTCTGTTTCTTTTAACATGTTTTTATCCATCAAGTATAGACGTCCAGCCTCTGGCCCCTTTGCTTTTGGCTCAGTTCTTGCGGCTGGAACGTGACAGCGAGCCAATTACGTTTTTTCTGTTTCTTTTTATCATGTTTTTATCTATCAAGTATAGACGTCCAGCCTCTGGCCCCTTTGCTTTTGGCTCAGTTCTTGCGGCTGGAACGTGACAGCGAGCCACGTTCCAGCCAATTAACTCATTACGTGAATTACTCATTAAGGGCTTGTTCTATGCAAAAAGTTTGTTCTACAGACCCCCATTGACTTTGACAGCACTACTTGCATGTCGAATTTCAGCTCAATCCGACAATAATTAGGAGTAGTTTACGCTTATTACTCATTAAGGGCTTGTTTCACGCAAAAAATTTCTTCCGACGACCTCCATTGATTTTGACAGCACTACTTGCATGTCAAATTTCAGCTCAATCCGATAATATTTAGGAGTAGTTATACACTTTTTGGCGTAAACTTGGTTCCACGGGTCTTATGGTAAGTGAGAGCGAGCGAAGCTCGCTGTCAATAACTTGTAGACTACGATCTATCATTTGTTATTTTGTGTAATAGCCACTATCCTGTGGATATACATGAATTTGTATTTGAACTCTCTCTCTCTCTCTCTCTCTCTCTCTCTCTCTCTCTCTCTTTTCTCATCTCTCTCTCCTCTCATCTCTCTCTCTCACTCTCTCTCTCTCTCTCTCTCTCTCTCTCTCTCTCTCTCTCTCTCTCTCTCTCTCTCTGGTTCATCAGTTATATCTCCTTGTATAATTAAGTCTCCGTTCATTCCCCCTCTTATGTTTCACACTTTATTAAAGTAACCCTTTTCCCCTCTTCCTTAACACAAGGCCTCTCATATCACCTCTCTACGCTTGAGCTCTTCCCCGCGCACCCTTCTCCTTGAAACCCTCAGAGCAGCGCTGGCCTATACCAAAGCCGTCTGTATGTTACATACAGACGGCTTTGCCTATACTCAGTTTATTTACACAGCCCTTCCACTCAACGATGGTATGGTGTGTTGATTCTTCAGCCACGCAATTCTTGTCTTCCTCATGGACAGGTGGACAATAACCTCTACATGAAATAATACAAAATAGTAGGTTAATAATGTATACTTCTGTACGTATCACTACACGTATGAGTGCAGTACTTATCCTGTTGTCTTTTCTTTAGAAATTTAAAATGTTTCATTTTATTCTATTTTTTCATATTAATTTTTATTCTTTTATTTTTCTACCCACGCCTGTTTTCTTTCCTTGTTTTTTACTTTTTTGTTTGGAAGAGTATCAATAGAGATGAGTCTCAGTTGTAATTAATTATTGTAATACTCCATGGGTAGGCACAGTATACACGTAACCAACACTACATTACTTAGGAAGTATATAACAGGAACTACCACGTGTAGGTCTCACGGCCTCCTGTAGCTTCCTTATTTTCTGATGTTCTTCTTATGTTCTTACTTCAGGCAGTGGCGAGGAGGGTGAAACTGTGAAGCATGTCAGAGATAAGGCACGAGGAGAGACGAGCAGCAGGGGTCAGGGGTCAGGGGTCAGGGTCAAGGGGAAGGACAGGGAAGCGTTGAGTGGAAGACAGGTGGAGGGAGGGCGGGGGTGACTGAGGGAAGGGTGGGTGGGTGGGTGGGGGCGTGTGCAGGAAGCGGGAAATGGGCTGCTGGGTGGGAACAGGTTAAAGGAGGTGGAGACAGGTGTAGTGTAGGAAAATTTAAGCTGTAGTAACGTAGAGCAGTGTTGTAATTGGTTATTTATAAGATAATTTCGGTAGTTATTTTGGTCTATTTATAGTGAAGGTGAATAATACCCTGTAAGCGGTAAAGTGAGAACGCTGTGTTGGTGGCTTGTGTCTCGGATGAACCTTAAGTATTCAAGAGTCAGGAAGCGACCATCACCAACACCACCGCCAGTAAGAAAAAAAGGAAAAGTAAAGATAAATTGATAGAACAAATAAAACAGAACATTAAGATTAAGGGAAGAGGTGTATGAGGGGGTGTATGATACCTTTGCAAACTGGAACCTTTTATATTCGTATATCGGAAGGTGGTGAAATAGGATGTCCTTGCCAGACACAAGCGAGTGTCTGGCGAGCGCGACCGAGTGAATCATTCATAAAAAAATTTCATACTTTTCAATGTATTTTTTTATGAATGATTCACTCTGTTTTACCAATGATGCAAATATTTGCATATCAGAAAACATGAATACGTGGAAATTATGGCTGTCATCATTTCTTCTCGCCTTCCCTCCAAGAAAAAGAAAAAGACCCAGCTCATTGTTTCTTGTTCTTTGCACTATCATGATTGTTATCATCATACTTATTACTACCATTATGATTACTGAGATTATTACAAAAAACTATGTTATCCATTTATATTATTACTAGCCGCAAAGCCGCCCTCCGGGCGGACTTTTTGGCTAGCTTCTGCGGAGGGCTATTGGTGGGCCTTCGGCCCACCAAACACAGACTCTCCAGATAGCCCCTTCTAACTTTCCTGAAATCATGGATGTAGAAATGTATGTATTAACGCCAACCCATTCACATCACCCCCAACCCATTCACTCACCCATTACCCATCACCCCCCACCCATTCACTCACCCATTACCCATCACCCCCCACCCATTCACTCACCCATTACCCATCACCACACACCCATTCACTCACCCATTACCCATCACCCCCCACCTATTCCTTCACCCATCACCCCCCACCCATTCACTCACCCATCACCCCACACCCATTACCCATCACCCCACCCATTTACTCACCCATTACCCATCACCCTACATCAAGGTTTCCTCAATTCTCGCAACCCACTTTTTTTCACAATTCTCGCTAATAGGCTACTAAAAAAAAAAAAAAAAAAAAAAAGTAATCGGATCATCCCATAAGTGAGCTTAAAACCTTCCCCTGGTCAACCTGGTTCCAAAACTGTGCCATATGATGGGATTCCGCCACGGGGGGCGGAACCTATACCACACACACACACACACACACACACACACACACACACACACACACACACACACACTTTCGCTTATATTATTATAGATTACTACCGTAGATAACACTATAGTCGCCAGGACAACGGTTTTTTTTTATTTACAGACGTGTGGTGGCGTAAATACTTACATTTCTACAGTACATCCATGATTTCAGGAAAGTTAGAAGGGGCTATCTGGAGAGTCTGTCATTTTGTGTCTTCACCTGTGTCATAGTATGTCTATAAATGAACAAATTACAAAAATAAAACCGAGTGGCGACGTTGGTAACGGACCTACACTAAGGTCACCAGCTAGTGTTTATGTTCTGACTGTCCTCCCGCCGTCGTCGTCGCGCGAAAAAAAACGAGTTGCGAAATTTGAAACCGTATATAATTGCAGATACATAGCATAAAACAACACTGAAACAGGGTAGATTATACAGTCATGATATAAACTACTGTGTATCATCTTCAGTGGCACATAGAAATCAGTAGTGATGCTATAATTCGTAACATTTGGCGGCTGGCGACATTATTGCAGCTGGCGACTAAAGTGTTATCTACGGTAGTAGTATAAGTAGTAGTAATTACGTTACTCTCAACGATTTCATTTCTGCCAATTTCTTTTTCCGATATGATGGAAAATATCGTTTCTCAACTCACAACATTTTTCTAGTTAAAAAACTTTCTCTTAACTAATCAACATTTTTTCTGTCTGAAACTGACCACAAAAACAGGTCGCTCAGTCATCCTCAATGTTATCAACAATATTATGGACAACATACGTTTCACTATTAGTCTTTACGCGACCTCTAAATGATTGGATAGCGTCAGCCACACCAGCCTTCTAAATAACCTTTGGATAAATCAAGATTGACATGTTCTGGTTACGAGCGAGCGCGAAATGCTCGTGAGTCCTCACTGATACGGGATTTTTCCGGGATAAGCGGCCGACCCGACCCGACCGACCATCCCGCTTTTCAGGAGCTTATATCTTTGAAATCCCGCTTCCGATTGACAAGCGGTCTTCGCCATCTGATAGCCCCATTCACTCCCTACAGTTTCAGCGTAAAAAGGTAGAGGTAAATGGAGTTTAGATGACAGCAGACGAATTTCCTTGCTATCGGGTTTCTACGGGCTCGCTCGTCCTTCGCCGACTAAGGCGTCTTACTGGTATAAAAACTATATAAATATAAACGAGAAGAGTCAGCCCAAAAACACAATTCAGTTTCCTTAAAATTCATTGTAAGTTATGGTGTACCAAAAGACTATTTATTAGGTCCAATATTATTCAAGATTATTGTTAATGCCGCGTCTGATAATGTTAACAATTGAATGCTTGTTTCGTTCGTCAATGACAATAAATTCCTCCACAGTAACATGATACACAAACAGAATTATATCATATTGAAATATAGGAAACGCAACTTATAGCAAGACATTACTTTCTTAAAAATGGTCTAATGATGAATGCTCTATAGTGAAAAAAACATTCACGCTCATTACTCTGAAACAGTGCAACGTCCATAAAAAGCTCTATGTCAGCCTTATCCAATTTCACTGTGCTGTACACGTGAAAACTTTAGTATATACATTGACAGCTATCTGGTACTGGATAAACATATAAATGAGACCAGCAAGAATGCAAGGAAATAGAAGAAAAAAACATCCTGACAAAACAAC
>JACEEZ010023430.1:190000-197500 GCA_016584305.1 Chionoecetes opilio | reverse complement strand
TATTTTCTTTCAATAATTCCATCTGCCTCTGATGAATTTGTATACTTCAATTGGCGTATACGATATTTTCTTTTTCCTCCTCCTCCTCCTCCTCCTCCTCCTCCTCCTCTATTTGCATTATTCATCACCATTTCACGTTGCTAACACATTCCCATTCACGCAACAACCACCCTCACACAAATCACTTCATCCATAACAAACACAAAGCCAAGCTACCACAAGGTAAATACACTCTCCATGCCAATATAATGCACCCTAATGGCATAACACCTACACTTTCCGGCTATGATGTTCTGCATATGACACCAAAATATTACGACATGGTTTTTTTCCCTAACAGCATTATGAAAAAAATTATCGGGTTGGCCGATTTTCGAATAGTTTCTTCTTTTTTTGCAGAACTGGGCTTATAACAACATACAATAAGGGTAGAACATAATGGTAGTTCACGCTAAAGGGTAAAAACTTGCAGCGTAGCTATTGCGTTAATAAAGTTGCACGGGTCAAGTAAACACACAGCGTAATATACTGACTATACACAGCACACTCCCTTTAAGGTAATATACAACCCTTTATATACTACCTCGCCCCTCTCCAAACCCAAGGATGGGAGAAAAAAATTTGCATACTGCCACAAAAAAAAATCGCCGGTTCATTTACATACTAGTGAAAAAAAGGGAAATTTTACTGGAGGAAAACAGGGAACATTATTCCATGGCTCGTGTTAACCCTTGGTGTGTGTGTGTGTGCGTGTGTGTGTGTGTGTGTACTTGCACTTTTTGTTGTCAAACATGGGGATCATTTGCATAATAAATTATCATGTTAAGTATAGTAGTAGTAGTACTACTGCTACTACTACATTGTAGAAGTAGCAGTAGTAGTAGTAGTAGTAGTAGTATCAACAGAAAAACAATGCTTCATAATATAAAAATCAAGTGTCCTTCCCTGGCTACATACGCCGATAACACTTATAGTGAACCCTCTAATTTATATGTAAATAGGAGTGGTAGCAATAAGGCTAGGGTGTTAGAGTCAAGGGAAGGAACAACTCAAGGTGACCCAGTGGCCATGACGATGTACGCCCTTGGCATGTCAGTCCTTCAAGACGTGATTGCGTTTGAAAAAACCAAGGTGAAGCAGGTGGCATATGCTGACGACCTGTCAGGGGCCGGCAAATTACAGGACCTAAGCCACTGGTGGGGGTTAATACAGGCCAATGGCCCTACCATAGGATACACACCCAACGCAGCTAAATCCTTCCTCATCGTCAAGCCAGAGCACTATGACGGGGCTGTAAACATTTTCAGTGGCAGTGGAGTTGTGGTAACGAAGGAAGGACAGCGGCACTTGGGTGCTGTTATTGGAACAGAGGAGTATAAGAAGGAGTACGTCGGAGAGAAAGTGTCTGAGTGGGTACACGAGGTCGATGTCCTGTCAGCCATGGCCAAGACCGAGCCTCACGCAGCCTACGCGGCATACACGCATGGCCTGCAACATCGGTGGAACTTCGCCATGCGCACCATCCCGGACATCAGCCCTCTCCTCAGACCGCTGGAGGAATCTATAAAGAATACCTTCATACCAGCGTTACTGAGATCTCCCGTCCTGGGGAATGACGCGAGGGCGTTGCTCGAACTCCCTCCAAGACTAGGCGGGATGGGAATCACCTCTCCTGAGAAGGTGGCTGAGGTGGAGAACCTCAACTCCATCAACCTTACCAGGTCCCTCACGGATATGATCATCGCTCAGGACGCACAAGGTGAAATCGACCAAAGTGTGATCGCTGAGCAAAAGAAACGATTCTCACGAGACAGGCAGCAAGGGCAGAAGACCAGCCTTGAACACCTTTCGACCATCCTGCCTCCAGACACCGTGAGAAAAATCCACATCGCACAGGAGACGGGAGCGTCCAACTGGCTAACATCACTACCAATCAGAGCAAAGGGCTTCAACCTCAACAAACAAGAATTTGTCGATGCCGTTGCTCTGAGGTACGGCTGGCCAGTGGAAGGACTCCCCAACACCTGTGTGTGTGGATCCCCCAACAACGTAGACCACACCATGACGTGCAAAAAGGGGGGATTCGTGTGTATCAGGCACGACGAGGTGAGGGACCTGACAGCCAGCATGCTCAGGGAGGTGTGCCAAGACGTCTCCACCGAGCCAACCCTTCTGCCTCTAGATGGGGAACTCCTGCGGTACAGGACAGCCAATACTGCCCCTGAGGCTCGCGTGGACATCTGTGCTCGGGGATTCTGGACCAGAGGGCAGCGGACCTTTTTGGACATCCGGATCTTCGACCCGATGGCCGCCTCCCATCGTGAGCTTTCCCTCGAGGCTGTCCACCACAGGAACGAGCTGGAGAAGATAAGGGCCTATGGCGATAGGATCCTGCAAGTCGACCATGGTACCTTCACGCCCCTGGTCTTCACCACATCTGGCGGCATGGCCCCCAAGGCTAGGAGCTTCTACTCAAGACTAGTTGACTTGATGTCAGTAAAGAAGCACCAGCCAAGGAGCTCCGTCGCCGCCTGGATGAGGTGTCGCCTCTCCTTCTCCCTGCTCCGGTCTGCCCTCCTGTGTCTCAGGGGTACGAGATACTCCACTCCCTCTAACACGGACATAAGTGACCTCGATTGCGAGGCCACATTGGTAGAGAGTGGGATAAGGGTGGATAGGTTAGGAATAGAGTAGGTTTATAAATTTAGGGGTAGTTAGTTAGTAAATGTATGTATTTTTAGGGGTAGTTGTAAGGTTGGATGCCACAGTCAATAGCGAGGTGGGGCTATGGCGTACCCGCCGCAAATAAAGAGGCGGTGGAGGTATATTGTGTGTAGTATTTAAAAAAAAGTAGTAGTAGTAGTAGTAGTAGTAGTAGTAGTAGTAGTAGTAGTAGTAGTAGTAGTAGTAGTAGTAGTAGTAGTGATTGTTGACATTGTAGTAGTAGTAGTTGTGTAGTAGTAGTAGTAGTAGTAGTAGTAGTAGTAGTAGTAGTAGTAGTAGTAGTAGTAGTAGTAGTAGTAGTAGTAGTAGTAGTAGTAGTAGTGGTAGTAGTAGTAGTAGTAGTAGTGATAGTAGTGGTGGTAGTAGTAGTAGTAGTAGAAGTAGTAGTAGTAGTAGTAGTAGTGGTAGTGGTAGTGGTAGTGGTAGTAGTAGTAGTAGTAGTAGTAGTAGTAGTGTAGTAGTAGTAGTAGTAGTAGTAGTAGTAATAGTATGGCGGCATGGTCCCCAAGGCTAGGAGCTTCTACTCAAGACTAGCTGACTTGATGTCAGTAAAGAAGCACCAGCCAAGGAGCTCCGTCGCCGCCTGGATGAGGTGTCGCCTCTCCTTCTCCCTGCTCCGGTCTGCCCTCCTGTGTCTCAGGGGTACGAGATACTCCACTCCCTCTAACACGGACATATGTGACCTCGATTGCGAGGCCACATTGGTAGAGAGTGGGATAAGGGTGGATAGGTTAGGAATAGAGTAGGTTTATAAATTTAGGGGTAGTTAGTTAGTAAATGTATGTATTTTTAGGGGTAGTTGTAAGGTTGGATGCCACAGTCAATAGCGAGGTGGGGCTATGGCGTACCCGCCGCAAATAAAGAGGCGGTGGAGGTATATTGTAGTAAAAAAAAAAGGAGTAGTAATAGTAGTAGTAATAGTAGTAGTAGTAGTAGTAGTAGTAAAAGTAGTAGTGGTGGTGGTGGTGGTGGTGGTAGTAGTAGTAGTAGTAGTAATGGTAGTAGTAGTAGTAGTAGTAGTAGTAGTAGTAGTAGTAGTAGTAGTAGTAGTAGTAGTAGTTAGTAAATGCTCTGATACTGCTGATGCTGATGATGCTGATGATGATGATGATGCCGAAGATGAAGGAAATGAAGATGAAGACGTTGAGGGGGAAGAAAAACGAAGTGAGAAAGAAAGAACGCAAGAAAGAAAGAAAGAAAAGAAAACTACTACAACAACAATGATGATATCAATCTTTATCATAATTATAATCAATACAATTTTCTGATCATTATCATTTCAAACATTACTTCTCCTATTATCGCTACATCCACCACTTATATTATACCATCACAGGGGACACTATACAAATCCTGCCTGCGCCACCACGGGCGAGGGCCAACCATCACTGTCCTCAGTGAACCTCCAGGGCCGACCATCCCACCCCTGGAGCTGTGATGTAGCTATGTAGCGTCTACAGGCGCTATACATGTAGGCCAAGA
This sequence comes from Chionoecetes opilio, assembly GCA_016584305.1. NCBI lineage: Eukaryota > Metazoa > Arthropoda > Malacostraca > Decapoda > Majidae > Chionoecetes > Chionoecetes opilio. The sequence goes on along the minus strand of JACEEZ010023430.1, from coordinate 193,294 downwards.
GAAGAAAAAGTGAAAAAATACCATATACATTTGGACGAAGCGTTGTACATACTTGTATTGTCACTTTCTGTTCAGGCTCCGTAACACCACAAACACACAGAGGCATAACCACGAGACACAAACAACCAGCCTTCCCCAGGGAGGCGCGCGGGGCTCCCACGGGGGCTCGGCATTGCCTGAAACACGATGCCTTGCGCCGCCACGGAACATAGGCAAATGAGGCATAGCTTTTTTTCTTTTTGTACCTCACCAGCAACCAGGTTCCTGATCGTCACGGGAGAGAGAGAGTGTGTGAAATGTGAAAGAGAGAAAGAGAGAGAGTGTGTGTGTGTGTGAGAGAGAGAGAGAGAGAGAGAGAGAGAGAGAGAGAGAGAGAGAGAGAGAGAGAGAGAGAGAGAGAGAGAGAGAGAGAGAGAGAGAGAGAGAGAGAGTGAGAGAGATATAGAGAGAGGGACAAACAAGACGAACACAAGCGGTACTCTCCCCTCTCTCTCTCTCTCTCTCTCTCTCTCTCTCTCTCTCTCTCTCTCTCTCTCTCTCTCTCTCTCTCTCTCTCTCTCTCGTGACGATCAGAGAGCTGCTGGTTGAGGTACAAAAAGAAAACAAAGATAGGCCTCATTTGTTTATGTTCCCAGGCAGCGCAAGGCTTCGTGTTTCAGGCAATGCCGTACTTCCCTTCTCCCTTCTTAATAATCAAATAGCTACCTACCCACTTATATTTCTCAACATTGTGGCATTTTATTATATATATTTTCACAGCGTAGTGACATTTCCTCTTGCTAATTAGCTAATTAACTTTTAGCATATCACAGCACTCACTTTTACCCCCTTTTCTCCCTTGTTCTTGCCCCCAACGCCTCTCTCGGTCAAAGTCATCACAGTGTGGTTGGCGATCAGTCCTCGGATTTGTTGACTTGTTGTTGAAGTTCATTGATTATGTAAATTATGGAAAGTTTTAACAGCGTGATGTATGTTTATTCTCTCTCTCTCTCTCTCTCTCTCTCTCTCTCTCTCTCTCTCTCTCTCTCTCTCTCTCTCTCTCTCTCTCTCTCTCTCTCTCTCTCTCTCTCTCTCTCTAACCTCCCCAACCCCCTCCTATTATAGCCACAGTGTTATCCCCACTATCCAACCCCTCACTGTGCCCTTGCCATCCTCCCTGCCGTAACCTCACACCCCTGTCAACACCATGCCCTCCATACCCACCCAGGACCTTACCTCCCCCCCTACACCCTTATGAGGTCAACAAGGTATATACGTGTACAGCTCATTAAGTAAGGAATCCACAGTACCTTCCCTTCTCTCCTTTCTCTCCCTTCTTTCTCCCATTACCTTCTCCATCTTTCCCTGCCCTGCTCTCACACACACACACACACACACACACACACACACACACACACACACACACACACACACACACACACACACACACACACACACACACACACACACACACACATACACACACACACACAACACACATACACACACACGCACACATCTTCATCCTCATCATCATCATCATCATCATGTAGGAGTAAGTGAGAGGCAGCTGAGAGAGGAAAGAGGAAGGGAGAGAGAAAGGTGTAGAAAATTGCAAAGTTCGTTGCATGGTGAAAAGAATGAAAGGGAAAGCAGATTTTTTTCTCTCTTTGTGACGAGGGAAGATGAATAGAGAAGAGAGAAAGAGAAAGAGAGAGAGAGAGAGAGACAGAGAGAGAGAGAGAGAGAGAGAGAGAGAGAGAGAGAGAGAGAGAGAGAGAGAGAGAGAGGAGAGAGGAGGAGAGAGAGAGAGAGAGAGAGAGAGAGAGAGAGAAAAGAGAGAGAGAGAAGAGAAGAGGAGAAGAGAGAGAAAGAGAGAGAGAGAGAAGAGAGAGAGAGAGAGGAGAGAGAGAGAGAGGAGAGAGAGAGAGAGAGAGAATGAGAGAGAGAGAGAGAGAGAGAGAGTGTGTGTGTGTGTAGCAGACATCTCTATCTCTCTTATCATTGTGTTTACGTATTTACATATACCGATAAATACCTGTGCTGCATCCTGGACACAACGATATGACTGTCCCGGGCTGTGGTGCGAAGAGAGAGAGAGAGAGAGAGAGAGAGAGAGAGAGAGAGAGAGAGAGAGAGAGAGAGAGAGAGAGAGAGAGAGAGAGAGAGAGAGAGAGAGAGTGAGATCAAGTAATGGCGAGAGGAAGAAAAAGAAACAGCGAGAAGAGAAAATAGAAAAGAAAATAGTGACATGTGAAAAAAAAGGAATTCAACTGTATTATTGGTAATGTGTTAGTTTGTCAGGTGCCTGTGTGTGTGTGTGTGTGTGTGTGTGTGTGTGTGTGTGTGTGTGTGTGTGTGTGTGTGTGTGTGTGTGTGTGTGTCAGTGTGATAGAGGACACAGAGGGGGTCCGACGAGTTATTTATTATAAGGCGACGCGCCTCCCTAAGGTGACGGGACGGCAGGGCGCCGCGTCTGCCGCTAAATAGACGTTCCCTAAATGTGAAATGTACCAAACGCGGCGTAGCTGAGGTTTTGTTACGCTCTAAAAATGTGACCGTCTGCAGTTATGGATGGGACAAGTTGCCGCCCACTGACCCTCCTCAGCCAGCCCGTCACCTTCCTCCCCACCCACCCACCCACCCACCCACCCAGCCCTCCCATTCACCCAGCCCTCCCACCCGCCCACACACCCACCCAGCCCTCCCTCCCGTCACCTACCAACAACTTGATACACGCCACCTCGCTCCACGCACGCCCCACGCCGCCCACTAACCGTCCTCCTCCCACCTATACTAAACCTCAACGTGATGCCAAACTTTGAAAATAAGACCAGTACTTATAAATCCGTGAAGCTTAACACACAACTGCAGCCTACAGTCGCGTTTCCACCAGGGTCTGAGTGAGGCGTAATGCAGAATGACAGATGAATGACAGGCAATCAGCGGCCACTGGGAGGGCAGACGGGAAGTTAATGAACCGAGGGCTGATCTGGCGGCGGCGACGTCGCGGCCCCGCTGCCTCACACGTCGCTCAATGACTGGCGGCAATTCTGCACTCCCGCCTGACGGCTGGCGGCGCCTTCTGTGCACTCACACTGGCTACTGCTCGCCGCACACATTCACACTCAAAACACTCGCTGTTCATTGCTCTGAGTCGACTACTGGCTCGCCCACCATGTTGACGGGGAAGTACGGCGTCTTATCTCACTGCCCTCCAGCCCAGACCTTTCCCCTTCCCGTCCTGTGTTCTGATGTAATCTTGCGACAGCACTGTGTCAACACGTCCTTTATATCACAACACACACGGCAAGG
>JACEEZ010023430.1:147500-187500 GCA_016584305.1 Chionoecetes opilio | reverse complement strand
ATCATGTTAGTCTGACAGTATATGCAGGAGGGCGTATACATGTGGTAGTGTGAGGGGCGTGTGTGTGTGGTGGCGAGAAGTGGTAACTCTGCCCCACCCCACCAACCGCCCAACTTGAAAATCCATGACAGGCAGTGGCGTCTACCGTAACCAAGGGAGGGGCTGTACTCTGGACCCTCCTCGGCCACGCACGCCCGTCGCCCGCCCAACACTCACTTGAGTTATCAGGATATAGTGAGTGCGTGAATCTGCCATGAACTGTTGTGTCGTGAGGCGCCCGATCCTGTGCGCCACAAACTAACTCTGTTACCATCTGATTATTTTGCCTGTACTCGCCCAACTCTACTGTGTAAGTATAGCTCTTACTGTTAACTTTTGACACATTCCATACTAACATTTACAGTACAGTGCCGTGTGCGAAAGCGTGGGTTGGATGCTTTCAATATTAATACTTCATTATATTTAAAATTAATGACGTCAAACTGGGAGGGACAGTGAAGAAGATGTACGTAAATACAACAATCATGGGAATAATTATGACAATTAGCTATATTACCTTTGAAGTGAAACACCACATGACACATCACGTTCATTCCTATCATCCTATCATTCAGTCTTCATGAATTAATGTGGTTTATGCATGAAATGTAGATTCCTTAGTTGAGTTTGGTCGGACTTTCTTGGCCGCATCCCGTGTATCGCCTGCCTGGTTTTATTAGACTTATTTTTCCCCTAAGACATTCATTCCTACCAACCAGTGTGCTCCCAACCATGAGGGAGTGCAGTTGTTTTTTGTTTATTTATTTATTTACTTCCTGTTATTCACAGCGCGTCAGGCATTAACGTATTTTTTTTTATCACTGCGGATCACACACACACACACACACACACACCACACACACACACACACACACACACACACACACACACACACACACACAATATTAAACTGACACAAGACTGTCCTTATTACCTACGGAAGTATCTTTTGGGGGTGTCAGTGTGGCGGTGATACTTATTCACAACAGAGTTAAAGACCTTGAGTTTAAAGAGACCTTTAAAAGAGTTGTCTTTAACTCTGTGTAATTATTCTGTGGTGGCGCTGCACGGCACGGTACCCTCGCCTCTATGTCGGGCGCCACAAGGACTATAATGCTTCCTGATACCTGCTGAACATGGCAATGCTTACTTATGGTGAAATATATGCAATTCTGTATATGGTGAAAATATTATCATATGCATGTATGTTATGTTGAAATATATGCAATTCTCATCATTTATATATGTAGCCGACCGATGTATCTGTATCGGCCAGTTTTCGGTTAATGTTAATAACTTAATACAGTGACTGGTTTTACTTGGCAGTCTTCCAGTGGTGGTAAAATGTTCACTATGTTGTAGTATTACATGTTGAATATCTTGAGAGTGAATTATGTCATTGTAAACCACTTAATGGCTATCGTAATTTATCATAAATCTATCAGTATCGGCTCTGCTAAGTATCGGTGTCAATTGAAATAGTGTTGCCTTTACTTAAGCAAATATGTGAAATAAAAATAAATTCTAGAGGACGGGTTAAGTTTTTCGTGACCGCTAAGCCCAAGAAGGATCATTCGCCTATGCACACTGTTGGATGCTAATGCAGGTTTATAGTTACATATTCAGTAAGCCCCGGGTGGACGTGTGTGTGAAGTAGGAGGGTGGACGGTAGCTATGCACTGGCCGGATTTGAGCCTTATCACTCAGCTGGTTGATACGCAGCTACCAATAATAACTACCGTCAATAACACTATAGTCGCCAGGCGCCATATATTACGAATTTTAGCATCACTACTGATTTGTATGTGCCACTAAAAATGTATCCACAGTAGTTTATATTGTGTGGCACAAACAAATTAGTAGTGATGCTAAAATTCGTAATATATGGCGCCTGGCGACATTAGTACAGTGGCGACTATAGTGTTCTTGACGGTACAGTACTTCACCCTCGCCACCCATCTCACAACAATATACCTAAATACTGTTAATACATAATGTATGATGAAATTTGCACCTTGGAATTTTTGTTTAGTCATTTTTTTTCAACCTAAACCATAGACCACTGTATGCCACGGTATACAGTGGTCTATGCCTAAACATATTCCTCCCTATCATTCTCTTCTGTCCTATTCGTATTCTTCCTTTCATTTTCTCCCCTCTCCCTTCCCTTTATCCTTTTCTGAGCTCTTCCTCTTTCATCCACCATTATTTTCCCTTCCTTCCGTCACTCCTTGGGGCTGTTTTCACTGCTGTCACTCAAACTTACTGATAACATTCGCAATATGTATTAAAAACTAAGTGACGGCAGTGAAAGTGAAGGATGAAAGGAGAACCGTGTGTGGCATGTTGTTTTTGACTACAGTAAGCACTGGAATTTCTCAATACCACACATGTCTAGTTTGAGAGAGAGAGAGAGGTGAGAGTAATGGGGGGGAGAGACGTGCTGTGGCCTGAGAAAAAGGAATCTGACACTCTATAATGGTTTTGTGAACTTGTTCGGCGGTTTGTCTGGGGCTCTAGTACGTGATGAGTGAAGGATATTTTTTTTACTCTCTCTCTCTCTCTCTCTCTCTCTCTCTCTCTCTCTCTCTCTCTCTCTCTCTCTCTCTCTCTCTCTCTCTCTCTCTCTCTCTCTCTCTTCTCTCTCTCTCTCTCTCTCTCTCTCTCTCTCTCTCTCTCTCTCTCTCTCTCTCTCTCTCTCTCTCTCTCTCTCTCTCTCTCATTCATTTCCTTTCCTCCAAAGGACATTGTTGTTGGGTTCAGGCCCGTAGCACGGGGGGGGGGGCTTAGGCCCCAAAAAAAACTCATTAGCCTCCCAAGAAGTTTTTTTACTAAGAAGCGTACATGATTTGTCTACACACAAGGCAAAAAAATACGAAAATTCAAACCTGATTTACTACTTTTTCATGACACATGATTTGATTCTATACAGCTACATTCATTCATTCTAGTAAAAACATACTAGTCTACTCGTAGAAAGACATTCTAGTAGAAATATAAATGGAAGGAAAAGTATAAAAAAAGGATAGCCCTCCTACGATGGAAATAGCCCCCCCAAATTTCAAATCCTGGCTACGGGCCTGGTTGGGTTCAAGGCCTCAAGTGTTTAATGAAAATGTTGTACTTTTCCAATAGGGAGCAAGGGCTGGGAATTCTCACGTCGCTGTTAAGCTAAATTGTTACAGGGAAATAACAATCCGTCAGAGGGAGGGAGGGAGGGAGGCAAGGAAGGCCACCCACCCCATCGAGGAGGAAATTACTAGACGATGTTAGGTACTCTTAAAGACCTAACACCCGGAGAGAGGTGGGAGTGGGAGGGCCTGAACGATTACGGCGGGAGGGAGCCTGGGAGGTGAGAAGGAAAGGATTTATTACCTGAGATTTAATACGTGATAATACACCTAATTTTCACCTTCCCTAATGTCTTCTTTTTCCTGGATTTTTTTTTCACTTTGCAAATTTTCACCTTCCCTGATGCCTTATTTTTTTTTTTTTTTATACACCCCTGTTCATGACACCCCTCGGAGGCTTCCCCAGCGTGCTTCCTCCCCCATCAGGCCGAGGAGGACCTTAGAGGACCCGCCAAAGAGTCTGAATGATGGAAAATCGCATTGAGGCTGGACAAAGGCTGCCGGATGTGGCGGAGCTTGTTACTCTAACCAATTTTTTTTTCACAGTTTACGTTTACTTTTCTTACAACTTTCTTTTTATAGGTGATCCCGCTGACAAGATTTATGGTCGTTAAGTGAATAAAAGCAGCCCTTTGTGGGGAAGTCTAATAGGAATAATACATTCCTTCCGTGTAACATACAGTGTTTGGTCGACTGAGAAATTTATGAACATAGGAAGCTACAAGAGGCCGGTAGACCTACACATAGAAGCTCCTGTAATAAACATGCATTACTTTACGTTTACATTCATCTTTACTTACATTCATTACATACATTTGTCTAGGCTTCTTTTAAAACTTCCTCCGTCTCTGCACTAACGACCTGATAACTGAGTCTTTTCCAATTATCATCTACCACCTTATTTGTAAACCAATTTCGTCATATCATCTTTAAATCTAAATTTGTTAAGTTTAAATTCGTTACTTCTTGTTGTATCCTGATTACTGACCGCAAGAATTTCGCCTACTTCTCCTTTATCATATCCCTTCAGGTACTCCAATACCTCGATAAGATCACCTATCACTCTGCGCCTTTCTAGTGAGTGTAAATTCAAAAGCTTCAATCTCCTCTCTTTTCAGTAGAAAATCTCACAGGTAATTATGATACGATAGGGGGAAAAAAAAGGGAAAACCTGACACTGTTCTTCTGCGCGCTCACACTTGCAAGACTTCGCGGGCATGATGTGACAATAGAAAACGAGGATGCGTTCACCTCTTTAGGGCGGGCGTGTGGTGTGTGCTCGCTTCCCTGATACTTGATAGATAACTCAAGGTCGTTGTAATGTTGAAAGATTCGTGTACGTGTGTGTGTGTGTGTGTGGTGTGTGTGTGTGTGTGTGTGCGAGTGTGTGTGTGTGCGAGTGTGCGAGTGTGCGATGGTGGTTGAGAGATGGAAACAGAGGGCAGGGGGCATGACCAATGGGTGATGGGGGTCTTAAGGCTTTGTTAGCAATGTTACGCCCGGGATGGCCTTGGGGACGGGAGGGGTAGGTGGGTAGTAGGAAGATGGTAGAGGGAGGAGCTTTTTGTGCGACACACTGACTTATTCTTCTTCCTCCTCCTCCTCCTCCTCCTCCTCCTCCTCCTCCTCCCCGCGCCGGGCATGTGCCGTTTATTTGCCGTCATTGTTGGTCCAGTGAATGCCGTACTTGACTCCTCAGAACAGGAAGTGGGGGGTGCACGGTGATAGGGAGGGGGGCTTTGTGTGTGTGTATGTGTGTATTTACCTGGCAGTGGAAGCAGTTTTTTTACTCGTGCTGTCCTGTCTCCGTTTCCTTATTTATCCAGTTTTTATTGTCACTTTTGCCTTTTTTTCTACAGTTTTTTCTTGCTGCTTTTATCTTTTTTTTTATTCTATAATGTAATATAATATAATTTTATTTTATATTGTGTGTGTGTGGGTGTGGTGTTATTCACCCATGGTCTTGTCCACGAGAGCTGGCTCGCGATCGCCAGTTTCACCCTCTCAGTGCGAGCTTGGAGCTCATTATTACCGATCTTTGGGCAATGTTGGGACCTCACACAACACACACACCCATCCCCTTGCACAAGGGGAGTAGTAACCGCGCGAATTTATCAGTGAAAAATCCCCGGAAGCAGCAAGGATTCGAACCGCCTACCCACAGAATGGGAGATTATCAACCTGACCATCGCGTGTGTTGCTGTTTTAGATGAACGGACTCAGATTCATGAGTTCAATGCACCGTTTTGATCTCATTTATAAAGATAATATCAAAACACTACAAACATCTATGCAACGCGCAGTGGATAAGAACAATAAACTGAATGAAATGAACCCCAGAACAATATTGAAACTAATCATACGTTGGATGCTAAGCAACTATCACTTATTATTCCATTAGACAAGGAATTCAGAGCCGTTACAAACCCTAACACGAATACGTAACTGTAATATTAAAGTATCCCCGACATCAATACATTACTACAAGCTGGTTTGTAGTAATGGTTAGCTCAATGCATGAACGAATATAAGCATCACTAAATGGCTGGTGATACGTTGGAGATGTGTGTGTGTGTGTAACAGGAACTACCACGTGTAGGCCTCGCGGCCTCTTGTAGCTTCCTTATTTTCTTATTTTCTTATGTTCTTATGTGTGTGTGTGAGGTGAAAGGAGGGAAGGGAAGGAGGTGGAGGAGAGGCGTCCATTGTGAGGGCAGGGAAGGTAGGGGAAGTGGAGGGTCAAAAGGGGAGTTATTGTTAGTGTCAGAGTGAGGACGAAAGACGCGAATGCCCCAACACTCTCTCTCTCTCTCTCTCTCTCTCTCTCTCTCTCTCTCTCTCTCTCTCTCTCTCTCTCTCTCTCTCTCTCTCTCTCTCTCTCTCTCTCTCTCTCTCTCTCTCTCTCTAAATTTAAGTAGAGAAAAATATTCCCTGAAAGGGAAATCAGGATTTTTTTTTTTTTTTTTGCGGATGATTTGACTAAACTTGTCACATGAAAAGCTTATTGCGTGTATAGGAATTCAAGTCACGTATCTTTGTTGAGTTTTTGTTTATTTATATATTCACTTCGTTGGAGCGTGTTATCTTTTATATCACTTGTTCGTCTGGGTGTGTTCTGAGCAGGTAGGGAACGTTACTTTGTTTAAAGGATTATACACTACAGTAAACCTCTCCCACGACAACGCTAAGTAAACCCGCTGTGTGTGTGTGTATGTACTGTGTGTGTGTGTGTGTGTGTGTGTGTGTGTACTGTGTGTGTGTGTGTATGTGTACTGTGTGTGTGTGTGTACTGTGTGTGGTGTGTGTGTGTGTGTGTGTGTGTGTGTGTGTGTGTGTGTGTGTGTGTGTGTGTGTGTGTGTGTGTGGACAGGTACAATCATAAGGCAGTGAGGGACGCACGTGGCCGCTGATCGCCCCTCTCCTCTTATCGTGCACTCCATCACCAAACTGACCGTCGCCTCCGCGTAGGAAAGCACCTCCCAGGTCTCCCACGTCCTCGAGGCCCCTGCCCAGTGTCCATCAGCACCGCAGCGGCCGCGGAGATGCGTATCGGAGGGGCGAGGTGCAGCTACAGTGAATGGCCGGGCCCAGGCTCAGCCCCGCCAAGGAAATCATCAAGTCCCATCTACCGTTTTGAACCCTGGCGAGTGGCGACGGAAAGGCAAGGTTTGGGACAGCGGGGCGGGGCGGGGCGAGGGCAATGATGTTCCACAGTGGCATGACTTGCACCGGTGGGACTGTTGAGGCAATGATGCTCCACAGTGGCATGACTCATACCGGTGGGACTGTTGAGGCAATGATGCTCCACAGTGGCATGACTCGCACCGGTGGGACTGTTGAGGCAATGATGCTCCACAGTGGCATGACTCGCACCGATGGGACTGTTGAGGCAATGATGCTCCACAGTGGCATGACTCGCACCGGTGGGACTGTTGAGGCAATGATGCTCCACAGTGGCATGACTTGCACCCGTGGGACTGTTGAGGCAATGATGCTCCACAGTGGCATGACTTGCACCGATGGGACTGTTGAGGCAATGATGTTCCACAGGGGTATGACTCGCACCAGTGGGACTGTTGAGGCAATGATGCTCCACAGTGGCATGACTCGCACCCGTGGGACTGTTGAGGCAATGATGCTCCACAGTGGCATGACTCGCACCGGCGGGACTGTTGAGGCAATGATGCTCCACAGGGGCATGACTCGCACCGGTGGGACTGTTGAGGCAATGATGCTCCACAGGGGCATGACTCGCACCGGTGGGACTGTTGAGGCAATGATGCTCCACAGTGGCATGACTCGCACCGGTGGGACTGTTGAGGCAATGATGCTCCACAGTGGCATGACTCGCACCTGTGACAAGGCGGGGGGGGGGGGGGGTTATAACCTGTCTGCCTTGTCCCGTCTTGCCGGTCAGCCTTTTCCTGTGTGGCTCGGAATATAGCGCCACTTGGACAGAAAACCTGCTGCTTGTGCTTTAATATCACGAACTCGTTAATCTGTGCTGCAATGCTTAGGTTTTTGGTTATACTGCAGTTTAGTGCAATACAAGTCATGTTGTTATAATTGTCCTCAACTTGTAGATCTGACCATTTGCAGTATTTCTAACCCCTTTATCAGCCGTCGGATGTGAATAATAACTTAAGGGGGGTCTGGAGGGTGCAGCCCCCCAGTTAGGTTAGGTTACGTAACCAATGTCCAGATAAGGCTAGTGAACTAGCGGGGGGTCTGGGGCCATCACTCCCGGCTGTACGCAGGATGAATGGTTGAACATTAGCAGGGTGAACACCTACCTGTTAGATCAGTGCCATATGATGGTTCCTTCCACATGATGAATTATACGTCACATACGTAGGATGCGTGTTACTCGTAATTCATCGTAAGATGCGCATAAATAGGGGGACAAATGGAACAACACGAGCACGCACACAACCTGCACGACTTGACACGTGATAGTGAACAACAACAACAACAACCCCGTCTCCCCCTCGTGTCGTGACTCGTGTGTCCGCGAACTAAAATGGAATTTGAAGGCAATCTATTTCTGGTACCGTAGATAACAGTAAAATCGCCAGGACAACATTTTTTTCTGTTTACAGACGTGTGGTGACGTTAATACTTACATTTCTACATCCATGATTTCAGAAAAGTTAGAAGGGGCTATCTGGAGAGTCTGTGTCATTTTGTGTCTTCATCTGCGTCATAGTATGGCTACTAATGAACAAATTACAAGAATATCTACAAAGTGGCTACCAACAGTAGAGTCGCCATCTAGTGTTTATTTACTGAGTGTCCTACCGCTGTCGTCGTCGCCCGAAAAATAAATGCGTAGCGAAATTTGAAACCGTCTATACTTGCAGCTACAAAGCATAAAACAACGCTGAAACAGGGTAGATTATACAGTCATGATATAAACTACTGTGTATTATCTTCAGTGGCACATAAAAATCAGTAGTGATGCTATAATTCGTAATATATGGCGCCTGGCGACATCACTGCAGGTGGCGACTTTACTGTTATCTACGGTAGTGTAAACAAACAACATTTGACTTCAGAACAAAGCACTCACCCAGGTTATCTTCGAACATTTTTAGTACATGATAGTTTCTGAAGGAATGGTTTTCCGGAAGCAGGCTCTAACTAACATAACATAAACATAACTCTCTCTCTCTCTCTCCTCTCTCTCTCTCTCTCTCTCTCTCTCTCTCTCTCTCTCTCTCTCTCTCTCTCTCTCTCTCTCTCTCTCTCTGAGGATCGTATCTGCTATTCCATCAAGGCCTTACGCTGCTCTCACTTTTATGCTCGCCGCCGTCCTTCCCACCCTCTATTGTCACCTATTTCCACCTGTCACTCATATTCATCTGATATTTTGCCTACCTCGCCCTTTAGACGCCAAGTTCTCAGCGCTCTTTTGACTTGCCTGAAAACGCTGTGAGAATATACTGAACATTCTACACTGCACATATATTTAGCCTACGTGATTTTGGTGTTACGTTTGAAGGATGTTCTTGTTACCAATGTGTGTGTGTGTGTGTGCGTGTGACTGTGTGTGTGTGTGTGTGTGTGTGTGTGTGTGTGTGTGTGTGTGTGTGTCTGTGTGTGTGTCTGTGTGTGTGTGTCTGTGTGTGTGTGTGTGTGTGTGTGTGTGTGTGTGTGTGTGTGTGTGTGTGTGTGTGTGTGTCCCTCCTCTAATCCCTGCCGCTGTCCTACAATCACTCTATTGCTTTCTCCCTTTGCCTCTTGTTCTGTTTCTCCCTCCCTTCTTCCCTTGTCACTCCACCTGTCCTGTCCACCCCTCCTCGACAGGCGGTTCTATTACTTAAGTCCCGTACCAATCCTCCCTTCCTTCTCCGCCGCCTGAACCCTCTCCCTCCCTCCCACCGTACCGTTAATACTTCCGCCGCTCGTACTGGGCCCAAAATTGGATTGCCTCTTCACACCTCACCTTACCCGCAAAATAGTAACAATTATATAATAATTTCTCTCTCTCTCTCTCTCTCTCTCTCTCTCTCTCTCTCTCTCTCTCTCTCTCTCTCTCTCTCTCTCTCTCTCTCTCTCTCTCTCTCTCTCTCTCTCATCAGCATAGGAAGTTCTATAGTTACTGAGGGAACAGGCTGTTCTGTTTTGAGAATTATGATGTAATGGCAGTGTCTTATGAATTTAAAGAAAAGGCAGTTGTACACTTCCATTGAGGAAAGTTATTATCCTCTATAAAAGCTCACAAGCATGAGTTTAGCGAGAATGAGGAGGGAAATGTACATATTTACACACACACACACACACACACACACACACACACACACACACACACACACACAAATAAACACACATTCACCGAGGTGCCAACTCTCCCACGCCGTAAGGCCTGGAAATCTTCCTCAAAGTACCGCGGGTGACACACAAACAGACTAATGTTCTGCCCAGGCTCCTTCCCCTCCCGCCTAGACCATCTGTTTACTACGTGACGAATGAAAAGAAAACTCGGTGCTACTATAGCGTGCGGTCTACCGGGACATTTGCACTATAGCGTGCGGTCTACCGGGACATTTTACACTATAGCGTGCGGTCTACATTTCTTACTCGCTATTTACACTCTACACTCTTACACTTCAGGCTGCAAATTACTATTGCTATATGATATTGTCTATTATACAGTAGAGTATTATAGAAAAAACAAAACTTTAGTAAGTAATTTATTAAGCACAGGCCGATATTCCCCACCCTTGTCACTTTTTTTCTTTTCTTGCCTAACACTACCACATGGATGACAAGACTCTGCTTCTTGTGGTGTGTCCAGAAGATGGCTTTCACGTAAAAACTTAACCGCTGTTTCTTCTGTCAAGATGACACTTCTGTAGAATTCTTTCAACAGCATTGTAAAGGAGGAAATGTCAAACTGATGTTCTCGGCTTGAATTTTAGGAGGATACTGAGACATTACTTCGTTGATTCCTATTTTATAACATTTCAGCAAGTGTTATTGGAGTGGTCTTCGTACTAAGACGATGCTTGGACGACAAAAACACGGCTTATATTTTATTACTGCTGTTACTACTACTACTATTACTGCTGCTACTACTACAACTACTACCAACTGCTATAAAAAAAGGTTAGGAGGAGGAAGAGGAAGAGGAGAAGGAGAAGGAGAAGCTAGGAGGTGGAGGAGGAAGAAGGGTGGAGCATTTTGGTGTGGATGATAAATTTGTTTATAAACACAGCTGAGAGCGTGGAAGCCTTGTGATTGGCTGAAACTTTTTGAGAAATACTATGTGATTCGCTGGCGAGGCTGTGACGTAATTGTACTCGCTCAGCCAATCAGCTAGCGAAGCCCATAGTGACACCGTAGCGCCACTCCCATATCTCGTACCAGAATCCCCGCGACTTCCGGGTTGTACAAATAGAGGAAGTTAGTTAAGCTAAACACCTTGCCCTTTAACTATCTCTGAATGTCTGCCCTGGGTGGGACGCCCTGTAAGGTGGGTCAGTGGTGGTGACTTTGGTTCGCGTGCAGCGTCCCTGCGTTCGAACCCCACTCGCTGCCTGAGTTAATTCTAGTTTGGTTTCAATGTGTATCGTCAATAGGATCCAGCCTGCAGGTATCTTATCCTGTGTGTGTGTGTGTGTGTGTGTGTGTGTGTGTGTGTAACGGTTCCGCCAAGCTGAGGCTCGCGCCCCGCCTCCCGGGGGAGTCATTACTGTAGTCTTGACGCGAGGCGAGGGCGTGGCTGCCGGGAGCTGCCTCACTGAGGTGCCACTTTTCTCCACGTTCATCATGTTTCAAAAGATGCTGCAACCGATACTCCTGAGTTTTCAGTCTTAAAATGTAAAAGGGTCTAGTGACCGAGTCCCGGTCTACCACAGCTTATTTATACAAATTAGCCACAATCCTGGTGGCAAAGCTATAGTAAACATATTCAAAATCTATTGGGTTTTTTCACACGACAGTCGTTCAGTAATTGCATGATGGAGTCATCGAGTAAATTAACGTGCATATTGTTGCAACACATCAAATGTTAGAATAAACCATAACACAAACAGTAGAGCAAATGCAGGGTTGTATGTGGTTGACTGTTCTAGTCAGAATAGCCACTGATCTAAAATCTAAATAGTAGTATGATCTAGTACATGATCTACTACTTAGATCATGGAATAACCTCACGTAGGCGTCGGGCAGCTACTGCATAATTATAATTATATCCTCAGAACACTAACTTTTGAATGCTCTAGTCGAGTTCACTGCAAGTCAGTCCCTCACACTCGACCTTGACAACGTAACGGTCGGCCGGCACGATTAAGTAACTTCTCCACCACCAGGCACACCATCCGTGACTCACCACCACCACCACCACCACCCTGCAACAGCTTACATCCTCACCACCAGTGGCGGTTCGTGGCATAGGGCTGCAGAGCTGCAGCACCCCCAGACACTCACTGCCAGGTGTATGATGCCTTTAGAGACACAGCAGAATTGATACACTACCAACAAATATATCATGATAAAAATTAATTATATGTTATTTAATTATTTTCAATACGTTACTAAGTGAATTTTCATTAAAACCAGACCAAAATGTAAGTTACTTTCATATTTGCTGTACGATTCATGTCTGCGCTGCCGCCGCGCCACTTGTGAACACAATGAGCTGCAGTCGAGGCAGCTAAGTCTCGTCCCTCTCATGTTTGCATTGGGTGTGTACGGTGTGGTTAAATCGTGCTTTCTTTAATTACCCTCTGACTATGGAAAATCGAGCTAAGTATTTGCAAAACATCTACTTATCCCAGCTGACATTAAATGAAAAGACTAAAATCAAGCGGTACCGACTTTATTTTCAAGTAATACTGTAATTCTACTATCGCCAACTCAGCCATCCCCTCTACTACCAACACTACCAACCCCACTATCCCTTCTACGGTTCTACCACTACCACTACTACCATGCCCTGAAATCCGTGAACATCAACTACACATCATACCTGAGATAGGTAAAATTTGTATATCCTACTATTGTGTAAAGTTTGCAGTCCCTCCATTGTATTTTATCATGAGCCGCCACTGCTTACCACCACCACCACCAGGCACACCATCCGTGACTCACCACCACCACCACCCTGCAACAGCTTACATCCTCACCACCCATACCAGCGTTTCTTAACCTTTTTACCTCCACACCCACTTTAGTAGTTGGTCCATGCCCCCCCTTTCACTTTCACTTCTTCTACCAAGATATATGCAGTGGTTTTCGCCTCAAGCGAAGGGCTAATAATAAGGACAAGCATTAATAATAATCCGCCTCCGTGGTGTAATGGCTAGCGCGCCTAGCTACAAATATGCGGCTTCTGGTTCGAATCCCGACCAGGACAGTCGGCGTACAGCCCAAAAGCTGTTCATCCTTCCTTTCGGGATTGGGCGATAAATTGGGTACCTGGGTAAACCTGGGGAAGGTAACTGTGGTAACCCGGAAGCTACACTAGCCCTGTGTCCCGGGGTAGCGGGTTGTCACCCACCACAGGCTCAAGGGCTAATGCGACGGAGATGAGCACCGAGGCCACGTGCAGCATAGCGTATGCCCCCATCTTTACCTTTACTATTAATAATGATAAAGAGTGCGGCCGCACTGGGAGCGAGAAAGCGAGCGAGAGCTTTTTCGTTATGATAGCGCTCTGGCCGTATGATAATGATATAATATATATAATAGCTATATTATTATGATTATAATAATTATAATAACATAATAATGATAATAATAATGAAAATAATAACAATAACAATAGTAATAGTAATACTAATTACAAAATATAATATTGCATAAAAGACTAGGGAGTTAGTGAAATCTAGCAAAACGTTTCCGCAGAGTTTTTCAGCCACACCTGCTACCCCTGTAGCGACTCTTCGCCCAACGTTGCGCGCGAGCTTCATGTTAAAGCGCAGGCCGAGCTTCAAGTTAGATACTTGACAGTTCTTCCTTGTTCTCTCTTGGCTCACGCCCCCCTTTGTAATTACCCACGCCCCCTAAGGGGGCGCGCCCCCAAGGTTAAGAACCGCTGACCTATCTACCATTCCAACACACCCTAAGCATTAACAACGTCTATCCCCCAGGCCTCACCCCCCCCCCCCTCACCATCACACCGTGACTCACGCCCTCGCCACCACACCGTAACTCACGCCCTCATCACCACCACTACCGCCTGTGTTGTATGAATTGCTACATTTGGCAGCCTTCAAAAGGTACTCTGCATTAGTTCAATTGGTTGATAACAGAGGTAGAGGGGGAGATGGTCTCCTCGGCGGTGATGATATTCAGTGAATGGCATATTAGCCCGCTGCATGGCATCCCCATTGTTTTAGTGTTAATAATCCCCCCTTCCCAACACTGGCTAAGGCCGTCTGTTCACCAAGGGCCCGGGGTTCCCGCGTCAAGCATCGGAAATATTGGCAGTGTTCTTTGCCTTTATATGGGTGGCGTCCATGGCTATGGCTGGCGTGGCGGGGCGTGCATCCCCCTACACTTGTAAATAAGAATTTATTTCCAACAAAAACTAGTGCCAGATTAATTCAATACACATCAAAACTATTCAGGAAAACTAAGTTCTGGCCGCGAAATCGGTGAATGCCCTCTACCGAAATTTTACCAACATGACTACCTAGGCTTTTAAAATGCCATTCATCTATAATACCTGGAGATTATGTCCTGCTCACGACACTTGCTGCAAAGACTGATGCAGCCTGTTGGATCTATGATTATTATGACCCAGAAATTATTTTATAAATAATGTCTTGAATCGTAGCACTCGTTATCATAACAATCACGATACCAGAAAATGAATGAAGTAGCCTATAATAATCCGAAACGAAATACCTATGAGTAATAAAATATTGCCATCGGCTTGGTAAAATGTGAATGTATCTGCAGCCCGCAAAAAAGTAGTTAGAACTACCAAAAAATGTAATGATCAAATAGCTACCGGTACGTAGCTGGTGCAAATGATAATTATCACTGTCTTCTGCGGCTATCACACGGTGCGTTTCGTCGGACTGTTTCGTCGAACTTGCCATTTGGTTGGACTGTTTGGTCGAGCTTCGAGGGTTATTTCGCCGAACATGTTCGATGAAATGGTTTTGTGAAATTATACAAAATGTTGCACATACGTCGAACATACTCTGGGGTCAAAATAAGTCTATACTTTTTCTGTAAGTTATAAATAGTGTTAGCAATTATTAAGCATTGAAATGAACACCATCATATAATACGTTACAGTAAAATTAATACAGATCAGTCTATATTATATGTGTGATAGATTTTCAGAAATATGAAGCTGATTTGATGTGTTTGCATTTTGCGGTAGAATGATTACTAGTAAAATATGAGATCTGAGAAGTATATCGGGGAGAGAATGGAAATGATGCGTGTGGTTTTCACTGAAATGGGATGTGAAATGAATGAGGTGGTTGAAAGGACAGGAAGAGAATGGATGTTATTGCTGCTGGGACTGTGTGATGACTGGTGAGACTAAGGGGACGGATGATTGAGACGGAAAGAGTTGGAGAGAATGTGGTGTTTGTTTGTTTGTTTAGAGGATAATTCCTCAGAGCCATAGTGATCTACCGCTCGGGCTTAGTGTTGGCCGAAGCCACCACCCCGGGAGGGGGGTCACAAACCCCCGGCTAACACCCGGTACCCATTCACTGCTGGGTGGACAGGGGCCTCGGGTTTTAAGAAAGACCACCCATCTGTCTTCGCTCCGCCCGGGGATCGAACCCGGGACTTCTCGGTTGTAAACCGAGCGTGCTAACCACTACACTATACGGGGCCACCTGTAATATCAAGATCCGGTAAAATGGACGAGGACTGCGCGGTCCTTTTCTGAGACACTGACTACATATGGTATTATTTCACACTAGGACCGAAATTGCTTACACAATTGGGCGTGTGGTTTTGGGCCATTCGATAATTGGGCGGGCGGGCGTGCCGCCCGCCACAGGTTTCGGTGGCCACAGGTAACAGTGGCCGGCGGCCGCCCGCCCGCCCGCCCGCCACTAGATTTTGGGCTCTGCCACGCCCTGCTGGGATGAAATTATTACCCTAACCTAACCGAACCTAACCTTCTAACGGGAGGGGCTCCGTCCCCTTCGACCCCCTGACGGGAATATTAAATTAACCTAACCGAAACTTAACCTAACCGGCGCGCAGTTCTCGTCCACTATAACTCATTTAGCCCACATGAACGCGTCTTCGTCTGTCGCTGCAGTTCTCTTCTAACAATCACCTCCTCCTTTTTCATCACCAGTAGCTACGTATATATATGCCCCTAAAGTTGAAACATTAACAACACATCTCTCATCTCGCTGTCATCGCTTCATCTTTGTTTGTTATTGTTGGGTGAAGCGGTTGGCCCAACCGTGTGCTAGATGTGTTGTCAGTGTTCGACGAACAGGTCCAACCAAATGCTTGTTTGGTTCGACGAAACAGTCCGACGAAACGCCTCGTGTGATACCCGCTTTAAGGCGTTTTCTGCGGGGGATTTTTGGTTGCAACCGGAAAATTTTCGGTTGCAAACGGTCACAACAACAACAACAAATGTTTGCGGGTCGGGCCAATCATCTTCCCTGGATGGTTGAACAGGGATCGAAATTTGAGCAACCGAAAATTTTTCGGTTGCAATCAGGATCCCCGCAGAAAACGCCTTTAAGCGACTATCACCGTGGCCATATGATAAGGCCTGGTGGATCGCCCGTGACGTCACACCATAAGGATACCACCCGCTCCGCTCCCCGTACAAGTTTACCTACCTAATATAATGTTTATCAGCATAAAAGATATAATGTTATCTTCGGAAAGATTTGTTCTATAATATTATCAAATAAAAAACCGTAAAACACATAAAGAAAATGCCATTATGAGACTTTCAAGAAATATGCATTAACTTAAACTCTTCGCCATTTAATATTTTGCTCGCAAACATTTTACATGGAGAATATCAATAGAAGCGGAGTTTAATTAGCTTTCCATTGATATATTTCGTTTAGTGATAAATGAATTAGCGGCATGCATAAATTAGCGTTAACTAAATATAAAAAATCATGAAATCGGATAATTTCCTACCTAATATATGTTTATCAGTATAAAATATATACTGTTATCTTCGGAAATGTTTGTTCTATAATATTATAAAATAAAAAAACCGTAAAACACACTAAAGAAATGCCATTATGAGACTTTCAAGAAATATGCATGAACTTAAACTTTTCGCCATTTAATATTTTGTGAAAAAACGTTTTACATGGCGAATATCAATAGAAGCGGAATTTAATTAGCTTTCCATAGATATTTTTCATTTTCTGATAAATGAATTAGAACCATGCATAAATTAGCGTTAACTAAATAAATAACATCATGAAATCTGGGAAATTACCCGATTTCATGATGTTATTTATTTAGTTAACGCTAATTTATGCATGGTTCTAATTCATTTATCAGAAAAGGAAATATATCAATGGAAAGCTAATTAAATTCCGCTTTTATTGAAATTCTCCATGTAAAAAGTTTTTCACAAAATATTAAATGGCGAAAAGTTTAAGTTCATGCATATTTCTTGAATGTCTCATAATGGCATTTTTTTAATGTGTTTTACGGTTTTTTATTTGATAATATTATAGAACAAACATTTCCGAAGATAACAGTATATATTTTATACTGATAAACATATATTAGGTAGGAAATTACCCGATTTCATGATTTTTTATATATAGTTAACGCTAATTTATGCATGCCCCTAATTCATTTATCACTAAACGAAATATATCAATGGAAAGCTAATTAAACTCCGCTTCTATTGATATTCTCCATGTAAAATGTTTGCGAGGAAAATATTAAATGGCGAAGAGTTTAAGTTAATGCATATTTCTTGAAAGTCTCATAATGGCATTTTCTTTATGTGTTTTACGGTTTTTTATTTGATAATATTATAGAACAAATCTTTCCGAAGATAACATTATATCTTTTATGCTGATAAACATTATATTAGGTAGGTAAACTTGTACGGGGAGCGGAGCGGGTGGTATCCTTATGGTGTGACGTCACGGGCGATCCACCAGGCCTTGTCTCTCGGTGGTCTCGCTATCACACGGTGCGTTTCGTCGGACTGTTTCGTCGAACTTGCCATTTGGTTGGACTGTTTGGTCGAGCTTCGAGGGTTATTTCGCCGAACATGTTCGATGAAATGGTTTTGTGAAATTATACAAAATGTTGCACATACGTCGAACATACTCTGCGGTCAAAATAAGTCTATACTTTTTCTGTAAGTTATAAATAGTGTTAGCAATTATTAAGCATTGAAATGAACACCATCATATAATACGTTACAGTAAAATTAATACAGATCAGTCTATATTATATATGTGATAGATTTTCAGAAATATGAAGTTGATTTGATGTTTGTGTTTACATTTTGCGGTAAAATGATTACTAGTAGAATTATAGAATATGAAATCTGAAAAGATAACGGAGAGAGAATGGAAATGATGCGTGTGGTTTTGACTGAAATGGGATGTGAAATGAATGAGGTGGTTGAAAGGACAGGAAGAGAATGGATGTTATTGCTGCTGGGACATGTGTGGTGAGACAAGGGGCGGATGATTGAGACTGAAAGAGTTTGGAAAGAATGTGGTGTATGGCAAATAGACAATAAAACTGCAGGCTTGTATGTAGTTTTGTTTTCTTCTGTTTCCCTTTTGTGTGGTTTTTTATATTCTACAGGAGCACAAAGGCCTGGCCTATGAAGAAAAGGCCACCTGTAATATCAAAATCAGGTAAAAATGGACAAGGACTGCGCGGTCCTTTTCTGAGACACTGACTATATATGGTATTATTTTACACTAGGACCGAAATTCCCTACACAATTTGGCGTGTGGTTTCTGTTTACCTTATTGGATTCTAGGAAATATTAATCTATGAGCTTCCATCGCAAATCATTACTTTTGGAGATAATGCCATGTTGTTCATGGCATTATGACAATTCCGGCAAATGGGCCCCAGACATAACTACGTCACGGTTTGTTTACATCGGTGCATTGTGGGGATAAGGCGGGGTCGCCGCGGGTGGACCTACGAAGGAAAAACTACGGCGATGGAAGAATTTCGAGCTATTTTGCGCGAAATTGATATTCCAGGTGCTATATTACTGTGCTCTGTTCTCGCTGACAACACTATAGAGAAGACCTGAGGTAATGGCTGATGTGCAGAGGCTTCTAAACCAAGAAAACAGAGTCATAACAGAGCCTCGTCAAAAGGTAAGCAACTGGTAGGTACGTAATGTGTCCCTACCACTTGCTTACTTAATGAGACTCTGCTGTGACTGTGTTCCTGGTTTAGAAGCCTTTGCACATCAACCATCACCTCAGGTCTTCTCTATGTTGTCAGCGAGCACGGAAATATAGCACCTGGAATATCAATTTCGCCCAAAACAACTCGAATTTTTTTCATCGTCGTAATCTTCTCTTTGTAGGCTGTACATATTCATGGTTATGATAGTATTAAAATACCTTATTAATTGAGTTCCTTTTATTGTCTTTCCTCATAATAAGTAGTGCTACATCATGGTTTAAGTGTTACTTGACGAGCCAATGAATACTCTTGAGTCTATACCAACATCACCAACCTTTGCTTTGATTTATCTTATTACTCCATCCATAAACAAGTTGCATAACCTCCGTGACATTACCCATCCTTGCCTCATGGTACCTGCATGGTACTGTCGTCTACCGATATTTTTGTCCCTACACAAATCGGGAAAACTCGCCGACAGTAATAGTTAGGTTGGTATCCGGTCATTTCGCCCACATGCCATTTCGCCACACCATAGAGTCATTTCGCCCACACTATGGAGTCTATAGGAGCTAGGAGGTTAGGTTATATTTGTTTAGTGTGTCGAGAACCCCCAACCCCCCGCTAGGAGGTTAGGTTAGATTTGTTTAAGTTAGGTTAGGGTAGGTTAGATTTGGGTAGTTTAGGTTAGATTTGGTTAGGTTAGATTAGATTAGATTAGGTTAGGATAGGTTAGATTTGGTTAGGTTAGGTTAGATTTGGTTAGGTTAGGTTATCGGTGGGTCAAGCCATCCTGCTAGGGTAGGTTAATTTAGGTTAGGTTTATTTTGGTTAGGCAATTTTCGTCATTTCGCCCACAAGACATTTCGTCCACATGTAAGTCAATTCGCCCACATATATAAGTCAATTCGCCCACTCTAAAGTCAATTCGCCCACACGATCCATGTCACGGAGTCATGTAACTATAGATATATCTTCCTCTGGCAGAAATGGAATGAACCACCAGTAACCTTGGGCGAAATGACGGTAAATTTCTAGTGTTTGCCCATACTCATCACACTTCCCCCAAACAAGTTTGGGGACCTGTGGGAATGCGGGGTTTTCGGGTGGGGAACAAATTATACGTCGGAAACACGTAATTAAAGAGTTGTGTAGGGGGGGTAAAATTCCCTAAATCTAGGGTAATTTCCTTATATCTAGAGAAAATTACCTAACCAAAATAAACCTAACCTAACCAAAATTAACCTACCCTAGCAGGGGGCTTGACCCACCGATAACCTAACCTAACCAAATCTAACCTAACCTAACCAAATCTAACCTATCCTAACCTAACCAAATCTAATCTAACCTAGCCTAACCAAATTTAATAGGTTAGATAGGTTAGATTTGGTTAGGTTAGGTTAGGTTAGCTTAGCTTAGCTTAAGTTAGATTTGGTTAGGTTAGGTTATCAGTGGGTCAAGCCCCCTGCTAGGGTAGGTTAATTTTGGTTAGGTTAGGTTTATTTTGGTTAGGCAATTTTCTCTAGATATAAGGAAATTACCTCGATCTATCTAGGAAATTTTACCCCCCCTATATAACTCTTTAATTACGTGTTTCCGACGTATAATTTGTTCCCCACCCGAAAACCCCGCATTCCCACAGGTCCCAAAACTTGTTTGGGGGAAGTGGGAGAGTATGGGCAAACACTAGAAATTTACCGTCATTTCGCCCAAGGTTACTGGTGGTTCATTCCATTTCTGCCAGAGGAAGATATAGTTACATGACTCCGTGACATGGATCGTGTGGGCGAATTGACTCTTGTATGTGGGCGAATTGACTTACATGTGGACGAAATGTCTTGTGGGCGAAATGACGAAAATTGCCTAACCAAAATAAACCTAACCTAACCAAAATTAACCTACCCTAGCAGGGGGCTTGACCCACCGATATGCTAACCTAACCAAATCTAACCTAACCTAACCAAATCTAACCTATCCTAACCTAACCAAATCTAATCTAACCTAACCAAATCTAACCTAAACTACCCAAATCTAACCTACCCTAAACAAATCTAACCTAACCTCCTAGCGGGGGGTTGGGGGTTCTCGACACACTAAACAAATATAACCTAACCTCCTAGCTCCTATAGACTCCATAGTGTGGGCGAAATGACTCTATGGTGTGGCGTAATGGCATGTGGGCGAAATGACCGGATACTAACCTAACCATTACTGTCGGCGAGTTTTCCTGATTTGCGTAGGGACAAAAATATCGGTAGACGACAGTACCATGCTGGTATCATGAGGCAAGGATGGGTAATGTCACCGTGGTTATGCAACTTGCTTATGGATGGAGTAATATGATAAATCAAAGCAAAGGTTGGTAATGTTGGTATAGACTCAAGAGTATTCATTGGCTCGTCAAGTAACACTTAAACCATGATGTACCACTACTTATTATGAGGAAAGACAATAAAAGGAACTCAATTAATAAGGTATTTTAATACTATCATAACCATGAATATGTACAGCCTACAAAGAGAAGACTACGAGGATGAAAAAAATTCGAGTTGTTTTGGGCGAAATTGATATTCCAGGTGCTATATTTCCGTGCTCGCTGACAACATAGAGAAGACCTGAGGTGATGGTAGATGTGCGAAGGCTTCTAAACCAGGAAAACAGTCACAGCAGAGTCTCATTAAGAAGTAAGCAAGTGGTAGGGACACATTACGTACCTACCAGTTGCTTACCTTTTGACGAGGCTCTGTTATGACTCTGTTTTCTTGGTTTAGAAGCCTCTGCACATCAGCCATTACCTCAGGTCTTCTTATAGTGTTGTCAGCGAGAACAGAGCACAGTAATATAGCACCTGGAATATCAATTTCGCGCAAAATAGCTCGAAATTCTTCCGTCGCCGTAGTTTTTCCTTCGTAGGTCCACCCGCAGCGACCCCGCCTTATCCCCACAATGCACCGATGTAAACAAACCGTGACGTAGTTATGGGTAGGGTCCATTGTCATAGGGAGGCGAGACAAGAGTTTACGTCCGCCACACTCTTCTTCCTCTTGTGACCTGCATCGCCCCGATCTGTTCTTTCCTTGCCTCGGACACTTTTTTAATGCAGATTTGGTTTTAGTTTGGAGGTTAAAGCGTGGGACTAGGTTAGGGTAGGTTAGATTAGCGAGTCTAAAGGTGGGGTGAGGTTAGTTTAATTTTCATATCTCATATACACTCCTTCCTATTAAAAATGTCTTATATCTCCGAAAGTAGTGATTTGCGATGGAAGTTCATAAAGAAAATGTTTCTTAGAATCTATTAAGGTGAACAGAAACCACACTCCCAATTGTGTAGGTAATTTCGGTCCTTGTGTAAACATTTACCCTACATTTACCTGGCCAGAAATTGTTGCTTTTTCAGATAGAGATATTTTTATGGTATTATTTTACGATGGCACCAAACTTCCCTGCACAATTGGGAGCATGGTTTTTGTTTACCTTATTGTATTCTAAGAGACATTTTCTCTTTGAGCTTTCCGTCGCAAATCAATAGTTTCGGAGATATAGAACATTTTAGGTGGGGGGAGGAATATGTCTCATTGTTTACAAAATGCCTCCCTCTTCCTCTTCTTGTGACCTGCATCGCTTTTGTTTGGTATTTTATTAAACTTTTATTATTGGACCCAGTTAGGAGGTTAAAGGTTAGGTAAGGTAAGGTAAGGTTAGGTTAGGTTAGGTAAGGTTCAGGTTAGGTTAGGTTAGGTTAGGTAAGGTAGCCACGGGTGCGCCTCCGAAAGAAAAGCAATGCAGGTCACAAGAAGAGGAAGAGGGAGGCATTTTGTAAACAAGGAAACTTATTCTTCCTCCCACCTAAAATGTTCATATCTCCGAAACTATTGATTTGTGACGGAAAGCTCAAGGAGAAAATGTCTCTTAGAATACAATAAAGTAAACAAAAACCATGCTCCCAATTGTGTAGGGAAGTTTGGTGCCATCGTAAAAATTTACCATTTTTATTTTCCGGAAACCTGTTAAAAAGTTGTTTTTTTCCACCAAATCCTAGGGTCACTTTTTCATTGATAACAATGTATCTCCATCAGAAAAAGCTGTAAAACTTGGCCAAGAAATAATAGTCAGTGTCTCAGAAACCAGGGAAGTGACGAAACTGTACGAAAGCAACTGTGCCCCGCCCCGCAGGTTCTAACGGGAGGGGTTCCGACCCCTTCGACCCCCTGACGAGAATATTAACATAACCCAAACTTAACCTAACCTCCTAAGGGATGGGGGTGGGTGGGAGGGAGGTCGGGGTGTGTCTATGCATTATTAGACAACTCTTATAATTTCTTCAATATATATATATATGTTTTAAAGGTTACGCATGCAGAAATGGATTAATACTGCACATTATATTAAGCAAAAAATAATCTGTTAAGTGGTAACGGCGGTAGCGATACCGCGCAGTTCTCGTCCACTATAACCCATTTAGCCCACATGAACGCGTCTTCATCTGTCGCTGCAGTTCTCTTCTAACAATCACCTCCTCCCTTTTCATCACCAGTAGCTACGTATATATATGCCCCTAAAGTTAAAACATTAACAACAAATCTCCGCGCCTCACACTGTCATCGCTTTCATCTTTGTTTGTTATTGTTGGGTGAAGCGGTTGGCTCAACCGTGTGCTAGTTGTGTTGTCAGTGTTCGACGAACAGGTCCAACCAAATACAAGTTTGGTTCGACGAAACAGTCCGACGAAACGCCTCGTGTGATACCCGCTTTACCGGCCTACTCTCAACACTAACTTGAAATTGAAAAAGGAAAAAATAGTAAGATACCAACACCAAGCACAATGCAGACATGCAGAGTATGGATACCTACCATTGGTTCCTCCCCGGCAGGCCGCGTGGCAGCCTTGACCTTGACCGTCCAGCTGTGCCTCGCCCACCGCAGGCCGCGTCTCGTCGTCCGTCAGGCGTCAACCCTCACACGCGAGATGCGCCCACACAGCTTGCATGGGTGGTTTTTTGTTTACGCTTTGCCGCGCGTGGCCGATGCATGGTGGCACCACCAGTTTACTCGCAGCCATAGATATAACCACAAGATGTCTCACTACCTGCAGTTGTCTGGCTGGGTTGCGTCTGCGTGGCCGCCATATTGGAATAGTCAACTTCCACAAATAAACAAATGCACAATGTACATTTGTTTATTAGGGGAAGTTGACCAATCAACAAGACACTGAATACGAGTCAAAATCATGAGAATCTCAGTTTCGCAATGTATTGCGAAACTGAGTTTCACATAACTTTTTGACTCGTATTCAGTGCTTTTCTGGAGAATATTAGGCCGCTTTCACCTCCCCCTAAAGCATAATCAAGTTACCATTGTCCGTAATAAGGACAAAGCACAGCTGCTAACTCAATACACTATTTTTTGTTTTAATGGATGCTGGAAGGATCTGCATTGTGACGTGTTTTCATCGACGTTTCATCTGTATTTGCACTTTGTAGTTGTTCATTGCTACATCATAAATTAGCTGAAGCTTTAATCCTTCATTGGTATTGCATTTCTTTAACCATTGCTGTGAAATGCTATTTCATCCCTCCAAATTTTCCATGAAATAGTCATTTATACAAAAATATAAATCTATATTGACACGCCTTTCCACTTTTATTTATGATTGAAATTTGATTAGAACTAAATCAGCTTCATTTAAGCATGAAAGTTGTTTTGTGCAGTCGCAGACACACTGCGAAAAATGTTGTGCTGATATGTTGTACAGAAGCTGATCTCAAGGTGACTGATTATTATTAGTTGAAACTAGACATTAACGCCTCAAGCCCTTTGCCAGATCAGACACACACACAGAGCTGGGCACTAAATACATTGAATATATTTAAATACTAAATACTAAATACATGGGAGGAATGTATTTAAATACTAAATACTAAATACATTTTACGAATGTATTTAAATACTAAATACTAAATACATCAATTGTATTTAAATACATTTGTAAATGCATTTTAAATACACACAAATTTTGACATGTCCGAAAAAAAAAATTCCTTAGAATTTAACATAAGAACATAAGAAAATAAGGAAGCTACAAGAGGCCGTGAGGCCTACACGTGGTAGTTCCAGTTACCTAACACTACATACATCCACCTTTCATCCCCATTCATAAACCTATCCAGTCCCTCTTTAAAGCTCCCTAATGACTCCGCACTAACTACCTGTATACTGAGTCAATTCCATTCATTCACCACCCTATTTGTGATCCAGTTTTTTCCTATTTCTTTTTTAGATCTACGCTTTTCCAGCTTGAATCCGTTACTTCTTGCTCTACCCTGGTTAATAGCCGTAAGAACTTTTCCTACCTCTCCTTTATTAAATCCCTTTATCCACTTAAAAACTTCTATCAGATCGCCCATTAGGGTGGTGTCGGGGGACACCGTACTATTAGTGGAAAAATATTCATAAAAAATCCATTTTTTACCTGAGAGAGTGCACACTGTGCCCAAAACAAACTTCACAATATGGCCCACCTATGGTACCCTCATGAATTCTTAACTCAGATAATAAGGGTCATTTAAGGTTTTTTTATAAATTTTTGGCACCTCGTCCGGTGTCCCCCCCACGAGGGGGGACACCGGATCAGGTATGGGGGGGCACCGTATGATATTTTTAAACTCATATTACATCAAACATTATTGTGTTTTTTTTGCCTGAAATCAACATATATGCTAAGCCTAGACACCCACCATTATTATTAGGTGATGAAATGAAAGATAAGCTCATACAAAATAGCATTTATTAAAAGATAGGTCTAGGTATTTTTATGCTCACTATTCAGAAGTGCATCATGAAGGCATGCAGCGGGGGAAACACCTTCACCAGGTCAGCCTGCCTCTTGGTGATGCCCTTGGAGGTCACCAGGACACCCTTGCACTGTTCTGGATCAACAGAAGCTTCATCTAGGATGGTAGGGAAGGTGAACGTGTCTCGGGTGTTAGCGGACTTCATCCGGAGGAAGAAAGGTTAATTTTCCATCCTCCATGATGGCCAACACCTGAGCAACATAGCACACTAATGTGCCCACACCCCTTCCCTCCTCCAGCTTCAGCTGAACCAGAACAAAGTCCCCCACCGTGATGTTTTCGCAGCAAAAGGGTATGATGCTGCAGTCCAGGTGCCCTCGTCGTCACCTCATCCGAGTACTCGGAGGAGTCGTCCAGCTGAAGTCGGACATCATCAACCTCCTCCTCGTCAGTGGTGTCTTCCTCCGGGACAGGCACAGACTTCTTCCGCTGTGGACCCTTCTTCTTCCCAATGTTTTCTTTTCAGCCGCTGCCTTCTTTTGTCTTCCAGCTTCTGCCTCTTCTCTGCCTTCAACCTCAGGTCAGATATTGCCTCCTCATTCTCGGTTAAAATGCAGGCCCGCACCCTCTTCCATCCCTTTCCATAAGGACGAGGATTAGCCTTAGGGAACGGCCTGACACACTCTGAGGTAAGTCTGTCTGTTGAGAAGGGTGTCCTGGGGTGGCAGGGTGCGTCGTGCTCGGGCCCGGGTGGCAGGGTGCATCGTGCTGGGGCCCGGGGTGGCAGGCTCTGTCGTGCTGGGGCTCGGGGTGGCAGGCTTTGTCGTGCTGGGGCCCGGGGTGGCAGGGGGCGTCGTGCTGGGGCCCGGGGTGGCAGGCTCTGTCGTGCTGGGGCCGGGGTGGCAGGCTCTGTCGTGCTGGTGCTCGGGGTGGCAGGCTCTGTCGTGCTGGGGCCCGGGGTGGCAGGCACATCATCTAGCCTGGGAGACACAGCGGGAAGGGGTATAGCTTCTGAGGTATGGCCTTCAGCCAGTCGCTCCTCTCCATCTGAACTTCCTCCATCAGAAGAGTTGGAGTAACTTCCACTACAAATTCTGGTGGTGCCGGTCGCTCGGTTACATGCGCTCCTACAAAACACATCATCTGGGAAGATGTTGCGATTGAGTGGCCATATACCAGTCGCCTGGAAACCACTGAGAATGTTGGAGGGGGTAGTGGCTTTGGTCCATGCTCAGAAGCAAACTCTGGCAACTTGTGGACTGTTATGTGCTCGTTAGGGTGCATGAGCGCGTGGTCGTCAGTAGGGCACGCAGGAATGTCTTAAAGGGACCAAAGACACTCACATCCATGGCTGGAGTTTGTCTGTTGTATGGGAGCAAGGTAACAATCACGATACCATGCATTATCGCAAACTCAACAGGCTGAATGTTCATGTGACATTCAGCATTGTCCATGATCAGAAGAATCTTGTTCTCTACAGAAGAACAAGACTTCTCATGGAGATGCTGAAGTGTTTGCACGAAGCATTCACCATTCATCCAGCCACTAGGATGCAATATCCCTTTGGAACCAAAGATCGTGTTCCTCATGAAAGCGGGATTCCATCGGCATCTGGGAATTATAAACACTGGAGGGATGGACTGCCCCACAGCATTTATAATGCCCACAAACGTCATGCTGTCACCGCGTTCACGAGTTACCTGCGTGGCTACTGGCTGGCCTCTCGCACACACAACCTTGACTGGCTTCATAACAGTCGGGCAATGAACTCTCATCCAAATTGTATATCCGGTCCGGCGTGAATGTGTACTTCTCCAAAGCTAATGTGTAAGCCTTAAAGAAGGTTTTCACATTGACTTTGTTGAAGGCAACAATCCTGGCAATGGACATGCCTTCCGGAGCCTTCAATACAAGGTTTGGATGATGGTTCATGAAGGCATAGTACCAGTCCCTTGTCGCCATTTTCTCTTTCTCCCAGGCAGCAGGGATGCTCTTGCTCCCACAAGCTATGGCATACTGGTACACCATCCTACGCACATCGTTCATGGGCAGGCCGTAGAACATCTTGGCTGCGTGGATGGTATAATCAGCAATGTATATTTCTTGTTGAGGGCTGAAAACCCTATTGCTACGGGAAGCAACAGCCATATAGGTAACTCCATCCGACAGCTTCTTCGATAGATAGAAGGCGTGCCTGTAACAAAAGAAATGAATTAGGACTTAAAAGGCCCTTGCTGGCAACAAAAGTTGACAAAAAAAATAATAAATAGAGCGCTTGAAGGCATCCTTTAACAAAAGAAATTAATTAGGACTTAGAAGGGCCCTTGCTGGCAATAAAAGCTAACAAAAAAATGAATAAATTTTAAATCTATAAATCTAGAGACCCTTAAGCTATCCCTGAGGTCTTTTTGCATGACCTCATCCCAGGGAGACCAAAGAAGACGTGGGATGAGGTCATACAAAAAGACTTGGGGAGATATGGAACTAAATAGAGCAAACTTACAGCAAGAGTTGTTTTCTTGATGTTGAATCTGTCAGCGGCTTCTTTCAGGCTGCAGCTAGTGGCCCCGCGGTGCTTAAAGGCAGCCTCCAGGTCAGTGCGGTCCATCTGCTTGTCGCTCTTCCTGACATATTTGCGAGGCATGATGACGGTGATGGCGGTAGGTTAGGTTAGATCTAAAAGAGTTAATGACATTAGACATCATGCATAGTTAGGTAGGTTAGTTTAGGTTAGCTTAGCTTAGTATTTTTTACAGTGTAGAGGCGATTCTTGCATGGCCACCATATTATTTTGGGACTATGAGTCTGGCAATATATGTGGGGGATCCACGAACGTCATGCCCCCAAAATATGCAGTGTTAAATGTTTTTTTTAACCATAAAAAATTAATTCTAGAATCATTCTAATAACATAAATCACTTATATAATAGTTAGTTCATGTGCTTATAGCATAATAACACTGATATAGCATCATAATTTAATACCAATCACCTTCAACTTACACCAACAAAAAAACACTGTTCCATTTAATTTAAATGCACTAGTTCACCACCACCATTTAATATCATGCTAATATGCATAGTCAGTCACTTTTTCTTATGTTTTTCTAAGTATTAAAAATATATAGATTTCCAAAATCGTAGTGATGCGGGGGATCACGAACGTCATGCCCCGAAAATATGCAGTGTTAAATGGTTTTTTTAACCATAAAAAATTAATTCTAGAATCATTCTAATAACATAAATCACTTATATAAGTTAGTTCATGTGCTTATAGCATAATAACACTGATATAGCATCATAATTTAATACCAATCACCTTCAACTTTATGCCACAAAAAAACACTGTTCCATTTAATTTAAATGCACTAGTTCACCACCACCATTTAATATCATGCGAATATACATAGTCAATCACTGTTTGTTATGTTTGTGTAGGTATTTCAAAAGATATAGCTTTTTCAAAAATTTCACTGTACGTTGATCCCCCGCACTTCACCATACGTTGATCCCCCGCGCCACCAATTTTTTTGTAAATAATGCCACCGCGGCCTGTTCGAAAGCATGCACTACTTTTTCACTCAATAACATGTCAATACGGTTATACCTCGTATTGCAACTTACCTCAAAAGAATCACGCCATCACAGCCGACATGAGACACTATATAAGAACGGCGAAAAGTGACAAGGAACATACGAAAAATAAAATTTCTTACCTGGTAAACACGGAGGTGACGCTGACGCTACCCTGTTGCTCGCATGTAGTTCACTGAGCGTGGCGCTGCATCCGTGGTGGCATG
Organism: Chionoecetes opilio; assembly: GCA_016584305.1. Taxonomy (NCBI): domain Eukaryota; kingdom Metazoa; phylum Arthropoda; class Malacostraca; order Decapoda; family Majidae; genus Chionoecetes; species Chionoecetes opilio. The sequence continues at coordinate 157,922 of JACEEZ010023430.1, read as the reverse complement.
GTGGCGCGAAATTTGAATTAATTTTCGCGTTGTAGCCTTCGTACGGTGATCCCCCCGTTCGGTGTGACCCCACCCCACCCTACTCTGCGTCTCTCGAGTGACTGTAACTTTAATAGCTCCAATCTCTTCTCATAACTAAAGTTACGCATCCCTTGAATTTTTTGGGACCAAAACTGAACCGCATAGTCTAGGTGAGGTCTGACTAGAGCTTTAGAATATCTTCCGCACTTCTACTTTTAACACTTCTGCTAATGAATCCTAACACTCTATTAGCTCTATTTCTAGCCTCAATACATTGTTTCCTAGGTCGGAGGTCTAGGCTCACCCTCACTCCAAGATCTTTTTCACCTTCTGATCTTTTCAGCGATACATTGCGTATGGCTGTATCCTTGGATTTTGCAATGATTCGCAATGATTTCCTTAGATTTTGGGTTTCCTTAGAAATTTCCTTCTCAGGCCTAATTTCCTTGAAATCAGGACATTTCCTTGCCAGCGGAAACACTGGTTCACTGTAACATCAGGTTTACCAGATAGTTGGGCGGGTTTATGGCCAAATTAACTGATAAAAAAGTATTTACATTTTTATATTAAATGTATTTAAATACAATGTATTTAAATACTCATAAAAGTATTTAAATACTGTATTTTTATATACATGACAACCAATGTATTTATAAATACATTTCTAAATACACAAATGTATTTAAATACAATTATATTTAAATACTGCCCAGCTCTGCACACACAAGACTTTTACTTGAGGGCAAAAGGCTGTTAAGAACCATGTGCTGCCCTAGCATCTGAAAATTGTTCATGGGCATGACCATAGCCTGACACGTGGACAAGTGGCTGCTGAATTTGTTGTGAACCTATTTCATTCATTGTTCGGTCACTGATACAACAAAAACTTTATACTTACTTGTGAAAAGTTATTCATTGTTGTCTCAAGTGCAAGTTTCAACAATTTGTGCAGTCAACACACGAAAAATTCGAAGTTTTTCGCACATAATTGTTCTAAGATTTTTTTTAAATCAATGGGAACATGGGATTCGTTTAATGCATTTTTCGCTTAAAGCACAATTTTCCAGGAACGTAACTCGTGTGCTAAACAAGGTCTAGGTATATGAAGATTACGATGAAATGTTGAGCAGAGAATGTAGCACACAATGTCCACTGCAACCTAAGCTGAGAGCACCAGTGACGTGTGCAATTCAGTGGCAGTTGTTACTACTCCTCAGTGGCCAAGAAATTTGATCATGTCAATAGATAACTAACAAGTGTGGTAGACATGCTGGGAATGGTCAGCCTTCACACATGAAATCTATACCAGGATTGAAACATTTTGATATATATATACTACTCCTAAGAAATGTTAAAGCCTACTCCATGAAAATAATATTATTATAATGATATTTTTTTCATACATAAGTCCCTCTCTCAAACGTGTGGGATTGACCAAAATCCAAAGCAGCTCGTTATAATAACAGTGATAATAATACATCATTGTTTTGCACTACCGGTATTCTTGGTGTTGCATTACCACTACTTAATCTACTTTTACTATTTAAACCTTACAACTAATAATCTTAGAAGATAATTTCCAGGTCATAGTAACTATTAAGGTTAAAAGAAGAGGAGTTCAGGTGACAAACCACTTCTTTTCTCATTATTATATAGGAAGGCTTATAAGATTTGAGAATATTAATATATTTTGTTGTCTTGCAGATAGCTACAGTGACGCCCTCGGTGCCATGGACGAGGTATTTGGCAACAGCAGCAGCGACACTGTGATGGAGGCTGAGCTGTCTCAAGTACTGGAGACCATCCGTTATGACATTGCATCCCTTCACCGCCACCACCACCACCACATTCCATCATCCACCAATACCAATAAAGCTGCCCGCACCGTCAGTCACCCGCACGCCACAATGTTGCCACCTCACATGAGAGTTAAACCTCTGGACTACCCAGGACAACAATTAGCACCTTCCAGAAGTTGTAGGGGTGCCCAACCACCAGCTGTCACTGGGGTTCGCCCGATACCCTACCCACGAGTCATATCAGTAGCTACCCCATCCCTGAGACACACTCAGTCGGCCGTAGAAGCTAGAATTCCCCCATTCCCAAACTCCCCACGGCCCAGGGCCTTCAGCACCGGTGGTTCTCCTCAATCACACTGCTATGTCAACGTCAACACTTGCCACAGGACCTCCACCTACGACAATGTTCCAGGACCAGCTCCACGGGTGTCCCAGCCAGCAACACCCTTCCCCACACCCCACATCTCAGCAGCACCAAAGTATATGAATGTGCCTTTATCTCCATACCCCAGCAGCAGCAGTGCCCCAACAAGCCCTCAAAGGGGACACAGTAAGCAGCGCCTACATCACAGCTACATTGAATTGTGGTCTGGAATGCAGGAGGAGCGAGACTCCTTCAGTGACAGCGAATGTGAAGAGATGAAGCGATCCTTCCAGGAACCCCAAACGCCTAACAGCCGTCCTTCCCCAGGCTATGTGCAGATGACGTCACCCTTTATCAAGAGTCCACAAGTGACCAGCCCCTTCAATGGATCAGTTCTGGCAAACTTTGCAACCAAGCTGGCTTCCTATGCTGGCCAACAGCCCAGAAATATCTTTTGTCCTTTCTGCCCTCGATACTTTGGATATGAAAAAAGTTTAGGCAGTCATTTACACAAGATGCATCGAGTGGAGCTGAACTCCATGGTGGAAAATGTGTGCAGTGATATACAACTTCAGTTCTGTCCCATCTGTCAGGCCCAGTTCTTCAACAGCTCTGTACTGCCCAAACACCTCACAGACTTCCACCGAGCTTCAGTCATTGAGGTACTCGAAAAGAATGCTTGCATAATATCAGATAACATGGGCATTCATTGTCCTTTCTGTACCAAGATGGTTCCACACGGCAAAACAGGTGAGCAGGTGTTGCTCTATCACATGCAACAGTTGCATATGTCTGACTACAATGCCATGATCGCAAAAAAATTCAAATCTTTTACAGCAGCTAGCCTAGAATCTATACAAAATATATCCTCAGGAGATGTGTCTGAAGTAGGAAACTTTCAGCCTGGGGTAACCTCCACCCCTGGCCTCAGTAAGAGGCTAGGAACAATGGCATTGGCTGTGCAAGCCCTTAATTTGGATACTACCTGGTCCTCCCATACTGGAACCTTGAGATCCCCAGCACCACCTCCTTCCAAAACAGCTGACACTGACGAGGTCCAAAAGGGCCAAACACATCAAGAAGATAAACAAAAAGATCAACAATTGGCTTCTTCAACAAGTAAGGGAATCTTGCGTCATCACAGTTCACTTGGTAGAAAACCAAGTGTGAAAAGGGAGCTGAGATTTAGTGTTCCTCCAGTTACCAGTGAAGAGGTGTTTGTGCCAGAGTCCCCTGAGCCATCTGCAACAGAGCCTCCTCCTTCAGGACCTCAGCAGCAGCAGCGTCTGGTTTGTGATAATGACTCGAGCAGAGTTATTCCAATCAGAGTAGATAGTTTGTCTGCTGCTGACTTTATGGACCTGACAGCCAAGGGTGGTGCACAGCGAAAGAGGCGAAGGTTGGGTCTTGGTCTGCGTTCCAGAAAGGCTTTCAAAAAGAAAGATAAGGAAAATATAGCAGAACGAGAGTTAAACACCTTAGCATCTGAAGCATCAAAAATAGTAAGTTTTGGGAAAAAACATGAGAGCACAGTTACTCCAACAATCAGAACTCAAAGCACAAGAACCTTCCGTCGGCCTAAACCTGTGGCCGTGCCTCGTGTGCCTGAACTACCACCGGCTCCAAAAAGGGTCGATAGTGTGACAATGGGATCAACAAGTAAAGCAGATAAGGATGAAGACAATGATTCTCCCTTTACCAACCTTAAGCTGTATTCTCCTCTCAGAATGTTTCGTTGTAACGGTTGTCATGTCAAATTCTGTGACAATGAGTCTCTGAGTGGCCACATTGGGGTGCGTCACAAGGGGCTGCTGCACCTGCTCAGGCCTCAGTACGGCTGTGGTATTTGTTCTGCCAAGTTCTTTGAGAACAAGTACTTGGTGAAGCACTGCTTACAACACCACACCTCCCTATTAGAGATCCGCAGCCCGAGCAAACACAAAGTTTCAATATATAGGTTTCCACAGGACTGATGAAAATATTCTTTGTAAAACTTACATATTCTTCTATTATACATACTGTTGATATTCATAGAGATATATTTCATTATGTGCTCAACTTCAGGTGACTAATATTCTTTTGACTGTTGAATGAAATTATGACACCTGTGATTAGAAACCCATATATCCATAATTATAACATTAAGATTAAGTCAGTGCCATACATCAAATTGTGCCATATGACCTCTGATGTCTGGCGCATTTCCCTCTTTTTAGCATTAAATCAATCAATCATACATCAAATTTGAATGTCTTGAAGCCATTGGACCAGATTTTAGCTTTGGTATGTAAATATGTAATATCGTAGAATAGGTTCATCTTTGAAATGACACATTGTACATCAAACTTTAGAGACCTATCTGTATAATATAATTTATGTATTATATTTTAATGTATGCATATATCATAATGTAATGTATACCTATCTGCCAAATATTTCCTTTGTGAAAGAAATTAATTCATTCACTGGTGCTAGATATTGAAAACTTTAATCAATTTGGCACTTACCAATATTGTTCCTTCTTCTTCTTCTTTCTATTTAATGTCAGTTTTTCCCATAATATTTTATGAGGTCAGACGGCCGATGATACGCTTCCGTTGTATCTTTATCCGTTGCCTCAACTTCTTCAATGCCCAATGCTGCCAGATCCTCTTCAACACACTGCCTCCATGTCTTCCTTGGCCTGCCAAGGAATGACATGGAGGCAGTGTTACTAACTGTAACTGCCACAATGCCAAAACATGTGGCAGTGTAACTGCCACATGTTACCTCTAAATTGACTTAAGAGAATTATCAATCTTTCCACTAACTTTGTTCATATTATTATAACTCAGTAGGGGAGGATGGGGATAAAAGTAACACTTTTTTTCAAAATGTGATAAATGTTGCATTCTGCCCTGTATGAAAGTTCTGACACTTGTGAATGAAAGCAAATATGATAGCTACTGTATGATAAGAGCAGTTTGGGACAAAATAGCATGCTTACAATGTTATGGCCATTTTTCACATTTTTGAAGTGTTACAATTATCCCTATAGGTGGGATGGTTGTAACAGAGGCTGGGGATGAATGTAACAAGACGGGTATTTGCCACAAAATAAGTATTTTTAAAAAGCACAAAAGTCTATTGAATCTGGTCTGTAACACAAGTCTGTAAACACTGTAAATCAAAGAGAGAAAAATACTTAGTCAGACAAGCAGTTGTCACATATGTAGGAGCTTCTCAACAATTTCAACAAGACCACCTCCTAAATCTAGCTAGAGAGATTCCAATGCCTTAGCATGAGTAAACAAAGCCATAAAACAGACACAGAGCCTTAAAACACATTGTTTCATCTTATGTCCCAGAGGGATAGTTGTAACAGTGTTACAACCATCCCCGATTCAGGTGTTACAACTATCCCCAACCCTACTGAGTGAATTTTGCTTTCATTCCCTCCCTTGTCGACCAACAATGTGTTTGGCAACCACAATATCACAGTAGACTGAATATCAAAGATCCCACCCCTGTCGCTTGTTTAGATTAATCATGTTAAACCTTGGATGAGGAAGAAGAAAACAAAGACGTGTTTTTGTTACTCACATGTATCAGAAACAGATTCCACCAGTTTTCTCAGCGCAGACGATTCATACAGCTTTCAAAATCAGGAGGAAAACGAAATGAAGGATTGCGCATGCGTCAGTATGCTTTACTTCGTCACAAAACCACTTCGCGATTTTAATCACTCGGTTACAATTATCCCCATGTTACTTTTATCCCCACCCTCTCCTAGTAATGTACATAAAATTTTAATTATAAACAAATATGTGCCATACTCACACTGTATATCAAAATAAAATATTATTTTACTTTATCATTACTATCATTCCCTCATAACAAACTACTGTATAGGTGCATGCTTCCCTCATCTTACCATAACTGTACTCTCTTTGCTTCAACTTTACGGACAGAAGGACAAAACTTGTCAATTATATCAGGGAAAATATTTTGAATGAAATATTGGATATCAAATCCATCATTAGGTGATGAGCAGCCAAGATGTATATTGGTGCATGACATCTCCACTTGCAAGATCAGTTTCCTCCAATAAACAGGAAATTTCTGCTTATATGAAACTGTTTTTTCCTTCCCTGAAACTTTATTGTACTCCCACATTTTGTGGCCACCTCAATCCATGGGGACGTCCGCTCACCACCATGTAGGGCAGGGCCACGCAGGCTCTTGGCTCACTAATACTCATTACTCAAACATTGTCAAACTTACTTCATAGCTGCAAGGAAACTGAATTCCCTTAAATGTAACTCCTACCCAATAATATAAAATAATATTGTTATATTAATGAGCACATCTATATATTTCCCTGAGGTGAGGTGAGGCTTCTCTTGTCTTCCTAACAGAGATGAGAGAAATTTGGGGTATCCCTTAAAATTGGTCATGAAATACATACATACATAATGCCAGACAAAATTTCATTTATGGTTTATTTGTTTATAAGCAAATTTCATACAAATAGTATATTTACAGGAATATCTTTCTACAAAAATATTTTTCATATTTCTAAAAAAAAATGTAATCTTACAGAAACTAGGCAAACAGATGGGGAATTATTACTGGTGGGGGGAGGAAGGGGGGGACATAAAGGGCAACAATAGGGACATGGGGAACATGGGTGGCAGTGGAAATCTTGACACGTTATCAGTAATAATTGGATCAGAAGGAAGTCAAGTGTGGGAGGTGTTTGCTGGTGGGCCCATGGAGGACTGACTGTACAGAGCCCCACCACACACTCCTTTGTTCACAGGGCGATTGCCGGCACTGCACGGGGCACTTATGTTGATAGAACTGGGGACCTGACAGACGCCTAGTTCATATCGAATATGGACTTCACATTTAGGGAACTGACACATACTCGGTAAATGCAAAAACATGACTTAATACTGAATTTCCCTAAAGCATTGGGCCCCACCAGTGACTACACACAAACATGTACACCCACACCTGTCGCTCAGACCCCCACCACTGTACTGAGCTCAAGGCAGAAGTAAGGCTTCATCTGCCTCTGTTTTATCCATAACAACCACCCTTCTGAGCATATCAAAGCCTGACAGGGCGTTTGGGAAAAAAGGAACTAGGACATTTATGGAGAGGTATATGAGGCTCTGCAGGTATTTTTTTTTTTGTTGGGGAAAGCTGGATTGCATGAAAACAATCAAAGAAAACATCCAGCACGTTATAGTGGCTTAGGGTCAGCCTTTTATCAAGGGATTAGTGTAAAAACAATATTTTGGTTAAAAGTTACTTGTGGATCATAGTTCAACTTTGTGCCAAATACTTGTATATGAGACATCCTAATTTTCTAAAACCTCGGAGATAATCTAGCTGACTAGCAACAGACTGTTATTCCCTGCAAGTCACACCCATCTTCATCAATCAACAGTAACATAAATAACACAATACGTACATGGAAACTTGAGCATGAAAATAGATCTTCAAGAAATAACAACAACAGCCGACCAGAGGCCCCACACTTCAATACATGATAACTTGTTACACCAGCAAAACAATACTGCTTACACGTCTGCATGTAAATCCGATAAGTCATGAATCAGCTAACTGCTGTAACTGAATAAAGGATGGGAACGAGTGCCCACTATAAGGTATCCCGTGAGCACAACTTAGTGTAACACATGTAACGTGTGGAACCACTAATACACCAGCAGCAGAACCAGTCAAGGCAGATACAATACTGACCAAGGAGACACCAGCACCAACAGGCTCCAACTGTCGCACCTCTCCTCAATATTGGCAGAATCACACTCTTTTGTCACATATTCCATAGGTTTCTTTCTTTGTTCTCCTTTTGAGACAAGTGAAAAATAGTGCCTATGTTGCTCGTATCTTTTCAGCTAAGACACTGACACCATGTGAGGTAGAGGTCAGTTTTTGTTCAGGTTACTATAAAAAGAGCTCCTTGTTATTTGTATATAAATTTAAAAACTATCTAAAGTAAGATCACAAAATTTCACCTGCAGTTCCGTACTTTCCAGTTCTCAAACTTTGTGTTGGCGATGTGGAACATTTCGATGAGGTGTTCCAGAATACTAGTATTGCAGTTGTAGTCATTCATAGCCATCTCCTGAAAATACATGCATATATAAACATCAACTTCTTCACTTCTCTGATGAGTGTAAGGATGGATATAGTCTATTTAACCCAGGGACTGCGGGAGCAAAGATTTTTTTTGTGCCGCCAGTGCGGGAATGTGAGTAAAACAGTGACCATTACAGAATTGGATGAAAATCACATCGTCAAGGTAGTAAAAATCTGCATACGGCAATATATTTATTTTTAACCCAAACGTATGGGGTTGTGGTGTGGTTGTGGTCGGGAGTTGAAATATCTGGCGCGAATGGCACCAAACCGCTAGCGAGAGCCTACTGAAGTGGGGTCAGGGATGCCACTTCTTGGGATTTTTCCCAAGATTTTGAGGGGATTATTCAAGTATTTCTCCAGTAGTTTATCTCAAGGTAAGCATAGGTACGGTACAACGGTACCTATGCTTACCTTAAGATAAATTACTGGAGAAATACTTGAATAATCACTCCAAAAGTCCCAAGATAGACAAAAAATATCCCAACGCCAGGACCTAAATCCCAAGATCTTGGGAAAAAACCCAAGGAGTGGTATCCCAGCATAGAGCGTAGTTAGGCAGATGATGGTGTGTAGTATGGAGGGCTGACATCAAGCCGTATATGTGACACAGTTTGTAGACTTCTACGAATGTTGGCGCGGTTTTTGTATGCTTTTTAAAATTGCGCTTCCGGAAGGCATGCCGCAGTCGCTCAGCAGAGCCTTCCATGCCACAGCCCACGGGTTTAAAAGGAAAACAGATGGTATTTCATTCCATTAAAAGAATACTCAATAAAAGAAATATGAGGACTTTTTTTATGGAAGAAAAAAAATCTAGTGAACTCAGATTACCCTTTAAATTGATCCAAATTATTCACATAGTTGTAAAGGAAAGTCCATGAAAGCGAATCATCACCTTCAGCAAGCAATGTCACATTATCTCTCCATAACGAAAACTTAAAAACCCATAAAACTTGAATCATTTATGTGACTTAATAAAGCTAATAAAAAGGTGCATCATCCTTGTACGTAACATATGGAAAAATTCAAGTCCTTCTTTCATCTATCAACTTCAGTACTGGATTTCAGTAATATTTGGAATGATCAAGTAAACATGAGTGTATGACATTGCTATTAGGAATGTGTGAAAGAGCAGCTATCAAAGGAGAAATGTGAATAGAACAGAGACAGCCTAAACCGAGTAGCTCCAACTGTGTTTACATCTAAAATCCTGAAAAATTAAAGAAGTAATATTTAAGATGAAGAGCGGTAAGGTTGCTAATACTTTCAGAATAACTGTCGAGATGCTGAATGTCTCTAGAGATGTGGAAGTGAGAATGGTAAGTAACTTTTTGTATATTCATAACAGATGGCACAGCTCCAGATAAAAGGTTGGGTGGCAATGAAGGAATGTGTATCAGAACTAAGCAAACTACTACTTGTAATATTTCAAGAATCTGTATGACAAGGAAAATAACCATTAAGCTGCAAAGAGCAAAATTCATGTCATTGTTAAAAACGTAAAAAATAGGAATAAAATAAACAAACAGGACCAAAAATTTAATATGCTAGGGGAGAGCGGGGCAGGTTGCATCAAGGGTAGGTTGCATTATTGCCTCTAACTCGCATGTTATCACACGTACATCGTCTTAATACTACTACTACTACAATAAACTACTACAACTACAACAATAATAAAAAATAAAAAGTTAATGCGAGTTAGAGGCAATGATGCAACCTACCCTCGATGCAACCTGCCCCGCTCTCCCCTATAATAAGCCTGTCACAAACAAATGTAGTGTGTAAGGTTCTGTAAAAGGCAATACAGTATGATCACATTGTATGAGCAATAATTGAATGAGTCTTTGTTGAGTATTAGAAACGTAAATTTGCACTCTAACTTTACTGTACGATCAATTATTATTCAATGATCAGAGTATACGTAAGGTGATACCTGCCTATCTATTTTCCAATGATTTTGCATTAATGTTACCTTTGTATCATTAAATAAGGCATTCTCTTCCCATTGTTGTTTATATGTATGCATGTCCTTGGCAAATTGAAGTGTCATCTGTGAACTGACTAGTGATGTGCATATGGGGGTTAGTG
>JACEEZ010023430.1:77500-142500 GCA_016584305.1 Chionoecetes opilio | reverse complement strand
TATTCGTTCCATATCATGTCACCCTAACTTCCTAAGGTACAGCGTCACCTCCACCCTGTACAGCCTACCAGGCATAAGCCTACACACCTGATGTCATTATTAAGGGGGAAGGCGATGGAAAAAGTGATGTAGGCATAATGGAGAAAGTTTCCAAGATTAAAGTGCACAAAGCTTGCAATGAGTTTACATTTCTGAAAAATATGTAACTTGTTTGCAACATCATGTGAGATTGAAATGAATTTTGAAGGAAAGAAAAGAGATAAATGGGACTAATGGCTTTAAAACAGACTATTCATTTTAAAACAAAGTTGAATGAAGAGTGAAGACAGTTTTTCCATCATGAAGATGTCATATCCACCTCTACAGCCTCAGAAATGCTTCTCTGTACAGTCATTTCCTGTGTGTGCCACCATCCACTTCCACCACATCAGACAAAAGTATGCACTTCTACTTCCACAAAAATGGCATATATTCATTCCTTCACTTTTGCAAGGATCCAGAGGATCCACATGCAACTTAATGCAAGACTCTATTCAGTGCTTAGTTGCTTCCCCACCTGGTGAGGTGCAGGTACGTATAGTTGACATTCCAGTAAGACAAGGCATAATTAAAAAAATGTTAAACACCCTTCTCATCTACTTATTTGTGCATAACATTCAACTCTTATCATGACGGCTTTTTTTCTCCCCGTTTTCCAATGTGAAAGCCAGGGTTTCATCTGTCAGGACAGATAGATTATTGCCCTAGGGCAGCAGAAAACACTTAATCTTGACAATAAAAAATTAACTAGTTGTTAACGATATCTCAACAGTTTTAATGTCGGTGGAAGCACCTAATGATGTGCATTACTATGGACCTTTAGTGTTTTAAGAACCTCAGAGATAGCATACCAGAGAGACAGGAGAGGTCATCATCACTTGATACAAAATGCACAATGCACTCATCTGAGCTATACAAACAAGTGGAAAATACCATGAAAAAACAGAAATACCTTATGGTGTTTGGAGCAATTTCTATCTTTTTGCTGACATTACGAATGTATTATTGAAATATTTGTTTTTCCATAAACATATGCATCCCCTATAAGCTAGTCATATTTGCATCCATAGTTGCAGTGTAAAAGTGTCATACAAATCCACATTTGTAGATCTCTTACATCATATGTTCATCTGCACTTCGTAAAAGTCACGTCATCACCACCACTAAAAGATGACTGCAAATAAATACTAAATCTGCAGATTTCCTCACAAGTTGAAAACTGAAAAAAATCTCAATATCTAAAATGAAAACATGCTGATCATGCCATGCAAGTATTTGTTGAACAAGAATCCAATGATATGAGATAAGATGATTTGGACCATAATATAATTTACCAGTGAACAATATTTCTTCAATGATACGAGTACATCTGTGGCGATACCTGCCTGTTACTTTTTCAGCTTTTTAGTGCACATGTAACCTTTAATTAAATAATGTGACAAAGCACTATCCCTATTGTTCTTAACACATATGCCTTACCATATTAAAAATGTAATAAAAGTGTCATCTGTGTCGAGCCCAGTGCTGTAGCCCAGATGTACTAATACGGGTGAGTGACACAGCAGTAGTGAGGAAAACTCATCTATTAAGACACTGCAGGCAGTGCCTCTTAAAGAAAACACTGACTGGTATCTCAACACCAAACGCTGCTCGTCTCTTTTATCCTCACTGTCTTAACTGTCTGTGACCACAGGCCACTTTCTATCCAGGGTAGCCTAGGGAATCCCCGATGGAGGTAACTGACATGCCTGAATTGCATGTTTTAACCCTTATAAGCCAGTGTTCTTCCATAGAATCATGGACTGGAGGACGTAGAAAGGCTGTCTTACATGCAGTCACTCCATTTCCCACTGTTGAATTTAGATTCTTGTTTCACATATTCTCTGAGGTGGCATCATATGATGTCTGGCAACTCGTCCCCAGCTCACAGCATGTGTCTGGCTGGAGACAGTGGCCTTAGTAATGTGAATAGTTGTCAGGAAGGTTGTTACAGGCCTCTGGTGTGACCCTCAGAGGTGAAAGGCTCGGTGCAACCCTCCCACTGACTCATCCAACTCTGAAAATGATCCAGCGGTGTCTTCAGAGATCTAAACTGTTGTCTTGGAGGAGTTTTTTTGTGATGAAACAGAAGACCGTGACAGTGACAGTGACTGGCATGAAACTTACACATCCTCCAACTTGAAAACCTCCACTTGAGGAGAAGTGGAAGTGACTTGCCTAGTCACAAAACCTCTGCTTTACATCCTACTTAGTGTACAAAAATACACATTAGCATACCTGATCTGGCTGAATGCTCTGCGTGGTGGTATATTCTGTAGGGCCCGTGAGGTAACGGTCACGCTGGTGGATGGTTAAAGACGACACTTCCGTCTTATTTGAACTTTCTAGGTCATCAATTGTCCGCTTTTCGTTTATCTTAGCCTGAAAAATAAATTTCATGAGTTGTACAGATAAAACTCCTTGTAAAACACTTGAATTACAAGATTATTCCAGTTTCTGAAATTATTGTGAGAGGGGATATGAGTGCTACAGAGCTAACGATGCTATGCTATCAATGGCAAATTGGTAGCTAGAAAGACCACAAGACTACTAATGAAAAAAAAATCTTGTTCTGTATTGACACGAAAGGTTTAGGTTATGGAAGAATGTTACAAGCTATACAGGGAGGTCCCGAAGATACGAGCAGTTAGGTTCCACCTGGCATACTCGTAAAGCAAAATCTCGTATAGCGAAATACATAGCTAATGGTAAAATATAGGTTTGGTTCCAGGACCCCATCAGAGACATGTTTTTCAAGCTAAACTAAACTTTACCAAACACAACAAACACACAGCGTCTATATTACCCACACTGTATAAGCACAAATAAGTCACAATAAGCACATTTAGTAAACTAGAAAATCACTAAAATTGACTCACAAGGCACAATACAAGCAAAAAAGACGTTGTACTGTAAGGGACGCCGCGAAATACAAGAGAGGGTAGGGTAGGTAAGGGACAAGGGATGGGTGCACAGACCTCTTCCACTGCCCACAAACTCGTCTCTACGCATCTGAATCATCGTACTTCATCATGCAGCCCAGATGCATACGTGGTAGGGCGCGCATTTTGAACTTGGTAATTTTACTTACCCGTTTGAATGTCGTCGCATTGGATTTTCGATCTCGTATATTGAAAATTGACCCTAATTTACTCAGCTCGTATCATTAATTTCTCGTATACCGAATGCTCGTATAACGGGACTTCCCTGTAGTTGATTATGGTGACTTACTCTCTTACTCTTGGGCGGGATGACCTCTTGGGGCACATCACCATTAGGAACACTGTTTGGATTATTGGCAGCTATTTCATCCATTAACTTTTCCTTCTCCAAGTTTGTCTGGGCCTTGATAATGTTGAGGTTGTGCTGATTGAATCTGCAATAAAAATGAGTTAGATAGGACATTCAAATTGAGTGACCTATTCATCAATGGTCTCAGCTAAGTTTCTGATCCTAAAAATCTTTGTCATAGCCCATGTAAAGACAAAATATGCATGTTTCAACTATCAACCTTGTGTGTTTGATTCATCTTTATTCCATACAACTGGATATTTCTCAAACATGTGGGTGTCATCACAGAAAGCAAAATACATAACTTAAGTTCAATGCATAATAATTCAGGTGTTAAAACTGAAAAATAACCCAATAAACTAGTCAATACGTGCCTTATTTTACAATGTTTCTTATAAAGCAATACTCTTACATATCCATTTTCTTTTGGCTTACATTAACACATATTGCTAAATTTTTTCTTACTTTTGAGTAGGACCTATGTTAACTTATCTCTGAAGTTATATTTGATAAATTAGCTTGTTTTTCCAGCAGGCAAACCTACAGTCTAGGTTTCTGCAGTTTCGGGCTAAAGAATGGGAAAAAATGTGTAGAGTACTACTTACTGTATGTATTAATTAACCACAAACAGCCACACATCAATGAAATATTCTTCAAGTAAAAATATTGTACACTTAGCCTATGCATTTGCGATTACATACATACAATCAACTGATATTTCAAATACACTAGAACCCCTCTAACTCAGACCCCTCATTCCCGGGACAAATAATTTCTAGTCGGATAAATTCCATCAAACTCAGACATACCAGAGTTATATGCAACCTCGGGTGGTGAACTCTGACAGCCACCACCAGGACCAGCGTGGCAACGTCACTACTGCACCAGTCTGCCCTGTGCTACTGTGGCATCAAAATTGTTGCTCATCTTCGAGAAGTATTTTCTCTTGATTTAATTTTTTTTTTTTTACCTTAATTGGTTTTATGAAGACCACAGTTAATAATCAAATAAAAATTAGCTCTAAGGGTGAGAAAAACATTTCCTGAGCAAATAAATATTAATTTGCTACATTTCGGACAATTGATTGCTCAGACACCCTCAACCCCATATAGTCCGAGTTAAAGAGGTTCTACTGTAGATATCAAACATGTGTTTTTCCTATTTGCACATGAGCATGATTCTGCCCTTACTTGCCAGGTGGATTGACTGCCACTCTTTCAAAGCCGCAGCCAAGTAATCCTCACAATAAACTGTCTCTAATATGCTTTTATTTCCCTAGATGCCTCTTAAACACCCCATGCTGTGTGCGAGGAAGACTGATCAGGGACCTAAGCATGATGAAAAGTTACTGATGCTGCAAGGACAGTGAAAATGGAGGAGGATGAAAATGGAGGTGGTGCTGGATACCAGAATGACGGATAAAGGGAGCTCCACTGTACATGGAATGTTCGAGACCTGCCATTGGGAAAGTCAGAAAACATGTGTACGCCACAACAGTAGTAAGGTAGATATCTTTCTGGCAGTGTGGCTGGCAAACAGGCAACCTCATTACTACCGGCCACTCTTGCTCCTGCCCACTGTGCCACGTTCTACCTCGCTATCACTTGACTTCCTCCTTACCTGCCACCTACGGGTATCTCCTGCTTCCTGCTTCTCTGCCAGACAATATGGCACTGCCTGGAAGTATCTTGGCAGTTTAAATGAATCTACTGAACCGTCACCTCCGTGGTGTAGTGGCTAGCGTGCCTGGCTTCGAATCTGTGGGCCCTGGTTCGAATCCGGTCCAGGGCAAGTTGGTGACCAGCTAAGCCAGCTGTTCATCCTCCCTTTCGGGGTTGATAAATGGGTACCTGGGGAAACCTGGGGAAGGTAACTGTGGTAACCCGGATGTTACACTAGCCGTGTCCCGGGTTAACGGGTCCTCACCCACCACAGGCTCATAGGGCTAATGACACGGAGATGAGCACCGATGGCCACGCGCAGCATTGCGTATGCCCCCAACTTTACCTTTTTTACTGAACCCAGTTTGAGAAGATGGCCTTATTATGATAGCTGTCATGATATTGCTATAGGAGATAAAGGGTAACAAAATCTATCCATTGTTTTTTTCCGATTTCACCATATTCCCGTCTATCATACGATGGCATTTGCCTGTATAAGACTCAGCACATCCAATCCTGATATGGAAGACATATACTATAATACAAACTATCATAGTAAAAAATAATAAATTCTCCATAGCACTTGAGACACTTATACTGACGTAAATTGTTATCTATGCACACATTACCTTTTGATCATAAGGGCATGGATGGCATTGCTACCAGCCTTCACACCACCAACCCTTAACTCTTCTTCTACTGCCAGTTGCTTCTCTTCATAGATCTCATTAAGGTTGTTCAGTGGGTCGTCTTGTGTTGAGTTTACATCTCTATTCCACTCTGAAATCAAGAGAGAAAACAAACAAATCAATATAATAATCATTACAACCATAACTGAGAATAATGAGTCGAGACCTGAATTAGTTGAATACAATGTAGAGTAGAAAACTTGTCATTGTCAAAATAATTATAATCTTCATCATCTGACACTTTGTTCCCATCTATAAAGCAGAGGATGATCAGGCTAGAAATGCCATAAAGATACCTTGCCCATGTACGTATGCCTTGCTTTTTTTCATGCTAAATTATAAATATACTCAATTTGCAAATTGCTTCATTATTGTACACACTCTAAGTCTTGCTTTCTCATTTTTAATTAATGTTTCACGACAAAACATTTTCTTATGCAGCCTTTCTTCATCTACACATATAGGAAGAAGGTAAGGATACAGTAAAGAAACTAGGCAGAGTAATTTGAAGGTCTGCTTAATCAAAAATGATGAGAGGGAAACAGAAGTGGTCTGTACAGGGAGAGGAGGAGAAAAAGTATAGGTGGAGAGATATAAAGAAATCAACAGAGGTGAAGTCTTATCAGCTATCATAAGCTATCTTTAGAGATTGTATCACAGTTGCCTAAGCTCCTCTTTGTTGCCAGGTTCATGAAATACGTTCATAAGTTCATATAAGTTGCTCCTGGTTTCAGCTTCATAGGGACAGCATGAAGATAAAAGATTTTGAGTCTCCACTTGCTGATGATATTCAATAAATTTTTGCAATCCTCTTCAGTTTGATAATGCTGACCTTATGGCATATTTTGATAAGTCCTGTCCCTGGGAAGTAAAATTAACAGGTGACAGTGATTCTCAGGGCCGTGGAATGTCCTGGGCGTGGCATTCAGGTACAATAGCGCAAGGCGACAAGGAACAGACAGACCCTACAAGATGTTGCTTTTCTCTTATTTTCCCCATTTTCTGCTGGTTTTTCTTCCTGCGGCCCTTATTTTTATTGATACTTTAGGTATTCTTTTATGGCCTCAGTGCATCAAAAGATAGATGGACAGGTGCGAGAGAGATGCAAATTCACCACCTCACTTTTTCAGAGCTAAATGCTCACTAAATCAGCTCCACTCAACCCAGATATTATCCTGTGATGTACTGGGAAGCTGGGTTATCAAGCAGAGATGTGTTTCGGAGCATTTAATCAAAATGTATGTTTTTTCTTAATAATACGAAGATTCCACTTTGTACGTCTAAAACAGAGAGTAAGGGTCACAAGGGTCATATTTCAGACTATAGCTCCACAGATATTATAATTATAGACGTAAATCTTGTAATAAAGATTGTAAAAGCTGGTCAGAATATTGCATTACACCATAGCTATACCTACAAACTTTTACACAAAAAGTAATATTTTTTGCTCACCCATAGACCACTGTATACCTGGACTGTTCACGCGATCAATGTTTTGAAATTACAAGCTGCATAGCGGCCTGCAGCCTTGCGCTTCTTTGAAAATTGCGCTTCTATTGATACCTTTCATGATAAAAGTTGACTCGCAAAGTTTTAAATGGCGAAGAGTTGAAGTGAATATAAAGTTCATGCATATTTCTTCAGTCTCGTACTGGCATTTCTTTAGCGTGTTTTACTATTTTTTATTTGATAATATTATAGAAGAAACATTTACGAAGATTACAGTATATCATATATACTGATAAACCAGTCTATATGATGCGTATCTATATATATATATATATGAATCCGAGCGGCCCTCCGACTTCAGGGCAAGTTCAGGCCCATGTGCAACAGGCCAATATTCCGTGCGCAGTCCAGGTATACAGTGGTCTATGGGTCACCCCATTACCCCCACCAGCCACTCCCCTTAATGGAGATCCCATAACTCAAGACTCACACAACTACCTACAATAATCCATATAAATGTAGCTTCAGCAGCATTTTGGATATCTACCTGATTCCAATGCTCTCAAAATTCATGTAATATTCTTATTTGCATGATGACTGCTTCATCAATTTTATAACACATTTGAAATTGAATATAGTTTTATTGCCTCTTCCTAAACCTAGGAAGCAAAGAAATATAGAAAACAAATGTCATAAAAATAATAGCCCTGCATGCTTCTTTAAACACAAAATATCTAAACACATAAATTCCTGTAAGACGTTTTCTTGTATCTCTGCTTTACGTTTTACAGTAGAAGCTTGATATATATTCAGCCAATGTCGATTCCGGTATATCGAATGTTCCGCTAAATTGAACTTCCGTTATCGGCTCCTGAAATAGCTCGATATAATGGAATTTTCTGTAAAATCGAGAGCATTTCCGGTAAATCCTGTTTCCGCAGTGGTCTGTATGGCCCCCCAACCCTACCCAAATGTGTGGGTCGGCGGCCGTTAGCGGAACCGCACCAAATATTGCTACATTTAGTGGAATTTTTTGCTAAATTGAACTTTCCGATAAATCGAGTTCCGTTAAATCGAGCTTCTACTGTATTTCTAACTAAAAAATCTAATAACTCTGTCATGATTGTTATGACAACTCTAAGAGTCTTATACAAACCATGAACACTGACTGGTCAACATGTGACCCACTTGCCTCTATCATCGTACTTGGAGCACTCGTTAAAGACGTTCTCCGTGCGGCTGGTGGTATGCACGCTGTAGTAGTGCGACTGGAAGAACAACGTCCAAAACTCTGATTCGGTCATGCGGTGCGGCACATACTCGCCGTGTTTCTTCTTCACGGCTGGATATGTTTTGAAGACCGAGGACATGATCTCTGGCGTCAGGTTGTACTGCACCTTGCCATTGCTGCCATCCGTCTGTGGCTTAATGTCGGCCTGGAAGGGAATGCATCTTGTCGTTACTATTTCATACCATGCCATTGCCAGATTTCCATTGTTGTAAAGAGAATTTTAAAAGTTTCGTTCATTTCCTCATTTCAGATAAATATTTATAACATGATCGCAAAAGGTTTCAGACAGTGTCCGCATTAAATACAAATCTTGGCCTGAAGATACTAGGTCTCACTGTAATATGCTTGATCCCTTTAAGCATTGCTGATAGATCTCCTCCGTGTCATCCATCCAACCCACAAGACATGCATTGGTGAAAACTCTTTACCATCTCCCCAATGTAATCCATATAACTTTATTAACCTACATTTCTGCATGTGTCGAGTTTTTTTACAGGGAAAAGTTGTTATACAATAATAATAATCCTGGAAACCTTGCAAATCAAACCGCTGCATAGCAATCCTGCAATAACATGGGTTCAAAAGGGTTGTGTTCTCAGACACCTACTCACTTTCATAAAATGTATCCTATTTACCAATGTATGAGACTCATTATTTTCTTAATTTCTAAATGTATTAACCCTTGGAAGGCAGATTACTTTACAAGTCTCTGGTTGCCCAGGCAAAGAAAAATTGACAATAAAAAAAAAAAAAAAAGTCTTTTTCTTTGGGTTGCTTAGAATTTGAAGGACTGAATAAAATGGTGGTAATCAAAGTTTCTTCTTACAACAATAATTATCAGTTGACAACAAAAGCAGATGGAGCCACTGCATAGGTGAGTCCCACACCTGACACTGGACTGCACTGGAGAGCATTCTTGATATTATATATTTTTTTTCTGTATCATTGTATTTTGTTCACATATAGCCCCGGACATGGATGAAATGCATAAAGCATGAAGGAAGTAGATTACTATGTGTACTGTACTATAAATTCCAGCTCTTCAATTTAGAAACAGAAATTATGATATTTTTCAGCAAGTGAACAGAACTATTGTACCTGTACCCTTTTTTTGTTGTTGTTAATTAATATTTTGTTTGCTTTTGCTTGGCCTGTAGCTACAAATTAATGCCGACATCATATACTGCTACCAGCGCCACCAAAATAGTAGCAGCAGGTCCCAAAAACTAAAAAAAAAATTCTAACAGAAATTGTGCAAACTAGTAATAGAACTGTATCACAGATTGCTGCATAATGATGGTCTACCTGTACTATATGACTTTTTGTATATAATGTTTTAGTTAGCTCGTTTACTATCATTCATTTTCTATCACAGTGCAATGTAAGTTAACCTAAAGTCCAAGTGAGCTGATCTTAAGTTCCAAGAGTTTATAATGTTATTTTAGACCCTGCATTAACTGAACTTATTGAAACTGTTATATCCAGTATAGATCCTACTCACCAGGAAGGCCCCTGACACCCCCACATCCTGCTGCGGTCCCATGCTCTGCTTGTACTGGCCGGCGATCTCCTTCCAGAACTCATCGACAGAGATGATAGAGGTGGGAACAAGGGCTCGGTACAACTGCTGCAGCTGCTCATTTTCATCCAGCAACCGTTTCTTTTCCATGAGCTCATCAGGAGGCTGCTTCCGGTTCTGTGACATAAGCTGACTGAGCCGCTCCTGTTAGAGAGTACAATATTTTCCTGGATGTTACACTAGGCACTTGGTGAATTATTTCTTGGAGAAAACAAATGTGTATTCAAAAACATAAAGAAAATGATAAATGGAACAGTGATCCATTGCTTTTTCCAATATATAGTAGTTGTACTCTAATATAGACTCGTTATAGTCTTCCTTCTTCAGCTTCTGATTCCAGTTAAGTATGAACTAAACACAACATTCATTTCATGGTTTGTTAAATTTGTTAATAATAAATAACAAATTTTCAGTCTCTCAGTGAATTAATATTGACATAGCATTTGATGGGCATAAAGTTTTAGAGCTGTCCCTCTGTATCAATTAGCAGGGCCTGTACAACCTTGAAACACTAAAGAAATAATTATAAACCATATGTGATGACTACATACTCTCAAAAGCTACTGCTGCACAAAACATGTCTCTTATTCTAAGCACACACAAATCAAGTCTCACCTTGACTTTATTCCTCTCCGCAACCAGCTTTTCCCTCCCTTCATTGGCGCAGAAATGAAAGGTGTAGGAAGAGATGTCATGCAAAACAATCTGCAGCTGGACCTTAGGTTTGCCTTCCGGCGAGATTTTCTGAGCTGCAAGAGACAGAAGAGATTGCTATTACTATGTAAACAGAGGAACAAATGTTATCAAGACAATATTGCAAATTTCAGATTAGCAACTGTTAGTATATGCTATATCACCATAAATACCTATCACATGGGAAAAAAGTTAGAAAATGGATAACTGAATCAATAAACAGATAACATATTGAAAGGAAAACATGCAACCCTTTTATTCATTAAAGTAATCGTCCAGACCATTTCATCATTCCTGATTTAATGCAGTCAAAATATAACCATTATCGAGTATATTAACTCAATATGTTGTCACTTTTTGCATCCAGTCAGCCGTTTTTAAATAATCCACAATCAAAATCTGTAAATTCCCTGAGCTTCCAAAACGCTCCTCCCGACAAGCAGACAGACGATGCACCACGGCTCGGTGACGTCAACTGAGGTGGCGTCCCAACAGCGCGGTAATACAAATACACGTAAAATTAGAAATAAATACAGTAAACCCTCTCGTATTCGGACTAATTGGGCCAAGGAGTGGTCGGAGTAATGCAAGGATCCGAATAATGTGAGGATTTGAAAAGAAAAAAGAAAAAAGAATTTTTTTAAATTTAAAAAAGGTCCGAATAATGTCGAAGTCCGAATAATGAGGGTCCGAATACGAGAGGGTTTACTGTATAGTACTTGAAGAATTTTGGGTGTTTCTGTAATATTTTTTTGCGATATGGCATATACTTGCACCTTTATGGCGGGTGCAGCAAGAAAGCTGTGCCTTTCCAGAGAGCTTACCACTCGTTCCCGACCTATATGGCCACGATAAATGTGTGGAGACGTGTGTGCGCCGGGGGAGAGGCAAGCTGTGTGAAGCAGATTGTCCGCCTCACGTCATCAGCATGTTTCGCGCCACGGCTGGAATGGGGCTGTTGTTTATCCCGCGCTTTTTACAAAAGTCATGTTTTTACGGAAATAAGGCGTGGAAATGAATTATTTTTTGTGGATTAGGTATTTTGAATGAACATTCAACATAATTATGCAAAGAAAAAATGGGTCTGGACAATTACTTTAAGATGCTAATTAACCACCACCCAAAAAAGAAAAATTGAGAACACTTTGATACACCTGTGGTTACATACCATGACTTATTAGTTAATGATTATTCTTAGCTTTTCATCTAAAAAAATATATATATATATATTATATATATAATATATATATATATATATATATAATATATATATATATATATATATATATATATATATATATATATTATATATATATATAATGGCTTCAGTTATATAAATTTGACTTGTCTATCATTTGTTCTCTTGATGTAAAGGTAAAGATGGGGGCATACGCTATGCTGCGCGTGGCCTCAGTGCTCATCTCCGTTGCATTAGCCTTTGAGTCTGTGGTGGGTGACAACCCGTTACCCCGGGACACAGGGCTAGAGTGACATCAGAGTTACCACAGTTACCTTCCCCAGGTACCCATTTGTCAACCAATCCCGAAAGGAAGGATGAACAACTATATGGGCTGCACGCCGACTGCCCTGGCCGAAATTCAAACCAGGGTCCACGGATTTGTAGCTAGGCGCGCTAGCCACTACACCACGCAGGCACATGGTTTTCTAGCCCAAATTTCCATTCATTTCAGAATTCCCTCTATTTACCCTTCTATATCACTTTGAATTGTCTTTTTCATACACCCTCCTTCCAAAAATTTATTGTCATCTGTGAAAACTTCTTGAAAACAATTTTCTTGTATTTTCCATAAGTTTTCATTTCTTGATTCATAATTTTCAACTGTGTTACAGGTTCATCGTAAACCATCCCTTTCTCTTTCAGCAAATTAATTCCTGCACCAGTGGCAGTACCATGCTCCCTCTTTCTATGATCAGGTTATATTCCTAAGAAACCCAATCGTATAGCGATCCATTGTGTATCAAACTGAAGGTTCAATGTCATTAATACAGATGCATTCAGGTTTTTTTTTAATATGTGAGTGGTGAAATAACTGGCCCAGCTAATAGAAACACAATCACATGTATATTAGCATGAGTGAATAAATAAATAGATAAGATGAATAATTAAATAAAAATTAAACTAATATGACTTGTCACCTGAAACCCTCACTTATCATCATTATTGTTGTCATTATTATTATTATCATCACTATCATTGTTAACCAAATGCATTATGGTACTTAGGTGAAAATTTACCGAGAACTGTGGTCGACCGATCGCTCACACAATCGTAAATGTGAGCCTGATCCATTGTAAATCAAGCAAAGATTACTAAAGAGGATCGATCAAAGTATCATATAGTGAAGGAGAGCTGTACTGTGAAGCACAATCTACCAGCCACCCAATGTTCTGACTAATATGTAACTATCACTGTAAAGATAATTCTATAATATTTCAATAGTAAGAGGTACATCTATATCTTTAACCCTGAGACCCAGAACGTAATTTCCATTGAAATTTGGCTACCATTAGACGATTTTTAGTGACTATAAGCAATATTTTATAGATATGACCTGTTTACTATCCTTGTTGACTAACTAATTTGGTATATTCAGTTACTTTTCGTAATTTCATAGCTCGACAACATGCAAATTTTTATAGCAATGGAAAGATCTGGGCGTGAAGGGTTAATAGTCTTACTATACTCAGTGTTGTAAAAAGTTAACACATCACACAATTCCGTATCAGGCCATCATTAACCTGCACCCTGAACGAGACACCCCCTTTGCCCCGGTGGTCCCTGCGGCCTACTCACTGCGGATGTCATTGTAGAGGACGCTGACGGTGGACGTGTCAGAGTCGTCCATCATCCATCCCATGCGGGTCTGGGAGAGGTACAGCTGCCCATTGTTCTTCTTGTAGCGGACATTGTTGACTTGTAGAAGGATGTCCTCTCTCTCCACACTCATCCTGCAGGAGGCGAGTAAAGATTTGTTAAAGCTAAAATCTTACATCATTTTAAAACTTATTTACAAATCAATGTTGATTCCCAGAACTCTATTTGGGAGAATGTACATTTTTATTTCACCATAATTCTCTACACATCTAGGTGTATGTTTTATTTTTACCTTAATGAATTCTGAAAAACTTTCTTTCTCCGAGTTTCTGTCGCAAATCACTACTTTCGGATGTATAGGATATTCTTTGTAGGATGGGTTTTTAGTAGATTTCAACATCCTAATCTAACCTAACTACTTTCTAACCTCTTTACATAACCCAACATAAACCTAACCCCACATTTTAGCCTCCTAAAATAAACTAGTCTTTCATAAAAGTGAACATGGCAAGTGCATAAAAACAAAGTGATGCAGGTCACAAGAAGAAGAGTGTGGTATAAGTAAACATTACCTACTCGCCATCCTACAAAAGATTACGTAATATACCTATGAATGTTGGTGATTTGTGAAAGAACTCGAGAAAAAGTTTCCCAGAATTTATTAGATAAACAAAAACTATATGCCCAATTGTATAGAGAATTATGGCGAAGAAGTACAATAATACCTGGGAGAATGCTGCTGCATGTTAAAGATATTGATTCTCTGTTCCATTGTTATGTCGTGGGGCTTATCAATGAAGTCATATAAATGTGCTATAATTTCACACACACTTTCGCCTAGCAAGAGCATTGGAT
Source organism: Chionoecetes opilio (assembly GCA_016584305.1). NCBI lineage: Eukaryota > Metazoa > Arthropoda > Malacostraca > Decapoda > Majidae > Chionoecetes > Chionoecetes opilio. The sequence goes on along the minus strand of JACEEZ010023430.1, from coordinate 128,078 downwards.
ACCTCCAACATACCACTTGAATAGAATTCCTATCCCTGTAGGAGAATCCCCTGTGGATATGGGTATGATTGATAATTCTTTGAAATTTCATCAGAATGTTTTCTTTAATCTCACAGAAAGCTAATATAGAGGTCAATAACCTTCTCAAGTTCACTGCTAACATTGAGGCTATCTTTGTTTCCTAAGTTCGTCGAATATATGACTTCTCTTCTACTCTTGGATGGAGTCTTGGCTATTTTTGGGACTGAATTACATACTTGAATCCACCTAATATCATTGGACTTAGATGGTTTGACAAAGAAGATTACGGTACTGAGCAGATTCTATAAGTCAAGATATGATTTAATACTAGCAGATTCCACATGGACTTAACATTTAATTTCTTCCCATGCTCTGCAGTTAATAAAATCATGGGAGTTCTACTGCAGTTTAATACAATACAAGGCACGTACATAGTTATAACTTATAACTGTACTCAACTTGTAGATCTGACCATTTGTAGTATTTCTAAACCCTACTGTCGCCTCCGTGGTGTAGTGGCTAACGCGCCTAGCTACGAATCTGTTGCCCCTGGTTCGAATCCAGGCCAGGGCAAGTCGGCAGCCAGCCCAGGCAGCTGTTCATCCTCCCTTTCAGAGTTGATAAATGGGTACCTGGGTAAACCTGAGGAAGGTAACTGTGGTAACCCGGATGTCACAGTAGCCCTGTGTCCCGGAGTAACGGGTTGTCACCAATCACAGGCTCAAAGGCTAATTCGACGGAGATGAGCAACGAGGCCACGCGCAGCATAGCGTATGCCCCCATCTTTACTTTAACCAACATCAGGCATCAGAAATGAATAGGTAATGACATAAGGGGGGTCTGAGGGGGCTATAATCCCTCAGTTAGGTTAGGTTATGTAACAAATGTCCAGGTTAGGTTAGTGAAATAGCGGGGGGGTCGGAACCCGCATTTAGGTCATTATGTAACCAATGTCCATATATTGCATTAAACTGCAGTTTTACCACCATGACACATCAATATAACCTCATTCATGTTCGGACATGCTCTTGACATGAGGTGCCTTACTTAAGGTTATTTTCAGTATACAAGGAATCAAATTATGGAACTCTCTCACAAATGAAATTGTACCTTTAGCAAATACTAATTCATTTTAGGCAGCCTTAAAATATCACCACAATGACACCTTGCACAAATATGTAGATTCATTTTCATTCCTACCATTCCATGATTTAATCATACCCTCAGGGAATCAATGGTTTGCTGCACTGGAGACATTACTCAGCAGTGGTGACTGCTTTGCAGTTATTCTAACACTGCTAAGCTGGTGCATCAGAGAATGTGCCTTCCTGGACCCCTGCCTGCCTCTAGTTGCCGAGACAGGGAAGTCTGCCAGGTAAGAATACCAGGTGAGAAAACTCGGTATTTTTCATATTTTCTAAAACAACAAACTAGGTAGGCAACGAAGGTAAAGTATTACACCTAGGGGTTTAATGTGGCCCTTTGTTTAATCAAATATTTTTGCTTCAGTCAAAGTCAAGAGTCATACTCTCTTGCTCCCTTTTCCTGAATAATGACCTCAACAGTTCCCTTGGCCAGGCGTCTCCCATCATACTGGAGGATGTCCCGCACTGCCACTACCAGGGTGGTGGTCACCTTCGTCCAGCCATCCATCATTTGAGTCACTTGGAAAATGACTTGTCAGGATATAGCATTGTCCTGCATTGTAAACAAAATACCCCAGTCTCCTCGAGGCAAGAGAGGTGCACTGGGGCTGAGGTAGAGGTGTTTCCTCATCACAAATTATTGATTGCCGCTTAACAGTAACACACACTTGAGCTACTGATGATTCTATGGCTCTGTGATGAGACTTTAATTACCTCTCAAGGTTGACACCTGCACGGGACCAGCCTCAGCGGCAGTGTGGCACCAAAACATGTGTTCCGCAGCGGCACCTGGCGGCCACGGCGCGCGGCCGCGGCGTCACCATGGCAACCTACGACGCCGCCGCAACTCATGCAACTCATCATTAAACCCATTGCAATATGTATGACATGGCAATCAACCACCACCGCAACCCCCACCCCACCATGGCAATCAAGCATATATATATATAGTCTTGTATAATATCCTTGAAGGCAATAAACACCACCGCAACCCTCACATACATATAAAATTACTATATCCCGGATAAGAGCATGAATGCTTGATGAACAACAAAATGATTTCCGTGTAAATACGAGTATCCAAGTTTAAATTTGTCTCATGTTATCAGATTTAAATGAAAAAAAAATTGATGAAGGGTATAACTGCATGCAGGGTCATATACCCTGACTGCATGTAGCTCGAGTTCTCAGACATTGAAAGTGCCATATGACCTCTGATGTCTGGCACATTCATCTTTTTAGGCATTAAATCAATCAATCAGACATTGAAAAGGCGTATGAATGGCATGGAAAAATCTGCGGAATTAAGTAGATGAGTTGGCTAAAAAGTCAAAAGAAGCTCTGCTGAGGCGGTGGCCCAATGGTTATAATCTGGAAGTGGTGAGCTCAAGGTCCCGGGTTCAAGGCCCGCTAGGAACTCTTCCTTCCATCGTCGAGTGGCCGAAGAGTAGGCTACACTCATTCACATGCTGCCCTTAACCTCACCTTTGACTGCGAGTGCGGCGGAGGCGGCGGGGGGCTCCAGGGGGCGACATGAGGGATGACCCTCAATGCATCACAGGCATCACTCAAATAGCAGCCTGCGGCCCTGCACCACCACGAGCGAGAGCCAACCGTCGCAGTGTGTTGCCGTGAAACGCCGTTTGGGTATAATGATTACTTTACTCCTTCAACTGAAACCCAGCCGTGTTACGACAACAAAATTAAGGGATGGATAATTATATTATAAATAAGCTGCCACCAGTTCAAGATTTAGCCTTAACGTCTAACTCTTGAACAGAATGTTAAAGTTTATCGACAAGAGAGTAACGTGGATTTTATATTTTTCATATGAATATTTTACCGAGTTAACACGGAATTAATTTCAGAGGACTGTGAGTAAGTATTTCCTCAACACACCTTGTATGTCACCTGGGTTGATTAAACTACATAGAATCAGTCATATGAATTCAGATTTATTAATGGTAAGCACAGGTCTCCATGGAAGATATCACTATAGACTAATGGAACATTGGAAAAATACTAGGAGGAAGTATTATATTGTTACGAACCTACTATCTTACCTTCCACGTCCCCGTTGTAACCAACTTACTAACAAGTTCGGCATCTGTGTGGAGGGGAGAGCCTTGTGTTACCTGGGGCGGTTTAACGCCAGTCACTCGCGCTGGCCACCGGGTCACTCACTTTTACACACACAAACACCCAGGGGAAAGATAAACACCTCCTCTCCTTTTCACTTCCTGTACTAGGTAACACTACAATACACGTCACACCACACACTACACTCCTCCAACACCCCCGGCCGCTGGTAGACCGTCGGAGGGTAACCTAAACAGTCATTACACTACAAGCCATCAGGCTGTTCCACTGCTACTACTGTCTACCCGGGCGGGAGCATCACAAACTCACTCACGCCCCGCGGGTCACACATTACACAATTTACACGCTAGTGTGAAGGTCGTGTAAGTAATCCTTGACCTCCACATAGCTCCTCAAAGCTGGGGGCGAGGCCATGATCCGTGGGCTGCATGCTGTCCTGACTGCCGTGTGGCAATCAAGTACCATTCCTCATGACTGGAAAAGGGGCTGATCGTCCCTATCTGGAAAAGAAAAGGGAACCCTGTCAGGACTGCAAGAATTACAGTGGTCCCTCGCGTTTGGTGAGTTTCAGCTTGGCGAAACACAGTATTGGCAATAGGTTGGATATGGTACCAAAATCCAAATTTGGCGCTTCAAATTCACTTTTGGCGAGACGCGCGCTAATGTCACAGAATGACGTCAGCCCAGAATGCACCGCCCGCAAGCGATCATGACATGTTGATGTTTATCTTCCCGGCAGCCATCTTGACGACTGCTCTGTTTTTTGCTCCAAGTGACGGTACCTTTGGCGTTCGCACTAAGATTATGGGATCTACAAGTACTGGTGGTGGTGCTGGTTCGAGGAAGCCAGGTGACGATAAGGACAAGGACAAAAAATGTAGCCACATGTAGACTGTCAACAGGGCTCAATACATCACCCCTCTTGACCAAGACTCGGTGCATTTTTTACCTAACTGGGCGACCAAAATGTCTCTGTGATGAAAAACTGTCGCCCAGTAAGGACATTTTTAAGCTACTGGGCGACAAGATATTTATTCATAAAATCCTTCCTGGATGCAATATGGCTTATCATGTCTGTGTGTGCAAGATCCGGAAGTACATTCTTATTACTGCATAAAAATTTTGATCTTCATTTATATCTATTTCTTCTATTAAGCTGTATTTTAACAGGTATGACTACTACCAAGTCAAATGAAATCAAAACAAATATGGATATCCAAAGAATGTCGCCCAGTAAGATTTGCTTAAAAAATGCTCTGCCAAGACTGCTCCTTCAGGAATCACCCTCAGAATATCTCAACAGCAAGCAAGAGTAAAAGAGAAGAAAGAAGTCCCCCTCCCCCCACCCAGCATCACAATCTGAAGTACCAAAGCCGGGCAATTGCGTTAGCGCTTGCATTACTGCGTTACTAATGCACTACCAAATCGGTAACGCAGTACCGCGGTAACGCAAAGATTTTCAAAGTAATGCACTACCAGTAATGCACCAAAAAAATTTAGCATTACCACTTGCGTTATCGTCATTTTCAAAAGTTAAGAAACTAAGACGACAATCGCCGAATTTGTTGCGCGGCATTGTTGAGCTCTGTTCTGCAGGCGTCGCGTGTATTCATTCATAGACCACTTTGTTGGGATGTTAGGAATTTTAAGGGGGATTCTCATATTTCCGGGAACACACATTAATTTTTTTTTCTCGAAAACTAATAATTTTATGGGAAACGTTCTTCTATACAAAAGTGTTTAGAATAATGTGGTGTACACTGTATGTGAAAATGAAAAAGATCGAAGGAAAAAACCTGGTAAAAATTTTGGTAACTCTGGTAATGCACTTTCAATTTTGGTAACGGTAACGCAGTAACGCAGACCGCTCTAAGGAAATTAAAATCGGTAACGCATTGACGGTAATGCACCCCTGATTTTTCAGTAACGCATTGACGGTAATGCACTACCTGTCCGGCGGTAACACGCCCAGCTCTGTGAAGTACACACAACCCTCGTTTTCCCGGATATCGGATTTGCCGGTCAAAATCCGAGGTCCGGGGATATGTCAAGAGTCCCGGACAAATGCCTGGTCCAGTCCGTAAATCGACAAAGTTGTCCGGCGGTCCGAGCGTCTCCTGTCACCCCTGGTCAGTGTCCGCGCCTCCCGCCAGGTGGCAGCATGCTCAGCAGTCGTATTGTTTACATTTGGGCACACGACACTCACGGTTCACCTGCACGCCTCCGGCAGTCCCCTGACCCCCACTGCCCCTGGTGCAGGAACGTCTCTGAGACTATTGAACACTTTCTGCTGCAGTGTCCGCGCTTCCATTCCCACCGTGTAGTGCTACGCTCTCAACTCCTCGCCCTGAACATCGCCACCTGTGACCTGCCCACCCTGCTGGCGGCGGCTGGCGTCCACCCCTTCCGGCACCACGCTGTCATCCGCCTCACCTGTGCTTTCCTGAGGAAGACAGGTCAACTACAGCACCTGTGATAGCATCATAGGACATCACCAGGGCTCATAGTGTTCCCCAAGAGATCCTCGCAGCCCTAAAAACAACAGTGACGTAAAAGTCCGCAGCGGGCTAGTTGATATTGGCGGTTGCCGGACAGTAAATACTAGAGTAGGATAAACGTCCGGGGGTGGGTAATGGCCTCAGGACTGTTGCGATTCCCGGACGTTTGCGGTTCCCAGACCAGTGCTCCCCCCATATTAGTCCGGGAAAACGAGGGTTGTGTGTAGTATGAAGCGGCTGCCGTAAACCCAAGGATGAGAGTCTATTATACTTGAGTAAACCACTGGAAATGGGGTCTGGTTGTGAAAGAATCTTGGGAACAAGCTGGGATGATATATTTTGAATAGTAAAACTAGAGCACTCGAGACCTTTTACATGAGAAAAAAAAATGATCTACCAATACATTGGCATATATTTTTTTCAAATATCACAGAAACATTATGTAATGGAAGGTAGAACATACAAGAGCCCTCACAGGGGCCCACACCTATTGTAGCAGTGACGCCAGTGAGCGTGGGCGCTTTGTGTAAGTAATCGCACTGCGACCATTTTTTTTGCATTCTCACGCATAATAGTTATAATCGTCATGCGGGGGCAAGCACGGTACACAAATATCTCAATTCCTTAGTCACTACCATCTGAAATCAGGCGACCGAAAAGTGACCATGAAGGTTTGCATTAGGGAAATGAGACGCCATCGAACTTGTAGCTCTAGAATAATTAATTTTATTTTTCTCCTCTACAGTATCTATCCTGTTACCACCGTGAGTTCTATACCTATGTTGGGCCCTCGGTGATGAGAACACAGTAGTGTCATGTGCTGTATAAATGGACTTACAGGATATAAGAAATGGATCCATACATATTCAAGTCATACAAAATTGTTAAATTTCAAAATGAAGTTAAAATGCCTCATGTAACACATAAGTGTTCTTGACCAAAAGTTCATTGCTATAATAGGAATTTTCATTAAGAATACATTTCTCTGACTTTGATAATCATAGACGTTAAATTCCAACAATACATAAAATAATGGCAATAAAAACTCACAATGCACAGCCAAATGAACACTGCTTTTTTTCTGTAAAATATACCTTACAAAACCCCCAGACATCCACAATCCAGCATATCTAATTAAATTATAAACAATTACACAAAAATCACACACATTCACATAGCATGTTCTATGCTGATCACTTGTCCTAACAATTCTATACACACACACACACACACAAAACACACACACACACACACACACACACAAGCACACACACACACACACAAGGCAAGGAACCCGGGCAGCAAAGTTCTACTGTCGCCGAGGGAGCTACATCACCTAGCCTAGTATTAGCAAGGGCCTGAGCTAGGTGTCCTGTTCTCTTAGTATCAAATTGAAGGAGGTTGACCATACATTTACTGAGATCTTGGTGTTTGTGTTGAAAGCACTTGGCCGTGTTTACAACATGGCAGAGGCGGTACAGGCATCATGTTTCATATAATGAAAAAGACATATTGAGCCCTGATTTCACGAAGAAAAGACATATTTGCCAGTCACACAAATGGAGATTCTTTATCACAGTACACCAGCTAGAGGCAACCCTGGAGACACGAGGCAAAATGATGGTAATGAGGCCTGGTAGTAAGTTGGGATTGACACATATCAACGGCAGATAAAATAATTTAGCTCAAAGTATTTTTTTTGTGGTCAACTAGATTCACCTCAAATTATGTAATTGTCTGTACCATTAACAAAAATGTAATTTTACTTTTCCGATTATGCAACAAAAGTGAACAACAAAGGCTAGAAAAATATTTGATTTGTCCATTATAAATTTTGAGCCAAGCAAGTTCATTTGTAATGTGAGCAAAATTATTAGTTGATGATTTGCATCGGTGCAAAGGTATTAGGCAAGGTGAATTTTAGGATATCTTACCCACATATGCAATCGCAAATTTCAGGCTCAGGCAAATCTTGCCAATGTGTATGTGTATGTGTAATATCAGATATGCAAATTTGCAATTTGCAATGATAGCACAGCAACTGCTACCTTTAGTTCCAAGTGTTCCATAATGATTACTGAAAATTACTTTAACCATACTTCACAGTAATTACAGAACTAATCAAAACTACATCACACATCACATACTAGTTTACAGAGCAGCACAAAACTCCAATTTGTCCAGTGTTGTGACATAAATGAAGATGAAACATGTAGGCCTTAACATGTTACCTTTTGTGAGGTCATAAGTTATTTAAGTATATCCTCTACGAAATCTATTCGACCTCAGTCAGATAATATAATTGTTTTTTGATTTAGTAATAATCATATGATTTACATATCATGAATTTCCAAGAAGGATATCTACATAGTGTGTATATGTACATCTACATAAACCTTTTGTCAAAGGTATACCTATCTCTATGCATGAGTGCCATGTTTAATGCATGCATAGTATAGTCTGCATGAGGAAATATCTTGCCAAACTCTAAACACTGCAGCTTTCATCAAGTCTCTTATGCTGCCGTACAGATTGGACAGGAGTCATCTAGTGGTGGATTACACATCCCTCCAGGGCTCAAATTGAATATTCCGTCTCGGTGCCTAACTGATCACCCAGGGCAGTGGTATTCACTGTGCAGCTCTATCATACATATATGGAATTGTTACCATCTTATTCTTACTAATATTACACTAGAAGCCCAGCATTTGTTTTATCTAATTGAGTAATTCTAACTTGTGGAAGGTGAGGCTCTCTCAGTGGATGTCTTATACCGAGGTGGCTCCCTTTCAGAAATCAGTGAATAACACTGACCTGGGGAATTGGATGCACACACAGGACCTTGACCTTCTGATCTGGCTGTTTCATGGCATTACAATAAACCAAGTGTTTGTGAAAATATAATATAGAGAAAATATCCCAGGGTATCACAGTAAAGCATGTCTTACTGAAAAAGTAATGTTTGTCCAAAGGGGTTTAAAGCTATCCACTGTCAAGGAGTTGGAGCCGAAAAAGAGAAGCACTATGTAGTGTTTCCCTTCATAAAGTTTGATACATTAAACAATGTCTTGGCTTTGCAGCTTCTTGTCACAAAGAAACTTTATAAATGACACACAAAGAGAGTAAAGGATTTGGTTTGCCAAATATTATCACTGTGGTCTGATGACAGAACTTTTTGCATGAGTGGTACATCATCTAGACTTGACAGACATCCAGTCTGATTCTGACGATTCAATGGGATGATGTACGTAATTTTTTGAGGATTTTTCTATGTAACCAAAAGCAAATGTCACTAAGGAAGTGTGTTCAAAGTTGTTAGTGCATCATCTTCAGCAGTAAGATGGAGCACCAGCTCACACTGCTGAATTAGTGACTGTGTGGTTAAATAACAGTAGAGTTAATCTCATAACAAAAACAAATTTGTAATTCCCCACATATTTTGACAAGATATCTTATGGGCTAAAACAAAGGCTAAAAATTACAAGGGCATAAAATTTCATCTGTCACTAAGATGGAAGCAGAGCTCATCAACTATTGGGCAGAATCCAAGGCTGAAATGCTTCAGAATTTGGCTGACTGCATAGTAAAATATTTCCATGAGATTTCAAAAGAATGCAGCTAATGTAATAAAGTACTAAATTCGTAGTGTTAAAAATACATAGACTTTTTCTAGTCAAATATGAAGAGCACTCCTCGAGATGCATCAGCAAGTTACTTCTTCATGCAGACTTTGTGGGAATAAAAACATATCGGGAGCAACTTTAAATACATGATGTTGCCGTGTACGCTACGAGAATACAAAGTAGTCTTGAGAAACTTAAATAACCGTAGCCTCACTTACAAGGCACGTACGTATCTTGTAGGATTTCAGAACCATTGAGATGCTAGACTGATTTACTGCCAATGCGATACACTTTACCGATAATTTTGGTCCTTGTAATACTGCTCTAATGTATCATTATATTTGTTTCATAAAAGACATTTTCTTATATGTACTAATTAGTAAAATGTACACACAAGAACAAGAAGAATTAGTTAACTGAAAATAAAATAGAAATAGACATGGGCAAGTAGATTTCAGCTCTCCTCTATGGTGTCAGTTTCTACACGCATACCACAGACTCCAAGCACAGTATATACAATGTCAACATACTCTCTCCTGTCACATAAAACAATACTTATCTGTAAAATTTTAAATGACGTTTAAATTATGTGGTCAACTCTTCACGTCTAGTTTTCCTGGGTATGACATAACATAGTGTCGACTATGTGACCTCCTAGTTGATGGTCCTCAACAAGGGTGAATTTGCAGACGTAGTTAGGCTTGGTTGGGTCCTCCAGACAGGAGCTTAAGTCCTGCTGGTTCTTGAGGCAGGTGGTTGAGTGCACCAAGAGCTCCAACACCAGGTTTCCAGACACCTCCTTCACAACAACAAAAAAACAAGTAAATTAATGATTGATAAGAATAAATGAATAAATAAATTGAAATTAAAAACATATATACAAAACAAATATAAATGTTTACAATTTTACATGGCAGTTTTCCTTTTAAGCTTTTTGTTTGATAATAAACCTGCTGTCTCCACTTTCCTTATGGAATGGTAAACTAAAAATCAGTATGATAGCACTATACAGGCATTCGTTAAATGAGTATTTTATGATACAGGTTTCATGAATTTCCATCCTAATTCGATGGGTAAGCAATACTTGCTCAATGATTCGAGTATGGTGATACTTGCCTGTTTATTTTCCATTAATTTTATGCCTAAGAAACCTTTAAATCAGGGTGATCCAACTTCTTCGACACGGCGGATCACTTTGACACTAAAATCATACCGTCAAGGTCCACAAATTTGATCGTATATGGGAACCCAGTGTACACGGCTACATAGAATATAAGAACATAAGGAAATAAGGAAGCTACAAGAGGCCGTGAGACCTACACGTGGTAGTTCCTGTAATATAGAAAGCCAATGTAAATCAGCAAGTACCAACCTGCATCTCAGCATGGAGGATCTCCTTCACTCCACTCGTGTGCACGTCACTTGAGTTACTATCAAGGGACTGAAGAGCAAAGGTTACCAGCTCCCCCACTAAGGACTTGGGCAGACCATTGCTGGACGGGGAACCCACAATAGCCCGGCGACCCCTCACATATCGCCTCTCATCAGAATCATCTTCGTCAGTGTCTGCAGGATGCGCGTTGGTCCCGCCAGCAGCATAGTAGAAACGCTAAAGATAGAAAATTAAGAATGAATATGTTCTTCAATAGTAATGAGTTTCTGAACATGGATTTCTATGAATTTAATGTATCTACTCCAGCATATGAAACATCAGTAATGCACTGGCCAACCAAGTGACTCACATGAGCTGTTATTACTTTTGATTTAATAACATTGAACATGCATCAGTAAAAAGATGAACAACATTAAATGTAACGCAATGCAAAAAGAACAGAAGTAAGAGGAAAAATCAGTAAGAAAAACAAGGAGAGCTCAGATGAAAACAAGAGTAGTTCTTATTTTTGGTAGAGCAAGCACATGTTGAATGCACTCGCCGCTGAAGCCCCAAGAATATTTACTTCATCTGAGTCATCTTCCTTGGATTCGTGGCTCCTGCTGGCACTACTGCGTCGCGATGGGTCGTAGAAACGCTTCAGGGGTGAGAGAGGGACAAGGGGCCATTAGCATCCTTCTTACTCTGGCCACAAGTCGGATCAATTTTCTAAACATATGATTAACACAAAAGAGGAAATATCATGGAGGGCAACTAAAAAGGTTAATATGACACTGAAGTCATATGAAGGAGAGTCATAACAAGAGTGAAATTACAGTGGTGAGAACTGGAAAATACGTGATGGCTTGGCTCTGAAAAAAGAAGCCAAATGCCAGAGCTCTGTTTGTGCACTTGCTTGGTTTTGTGCATAGCAATAAGGAAAATGAAAAGGTGCTCTCTAAGCCAAATAAAACTCATATCATGCTCAGTGTAGAAAGAAAAAAAACATGCACCAACCTGTTTACCAACCTCCAATTTCAGAGCCACTTAAACATGAGAATAAACAGGCTACATCCAGGAAAACCCATTTCTATCTATAATGTTTCTACCAAGAACATAAGAAAATAAGAAAATAAGGAAGCTACAAGAGGCCGTGAGACCTACACGTAGTAGTTCCTGTGTAAGAGGAAAGAGAAAGGCCGAATAGAATGTAAGCCCTAAGTCTCGGAGGTTGGCTAAAACATTAATGCAAGGACATGGACGATCCAGAAGAGGCACTCACTTCATTGCTTTCCTCACTCTCATCACTGGTGCGCACTACAAAGTGGCTCCTAAACACGGGTCTGGCGTGGGCCGATGGGTGAACCCTTGGGTAAAGCACCTCCACGGACTCATCGCCTTCAAAGAAGTCATCCTTCTCAGCACATCGGAAATGGGAGATCTCATCCCTCTTCAGCCATGGCTGGGAGAACACGTGGGCCTCACACACCTGCAGGAGGAGATTACTAATTTCAACTGTGAACACTCAATAGGAAATAAAAATTATTCCTTAATTCCTACGAGGACTAAATAACTCTTCTAGATTTCTCATTCAACACTTAATATAAAAAGAATTCCTTAAGTCTTATGAGGACTAAATAACTCATCTAGATTTCTCATTCTACACTTAATATAAAAGGAATTCCTTAAGTCTTATGAGGACTAAATAACTTATCTAGATTTCTCATTGAGCACTTGATATAAAAGGAATTCCAATAAACGTAGCTTACCACATGGTCTTCGCCAATGTCGGGTGAACAGCGAGACTTGTTGATGCGACGCTTGTACTTGGGACACACTGTCTCCAGCAGCTCCACCACCAGCTGGTACATGATGCCCGACGCAATCTGTAAAAGCCACATCACATAAGAACATAAGAAAATAAGGAAGCTACAAGAGGCCGCAAGACCTACACGTGGTAGTTCCTGTAAATCTTTAGCAGATGTCATAGAACCAAGGGCAGAAATGGAAATTGTTGTTTCATAAGAACACTTTTTCTGAAATCCCTACAACTATATCATAACCAAAGTGCAGTTGAGGTGCTACTTGGGCAGAGCAGCCTTGAGGTATTGGGAATCAAAACTACCAACTTGGGCTGCCACTCTCTACTTTTCAAGATTGAAGAAATGTTTCAATTATTGTTTTTAACATCATATAAAATGGACTTTTTCCATATTAAGTTTTAAAATCACTCTTGTGTGCTACACCTTGAAAGTTCGGTTTGGCCAGTCATAGAGGTTAGAGGTTATTGTTGCTTGACTAACACAAAAACATGCCTCTTTAACACAATAGCCCCTAGATGATTGCATAATTGAATGATTTACGGAATATATAGCTCTACATGGTGTGAAAAACTATTGGCTTTTAAAGTTTTATTCCTTGTACAGTGAAGTTACAAGGTGAATTAGCTGACCCAACCCAAACAAAACTGACAGTATTGTTTGTTCAATAGTAAACAAAAGGTTCTGGTACCTGGTTATGTTAGTCCGTGTTGGGGACAATAAAGTAAGGCCACTAACCAATGTACTTCTGGCTATACGTTATCATAGACTATAAAAAAACGATACCAAATTCTGCAGAAACGAATGTCATCAGTTAGGCATAGAAGCTTCATTTTTCCAGTTCTCCCTCAATCCATACATCATCTCCTATCTCCTAGCCCTTTACCTGCCATCCATCCACAATGTGCCTACACCTACACTACATACACTGCATTAAGCATATTAAAGCCACATGTGCAGCTTCAAGGTTCCAGGGTTCTCTATTGTTAGGCTTATCTAACGTACAGCATCCTACAAGGGAAAGTAGTGTTTTTGACAGTTTGTAATAAGAACTTATTTTCCTTGCAACTCTTATGAAAAATCTCCCTTGCATATTACAAGATGAGGGTATAAAGGTGGATCACGGGTTAGCAACTCAAATCAGTCTCTCGTGCAATGTTGTCTTTGTACTTGATGAGTAATTATGTGTTACAAGTACAGCAATAGACTTAGATGATGAAACTTCTAGAATATCTATTTTTTATCGTATACTGTATATGTCAGTCTATAAGTCAAACCCCACGTTTTGAGGTTTTAAGCCTTTTAATTCCTCAAGAAAAACCAGTTCATATAAAAAAAATTGGTACCCAGAACTGAAATGTGGATAGAAAAGGAGGCAGTAGGATTCCGAGGCAATAGTATAAATTACTTTATGAATCTTGAATGTAATAAAAAAATAAAAAATTGTACTCATAAACACCTTAAAAAATAGGTATATCTATCATGTAATAAATGTTATAAACCTGATGATCACAAACTTCACACAGATATAGCACACTATAATAGCAACGATATGTTCGGTGCATTGACTGGACAAAGATTTGAATGAAATGTGAGGATGAATCTAAGGAGTAGTGATATTCAAATAATCTTAGCACAAAACTTATGTGTTTGAATATATTTCAGAATTATATTCAGACATTACCTGCTTGCGAGCCTTCAACACTTTGTGGAAGATAAAGAGACTGCTTTCATCAGAGCGGTGGTCATACTCATCAGCAAGGAGGTGTCCCAGCCTCTTGAGGGCTGTGTCATCCACACCAACATCCATCCAAACACCTCCTGGCCCACCTGAGAAGTGCAGACAATATATTAATATTTTGTTTGCAACCTTCTAAACCTTATATCACATGATAGGTGCAGTGGTTGAAAGGACATCCACTGGTATGGTGACTAGAGTGAGTTTATACATTCAAGTCCTTTCTTTTTAAGAAGAGAAGGATAGCGAGGAACAAGAAGGGTTCATGAAGGGAAATGGCTGTGTGGATCAGATATTTGCAATTGAAATGATAGTTGAGGGAAGAGCAAAAAGTTGTTTCCAGCTTTCATGAATCTAGAAAAAGCATATGATAGGTTAGGTCTCAGGGAGATATTGAATATTTATGGAGCAGTTGGGCATCTGTTGGAGGGAATTAAGGCATTGTATAGGGAGGCAAGAGCAAGAACATGTATGCAGGAATATGGATATTTCAGAGAGTTTTACTAAAGGAGCGGTAGAGACAAGGGTGTGTGATGTTCCCAGCGTTGGCCATATGAGGGAAATGAAAACTTAAGTGGGAAGTTTAAGTGCAAGGCTGAGGACGAAGAGAGTGGGTTGGTCTGTGTTGGCATGTTTGTTTGCAGATTACTCTATATTGTTTGCAGAGATCTACCTACATATTCAAAAGATTTTTGTCTACCACTTGGATTATTTTGTTTGTTTATTCCATCCTGCTGGGATTATATTATGATCTTAATAAAGGTGATGTTCCAACATCCCTAAATAATGTTATTTTCATAGATTTTTTTCCTTATTACTATATCAATTTTTTCTAAGGCCTGTAAGTTATGACGAATCATGTGATTACATACCATTAATCTGCTGGTTAGGAGCACCTGAAGGGGAAAGCTTGCCTGCGAAAAGAAAAGAATAAGAAATTATTCGATCTAATAATTATATTATCTAATATGTTTTTAATTCAAACCAGTAAAAATATATCTGTAAACAGGCTGAATAACAATAACGCATGGTAAACTTCAAGGGCCATTCAATTCAAGGAAAAAATAGCATCTTAGAGGCCCGAAAATACGGTAATATACAAAATGTTCTCCCTTCCAGATCAAACTTCACATAAGGACGACCACTGCTGTAGTTTCTTTACTAAATCACTAAGCCTGGAACTTACCTCTAATTCTCCTTGTGTAGTAGTCACTAATTTCATCACAGTAGAGTTTGATGAGCTGCATGGGACTGCCGGGTGTCTGTGGGATCAACACCTCGGCCTGGCACACCTCCATCTCCTCGGAGTGGTCCACAGGGCAGCGGCTCGGCGCGGCCACAAACTGGTATTTCTTGCAGTGAGTCTCAGCCAGCTCTATCTCAAGATGATACCTGACTCCATTAGGGGATGACTGTTGATAGATAAAAAACAGTTTTGAGGTATTTTTTATGCTGAAATTGTTGTGGAAGTTGAACAAGAAAAAATCTGAATACATAATATCTTACTGTAGGTAGGGTAAAAAAGATAGGAATTTCTGAAGGTGTTTGAATGTATTAGTGTTGCAATGAGAAGGTTCAGGTTCAGGTGGCTGGGGCGTGTGTGCAAGATGGGGTGTGATTTCTGGGTAGAGAGGATGACATGTATGGGCATTGTAGGGAGAGTAGGTAGGGTTGTCAGTAGAGTCAGGTAGGCTGAAACACATGGAAAATGAGGTTGTACAGAATGATCTCAATAATGTGGACTCAAACCATATAATTTGCCAAGGATCGAGCAGCTTGGAAAGTTACCATCAGATAGGAGGGTGACAAATACTAGCATATAATAGGCCTTCACTGATTATGATGATGATCTATAAGCTTCATCTAATGAATTAAGGTTAAAGATAATATTACTGGCAATGCAGTATTGATATAGTATAGAAGTAATATTACTGGTGTTGTATTGTATTGATAGTATTACTGGCTGATAATATTATTTCTTCCTAAATAAAGTTAAGGATGTTACCTGTGAGACTGATGATACCACCCTGTTGAGGGTATACAGCTCATCTTCATCCTCCCTCAGGTTGTACTGGTCCGCCACAAACACTGCGGCGTGAAGCACCGCCGAGTCATTGCGCGCCACACGCTGGTACCCGGCACTGGTGTCCGCGGCCATGTCCAGGAAGGGGTGGTCCATCACGTCAGACGGACTCAGGGTCGGCATGAACTTCTGGAAAATATGATACCATGTACACATATCTCTAATCAACAGATACTAAATTACATTTGATGAGATTTCCAAGAACAATATATCCACCAAATAAACTACCTGGAGAATATCAAGGTGTTAAATAAGCAAAACTTGGCAGTGCTATGTAGAAAATGAGGATAAATTCTAGTACAGACCCAAAACCTGTACATTTGAAAATCTAAATGTTCCAAAAACTGCACTTTTTTCCCATGGAATGTGAATTGTTTGTCATTCAGGTGTGGCATGGCAGCCTTGGAAGATGGGACGCCACTCCTGCCAAGGGTCCAGTTGGGAACCAGTTAATTCTTTTCTATTACACACGTAACCCCTTGAGGGAAGTCTAAAGAATAAGTCTCACAGAAGAAAGAAACATAATCAATTGTTAATATAAAAGTGAATAACAAAACTAAGGCTTACCTTGCGCAGGTAGTCATCTAGATCATCACACCTGAAGTTGAGAATTCTGAAGGTTTGCTGATTGTGCTGTGATGGCTGCTCTTGTATGTCTGCCTCACACACCTGCAAATACAAATGCTCTAACTCTGTGTGTCCCAATCACCTGCAAGTCTCACATCCCCCCGCTCCATAACCACAACCAGGACTTACAACACCTTACATAACCACAACCAGGGCTTATAGGAACATAACATAAGAACATAAGAAAATAAGGAACCTACAAGAGGCCGTGAGACCTACACGAGATAGTTCCTGTTACTTAACACTACCTACATCCACCTTTCATCCCCATCCATGAATTTATCTAGCCCCGTTTTAAAGCTCTCTAATGACTCCGCACTAACTACCTGTCTACTGAGTCCATTCCAATAATTCACCACCCTATTTGTGAACCAGTTTTTCCCTATTTCCTTTTTAAATCTACGCTTTTCCAGCTTGAATTTGTTATTTCTTGTTCTACCCAGGTTACTAGCTGTAAGAACTTTTCCTACCTCTCCTTTATTATATCCCTTATCCACTTAAAACTTCTATCAGATCGCCCCTTACTCTGCGTCTCTCGAGTGAGTGTAAATTTAATAGCTTCAATCTCTTCTCATAACTAAAGTTACGCATCCTTTGAATCATTTTGGTCATCCTTCTCTACACTGATTCTAACAAGGCTATATCCATCCTGTAATATGGAGATCAAAACTGAACCGCATAGTCTAGGTGAGGTCTGACTACAGCCAAATAAAGCTTTAGAATAACCTCAGCACTTCTACTTTTAACACTTCTGGTAATGAATCCTAACACCCTATTAGCTCTATTTCTAGCCTCAATACATTGTTTCCTAGGTCGGAGGTCTGAGCTCACCCTTACTCCAAGTTCTTTCTCACCATCTGATCTTTTCAGCGATACATTGCATATAGTGTATCTATTACCAGGGTTTTTTCTACCAACATTCATAACGCTACACTTATTAATATTAAATTCCATCTGCCATCTGACTACCCACTCATTAAGTTTATCTAAGTCTCCCTGCAATATGTTTACATCAGACTGTGATCCAATAATCCTACCTACCTTAGTATCATTAGCAAACTTGCTGATATCACTGCTAATTCCACTATCCAAGTCGTTGATGTAAATCAAAAATAGTAATGGACCCAAAACAGACCCTTGTGGAACCCCACTTGTCACCTGTCCCCATTCAGATTTAGAACCATTAATTATAACCCTTTGTTACTTATTTCAGGAGTTATAACAGCTTACATAACCACAACCAGGACTTATAACAGCTTACATAACCACAACCAGGACTTAGAACAGCTTACATAACCACAACCAGGACTTAGAACAGCTTACATAACCACAACCAGGACTTAGAACAGCTTACATAACCACAACCAGGACTTAAAACAGCTTACATAACCACAACCAGGACTTAAAACGGCTTACATAACCACATCACACACATCACCACATCTTTCTTTCTGATCTTTCTATAATTTCTGATTGGGGCAAAGCAAACCTTGTTTTTGTTCAATGCCTCAAAAACCCAATTTCTTCACCTATCTACTCGACAAAACCTACCAGATAACTATCCCCTCTTCTTCAATGACACTTAACTGTCTCCTTCTTCTACAATGAACATTCTAGGACTATCCTTTACTAAAATTCTGAACTGGAAATCTCACATCTCATCTCTTGCTAAAACAGCTTCTAAGAAGTTAGGTGTGCTGTGGCATCTGCGTCCTTTTTTTTCTCCCTCCCAATTGCTTGCTCTCTACAGGGGCCTTATCCGCCCATGTATGGAGTATGTCTCACATGTTTGGGGAGGATCCACTCATACAGCTCTCCTAAACAGGGTTGAGTCAAAAGCTTTTCGTCTCATCAACTCCTCTCCTCTGACTGACTGTCTTCAATCTTTAAATCACCGCCGCAATGTTGCTTCTCTTGCTCTCTTCTACCGTTATTTTCATGCGCACTGCTCTTCTGAACTTGCTAACTGCATGCCTCCCCCACTCCCGCAGCCTCGCTGCACAAGACTTTCTACTCATTCTCATCCCTATTCTGTCCATCTTCCTAATGCAAGAGTTAATCAGTATCTTTACTCTTTCATCCCTTTCACTGGTAAACTCTGGAACTCTCTTCCTGTTTCTATTTTTCCACTTTCATATGACTTAAATCTTTTCAAAAGAAGAGTAACAAGACACTCCCGAACTAAATTGGCCTACCCGTTTTTATTTTATTCTCTTACTGTCTTCTTTATAGGGACTGGCAACTAAGCGGGCTTTGTGTTACCCATTTTTGTTGTGCCCTTGGCCAGTTCCTTGTGATGTAAAAAACAACAACAACAACAACAACAACCAGGACTTATAACAGCTTACATAACCACAACCAGGACTTATAACAGCTTACATAACCTGAGGCAAAGAAAAACACCATGGTGGATCAGGTCACCCTTCCTCCTCACCTCGTGCTCCTCAGTGGGGTCAAGGGGGCAATGCTCTCCAGTGCCGGTGGATGGGTCACCCTTCCTGCACCGCGTCTCCCCGAGCTCCACCACAACGTGATGCCGCCTGCCACCCCGTCCCGGTGCCTGTCATCATGAAGAGAGATTGATTGATTTAATGCCAAAAGGGGGGAAATGTGCCAGACATCAGAGATTATATGGCACCATCATGAAGAGAGATTGATTTAATGCCAAAAAGGGGGAAATGTGCCAGACATCAGAGATTATATGGCACCATCATGAAGAGAGATTGATTTAATGCCAAAAAGGGGGAAATGTGCCAGACATCAGAGGTTATGTGGCCCCATCATGAAGAGAGAGCAGACTAGTATGTATACAAAGCCACTGGTTAACATATGGGAATATTTACCACTTATTTATTAATATTTGTTGCTTAAATATTTTCCCTATAGATCCATGTTAAGTCCTTGATTAATAATATTGTGACTAAAACTACTAAACAATACTGTGATAACTTTGATATCAAATAGCATAATGTAATGCATAGATATTATGAATTAATTAATATGCATAAATCAAAACCTCCATTAGTACGAGACATAAATGAGACTGTAATGATCTAATATCTATACATTATAATATGCCATTTGATATCTAAGTTGTCACAGTATTGTTAAATCTACCTTTTAAAATAGCAAGCTGAATCGCCCTGCAGCTTTTCAACCTTGTTCTGTATTCTTTTATTCTTGTACACCCCCCCCTTATAACGTAATTTTATGCCCTATTTTTATCTATTTTATCCCCCTTCTATGTAATCTCACCCCCCCTTTTCTTTAATAAACTTCTAATTTGTAAATCTAGCAAATGAATATCTCACCTGTGAAGATGCCTCATGGACCCGCACCAGCTTGTAATAGTCATGGTCATCCTCCCGGCGATTGTACTCGTCAACCACAAACTTGACGGCCCCCAAGGATGTCCCGGCCACATTCACCTGACTCTCACTTCCAAACAGCAGGGGAGTGTCTGGTCCTGCTGTGCCAAAGCCGCCTCCTAGACTGACTGGTACAATGAACTCGTCATGGCTTGAAGAAGTGTAGCTGTCTCTATCATAACATCTGTTGGTGAGTGAAAAAGTATCCATAGTTAAAAAGTGTGACATTTTTTGACAATACTATCACTACATGGCCACCTTCTAGAGAGTTTAACCCCTTGAGACCCAGAACGTAATTTCCATTGTAATTTGGCCACCATTAGACATTTTAAAGTGAATATATGCAATATTTTATAGATATGACCTGTTTAGTATCCTTGTTGACTAACTAATTTGGTTTATTCAGTTTCTTTTCGTAATTTTATGGATCATCAACATACAATTTTGCATAGCAAAGGAAAGATCTGGGTGTAAAGGGGTTAAGGAAAAAAGAAAAAAAATCAGAGTAGATTGGATTAGATTAAAATAAGTGTAAAAATCACAGCAAGCTATTTTTTTTCTGTCCTCCCATTTCACTGGGGATTGCGCTCTAGTCCCCACGACATCTAGTATCCACGTCTAGAATCCAGGCAGTAAATATGATTTATGCGAGAGGTGTTTGTGGTTTGAATAGGATGGATGGTGAAAGAAATGAAAGCATGTATGGAAAGTTTGGTATGTCTGTTAACCCGGGAACTGCGGGAGAAAGATTTTTTAGTGCCCACAGTGCGGCAATCTGAGTAAAACAGTGACCATTACAGAATTGGATGAAAATCACATCAACGTCAAGGTAGTAAAAATCCACATCCGGCAATATATCTATTTTTAACCCAAACGTATGGGGTTGTGGTCGGGAGTTGAAATATCTGGCACGAATGGCACCAAACCGCTGGCGAGAGACTGCTGAGGTGGGTTATGGGGTGCCACTCCTTGGGATTTTTCCCAAGATTTTGAGGGGATTATTTAAGTATTTCTCCAGTAGTTTATCTCAAGGTAAGCATAGGTACCGTTGTACCGTACCTTGAGATATACTACTGGAGAAATACTTGAATAATCCCTCCAAAAGTCCCAAGATAGACAAAAAATATCCCAACGCCGGGACCTAAATCCCAAGATCTTGGGAAAAAACCCAAGGAGTGGTATATCTCTGCGTACAGCATAGTTAGGCAGATGGTGGTGTGTGTTATCGAGGGCTGACATCAAGGCGTATATGTGGCACAGTTTGTAGACTTCTACGAATGTTGGCGCGGTTTTTGTATGCAATTGAAAATTGTGCTTCCGGAAGGCTTGCCGCAGTTGCTCAGCAGAGCCTTCCGGAAGGCTTGCCGCAGCCCATGGGTTAAAGGTGAATGAATGGCCTGTGAAGTGGCAAAGGTGGTAAATCACAGCACAACTAGGTGGTTTGGTGACAAAGATAGAATGGAAAAGGATGAAATGACAGAGGGTATTTACAAGAGCATGGAGAATACTGTGGGTAACAGAAGAAGGTCTCCAAGAAAATGGGAGGATAGTGTTGGAATACTTGAAGGGGCAGTGGATAGGAGGTTGAAAGGAGTGCAGAGTGCTAGAGTGGAGCGTATGGACGGAAGCAAATGGAGATTCTTTTGTCATGGTCAGCTCCTTAAGTTTAAAAAAATAATAACAATAAATCAAAGAAATTAGATTAGATTAGAATAAGTGTAAGAACCATTAGCAATCATTTTTTTTCTCTCTCCCTCCTTCTTTGATGTCACCTCATATTTGAAGGAATGAGGTGAAGGGAAAAATACAGACACGAGTCACTACCTCACCTTACACTCAGCAGGTCCCTGGCAGGGATCCAAGGTTGGTCAATGACATGCAGGTCACATATTTTGGATTCCTCCGTTGGGTCTTGACTACAGAAGGTCCTGTTCACGTCAGCTCCTGTGAGAACCTTTTTACAAAGGCTCTCTGCCAGTTCCATTGTGAGGTGGTATCTTACGCCGGCCACAACCTACAACACCAAAAAGAAAGCATGTATATAAAGTGAGCCTTGTGGGCAAATAAGGGTACACAGTATATTCCTATATTCTGCAAGTATCAGTTTTTTCAAACATATAAGTAAAGATGTAAACAACTAATTAAAGCAGAATTTCATTAAAAGGAGGAAATTAGCTCCAATAACACTATGAGAAGACAATGGATTTTATTGCATTTGCATTATAGTGATTAAATTCTTAGTATAGCATTACACTAAGATGCCCAGCATTCTGTCCACTATTCGGTGAAAAAAACCACATAATAGAATCTCCTTCATGGCAAATACCTGGCTATAAGCCTTGATGAGCCGCACGATGATGTGCAGACTGTCCTCGTCTGATGAGGTCCTGTCATACTCTCTCAGTGCAAAATCAGCCACTTCCAGAATGGTGGGGTCGTTGAGGGGTGCTGGGTGGGGGCAGCCCGAGCACGGGGTGGCCACGGGCACCACCAGCTCCTCCCCGACATTCCTCTGGGGTGACAGAGAAGAACAAAAATAATAAGATGAGACAAGAACTTATAATATGGACAAGCTTTGTACAGCTTTCATTTTAAGATGGGAAAAAAATTATGAATAATCTTTTTAAAGGTATGCAGAATGAGACAAGAACTTAACATATGGACACTCTTTGTACAACTTTCATTCTAAAAAGGTGAAAAAAATTAAGATTAATCTTTTTAAAGGCATACAGAATCCTACTTAGCTATTAAACCAGAACTTAATAAACATGTACCTTCCTCTCACAGTGTATATCATCATCATCATCAAGAATGGGGATCACTTCAAGACTTGTTATCTGGTTTGGATTATGTAATATAACCACTGAGCAGATATAGTGACCCCGGTGAATATCAGGAGGACATTCCCGACTGTCTGTGAGCTGGTTATGGGACTTGAGACACAGCGTGAACCCGTACTCAACATCAACTTGCATCTGGGTTGTGTCTGTCAGTGGGTCAAACTGTAAAGAACATAAGAACATAAGAAAATAAGGAAGCTACAAGAGGCCGCAAGACCTACACGTGGGAGTTCTTGTTACTTAACACTACCTACATCCACCTTTCATTTCCATCCATGAAATTATCTAGCCTCCTTTCAAAACTCCCCATTGACTCCGCACTAACTACCTGACGACTGAGTCCATTCCAATCATTTACCACCTTATTTCTGAACCAGTTAAGGATGATGAATGTGTCACTAAGCACTCCCTAACATTCCATTCGGTATCTTTTCTGTAGATAAGTTTGTTTGTAATGTAGTTAATCTTTGAGTCTCATCACAGGTATATATTTCAAAAAGTCTTTGCGTTAGTAGTAGGTTACTTTTTCATGGAAATACATTGTTCATTAATATCCATTGACTTTCATGCTATCAATGAGACTCAAATTATTCCAAATGAAAAGTGGATTCAGTTTTACAAATCCTTACCTTAATGCTGGTTAAGTCATGTGCTATCAGTTCACCCCGGAACTTGGACTCTGATCCGTGGTCGATGTAGTTGAAAGCCTCCACGCCCACCTGCTGCTCCTCCACGCCGCGGGGCAGCGTCTGCACCGTCACCTCGGCGGAGGACGGCACCGGCAGCAAGGCGTGCGGTCCCCACCTGTTGAAGTCATTGTCATCCTCGGCTTCCGCACACCTGCCAATGCCAAAAAAATAAATGATTAGTACATGTGTTTATGGTGATAGTCAATGCAAACTGTCAATCATAGTAAGTATATGCAGGTCATTAGAATCACCTTCAATAAATAAAAAATTTATTTGATAGGGATAATTGAAACCCATAGTACTCCTTCTTGCAGAGTATGGGAATGAGGGGAAATCCTAGTTCATAAATGAGTAAAATAGTTCTACAATGTCATGTCTTCATACTACCGATTCTTCCCTCTCTAGCTACCTCAGCATGTCCTCAGCTGCCACTTACTGCTACCACACAGATAACTACAGACAAGATGTTAATAATTCTCAATCCTGACCTGGACTTCTCAACGATGACCTTGGAGCTGTTGAGCCACGGCCTCTCCCACAGCGCCACCTCACAGATATGATCGTCTTCACTGAGGTCCAGGACACAGCCGTGCAGGTTAGGGGTCCCGATGGGGCACTTAGTCTCCCCAACACGCAGGGTCAGGTGAAGGACTTGGCCAGACACAAGCTGTCACAATAGAGAACCTTTGAGTTAAGTTGGTGACAAACATTAAATACAAGAAGTATAATTATATACATACCACTACAGTATTATGTTCATCACACTGTGCCTTCTGAAAATTCGATCTATTTTTTTCTTATCTTTTGATCGTATGTTACTTTCATACTAATATGTATACATCCTCTTTAAGGGGATAGTCTATGATTGAATACTGAATTAATAAATATGAAAAAAATCACATACATTGATGCAACCTTCAGCTTTTTCATGATAAAGTTTAATTAAAAGATTCACAGAGGTAAAAGTTATAGAAAATGTTCCACCCCTCCCCCCAGTTGTTTCATCATCTTAGACTAACAAGACTCATTCTGCTAGTTCGTACACATATTATCTTCCCACAAAAAAACTTTGTAATACTGTCTTATGTGGCGTTCACTGGGATCTAACATGACAACAGTACTTGGGGTATGTACATTTCAGGACCGGTTCACAGAGAAAGAGTAGAGGAGTGTTCATCATGCCACTCTGCCATAAAATTTGTACTATTTCTCTCTCTCCAGTTGATTTCTTCTTTCTACCTAACAAGACCAAATAACCAAACAATTGTGAGTGAGGGGCGAGGATGGAAGTAGCTAAGCAAAGCGCGGGTCTCCCTGTCTCCAGCACCCAGCTCTTCCCCTTTGCCACTTAGTCCACACCCTGACCTCGCCATACACAAGCATTTTCTCACCTCTTCAGCCTGTCTTATCACAGCAGTGTAGAAATATTGATAAACAACCAAACTGTAGCGAGTGTGTGGATGAAATAGCTGAGTGAAGTACTATAACCTTGGTCATGGAGTCTGGGTTTACCACAGCTGGAACCAATATAAGTTGTTTGTTGAAGATTATTATTCCTCTCTTGGGCTGAGTTAAGTAGACGTACAGTTATATATAGTTTATTCTCTGTCCGTTGAGTATAGTTCAGAGTATAATACAAGTAGTGTTGACCAGCCAGCGGTAGTTTGTCGGGAGAGAGATAAAGCCGTGTCTTGCCATGGCAGTTGCCCAGTGAATTATAAAAGACCCCAAGAGAGAATAACAGTCTTCAACAAACCAACAACTTATATTGGTACCAGCAGGGGTTTATGCAGACTCCACGACCAAAATATAGAGGTCACATGTGCCCTTCTCCACACAACTTGGCCCATGCCTCTTCACTATGTCAAACACCTCCTCCTCCTCCTACCCCATGCACACTCATAGACTTCTGCCTGCCTCACCACAACCTACCACTCCACAATTGATTTAGCCACCGTAAACCTGCTTAGAAACAAATAAATAGCCGGAAATAATGTTTGGTAGTGTCGCGAATCCTGGCCACTCAGAACTGCATTTTCTTTTCTTCAATTTCTCACAGGAGTATTTTTATGATTCAAATGAGACTTGTCACTTGCAAGGGGGATAAGAAATGTAATTCCTTTATTAGACTAAATTTTTTGAGCAGGGTAAGGTCTTTGCATAAACTACCAACATATAAACTAGCTAGTACATATGAGTCGTCTTCGTCCATTCAGAAATGCAAGAAAGTGTTTGCTCCGGGCGGTACACAAACTCAAGACACCAAGTTCACCATTTCCAGGCACTAACCACTCGCCCACTGCCTTCCTAATCCTTTCTCCAGGTCCATGCCCACCACATACATATCTCTTCCATTTCCTAAGTATTTTCAAACATTTCCTTGAACCCAAAAAACTTGGTTTACACAGCCTAGTCCCCTTATAAAGCCAGCCTGTTCATCTTCCATCTGACACACTGTCTAGTGATTAGTACTCTCCCAAACAAAAATTTCATGGTATGCTAAGTAAATTCATTCTTCTGTAGTTAGTACAATACCCCTTGTTGCCTTTGCTTTTATACAGTGGCACAATACAAGCTTCTCTCAATCTCTCAGTACCACACTTCGTTCCCAGCATATGTTGAAGAATCTAACCTTCTACTTTACAACACAATCTCCTCCTTTCTGAAGCATTTATGATGTGTTCCCAGTACCACTCAATGCAGGTGACTTTTCACACGTCAATTTCTTCACTGCACATATCACCTCACTTCTGTTGATCTCTTCATATTCCTCCACCTTTACAATTTTAACTCCTTCTCCCCTTAAACAATCCACTTCTAATTCTCTCTCATTATTTTCATTTAGCAGACTTTCAAAATACTCCCCAAGTCTTCTTTTTACTTCATCCCTACTTTCTAGCACCTCTCCATTTGTGTCTAGGACTCTGCTACTTGCTCCCTCCCCCTTCTCACATAATTTACTCCTTTTGAAATCAATTCATATTCTTTCTGAAGTTCTAAGATATTTCCCCTCCCCCTCCACCTTCCATCACTCCTCTTTTCTTCCTGAATTTCCCACTTTACTTCTCTACACTTAGTCATGTACTCTTTGTATACCTTCTAACCTCCCTACTCTCCAAATACTGGTTGTATGCAGAGCTGGGCACTAAATACATTGAATGTATTTAAATACATTGAATGTATTTAAATACTAAATACTAAATACATGGGAGAAATGTATTTAAATACTAAATACTAAATACATTTTACGAATGTATTTAAATACTAAATACATCAATTGTATTTAAATACATTTTAAATACACACAAATTTTAACATGTCCGAAAAAAATGAATTTCCTTAGGATTTAACAATAAAACATAAGAAAATAAGGAAGCTACAAGAGGCTGTGAGACCTACACGTGGTAGTTCCTGTCACCTAACACTATCTACATCCACCTTCATCCCCATCCATGAACCTATCCAGCCCCTCTTTAAAGCTCTCTAATGACTGCACTAACTACCTGTCTACTGAGTCCATTCCATTCATTCACCATCCTATTTGTGAACCAGTTTTTCCCTATTTCTTTTTTAAATCTACGCTTTTCCAGCTTGAATCCGTTACTTCTTGTTCTACCCTGGTTAATAGCTGTAAAAACTTTTCCTACCTCTCCTTTATTAAATCCCTTTATCCACTTAAAAACTTCTATCAGATCGCCCATTACTCTGCATCTCTCGAGTGAGTGTAACTTTAATAGCTCCAATCTCCTCTCATAACTAAAGTTACGCATCCCTTGAATAATTTGGTCATCCTTCACTGCACTGATTCTAACAAGGCTTTATCCATCCTGTAATATGGAGACCAAAACTGAAGGTTCCGCATAGTCTAGGTGAGGTCTGACTAGAGCCAGATAAAGCTTTAGAATAACTTCCGCACTTCTACTTTTAACACTTCTGGTAATGAATCCTAACACTCTATTAGCTCTATTTCTAGCCTCAATACATTGTTTCCTAGGTCGGAGGTCTGGGCTCACCCTTACTCCAAGATCTTTTTCACCTTCTGATCTTTTCAGCGATACATTGCGTATGGTGTATCTATTAAAAGGGTTTTTTCTACCAACATTCATAGAAAAAACCCTGGTAATAGATACACCATACACAATGTATCCTTAGATTTTGCAATGATTCGCAATGATTTCCTTAGATTTTGGGTTTCCTTAGAAATTTCCTTCTCAGGCCTAAATTTCCTTGAAATCAGGACATTTCCTTGCCAGTGGAAACACTGGTTCACTGTAACATCAGGGTTACCAGATAGTTAGGCGGGTTTATGGCCAAATTAACTGATAAAAAAGTATTTACATTTTTATATTAAATGTATTTAAATACTCAAAAAAGTATTTAAATACTGTATTTAAATACATGACAAGCAATGTATTTATAAATACATTTCTAAATACAGAAATGTATTTAAATACAATTGTATTTAAATACTGCCCAGCTCTGGTTGTATATATATTTTTTTCGTTTTTCTTCTTGACCAGCTGCTTCACCTCTTCATTCCACCAGTCACTGCCCTTTCTTTGCTCTCCACTGACTAACATCTCATCCCACACACTTCCTGGTGACTCCCTGCTGAAAAACTATCCATTCTTCTTCCAGCCGTTTCTTTAGTGTCTGTTTTCTTGTTCTACTCTTCCCTTATCTTCTAATACCTCTACTTACATTTCCCTTTATTAAGTTCACTAACCCTAACTATTATTTTCCTATACTACTTCTTTCCTTTCACTACTTCCTGTAAGTCTTCTGTTTCCATAACCATACCTTTTTTTTCACTTTTGCAGCTATAAAGTAATGGTTAGAGATCCCTCCAGCTGCTCCTGTTGGCACATTCGCATCCATAAGCTTGTTAATATCTTGCCTCTCCATAAGTAAATAGTTCATTAATGTTCTCTTATTAATTAATATACTGTCCTCTTACTTCTTGTTCTTCTCTCTTACTTGTCCTTACAAGTATCCTGGTTACATCCACACACACATGCACCTTAATTTCAGTACCTTTCTGCCCTCGGTTTTTATAGGTACCCTCCTCCTCTACTTTTTCATAGATTTAGCACCATAATAAGGAGAGCTCATAACCCACACACTCTTGTCCCTTTGAGTTACCTCTTACAACACGTTTTCTATGCTCCGTGATGTGGGGCTGGCTATTATATACTCTGGTTTTTTTTTACGAGGCGAAAAATCCTGACCCTTTCCTGTTTACTGACTGATATTTGATGCCCGGAGAAGGGAATACTATTGTTCTTCTTAATTGAAGTTGTATTTTATCATAGTTAACCATATTATCAGGTAAATATAGGCATAATTTTAAGCATGAGACCTTAAGATAGAATGGAATTTTTGCCTCGTTGAAAAAAATAGACAATAGCTAACCACCAGTGCTGATTGTAGCACAGAGTGGCCTAGAGCACACTGCAGTGGGCAATAGAATCCCCAAATCCCAACACCAAAATAGATATACGTATAAAAATAAAAGAATTAATTGAAAATAACAACACAAATACAGATAAGAATGATTCAAGTCTACATTTTACTCTAGCTTTGTTCCCTGTACCATGATCTATTGCTTAAAAGGATACTGCAATATGAAAAAACCCATTTATAGTTCACATAAAATGTCGTAAGACAAAAGTTTCCTCAAAATATCTCTTAATATGACATTTATAGTTTCTTTCACTGTTCTCTTAGTATTGTTGTCTCAGTGTCATTCATCAGCAGCAAATAACTCAATTGTTTCATTCTAATCATTAATACATTTCCTGCATGGTTCCTGAAATGTTTTCAATATATATTTTTTGGTATATTTCAACATTATTGTCTTTTCTCTTTCTCTGTCAGTATATGTACATAAGAATATAAGGAAGCTACAAGAGGCCGTGAGACCTACACGTGGTAGTTCCTGTAAACATATAATATGAACTATGAGAAGATAAATATGCTTTCCCCTGTAGTGGAATACATTTTTTCTCTCTCTCTCTCTCATAAAGTCAATTTTCCTATAACTGTTAACAGAGCAATGATTAGCAACAAGAAATGTGTCAAATCACAACAAAAAACAAGCTATTAGAAGATTATTAAACAGCAATAAACAACCGCGCCAAAAACTTGCTTCCTGGACAAGACACCTACACCCTCGTAAGAGGGCAGAGAAAAGGGCAGAGGCCAACTGTTGTGCTGGAAATGTCAAAGAGGCAGAAGTGACCACAAAGAAATGCATGAAGGACGTTTTAGTAAAGAGCAAGGTCACATTACATCAGTGGGGCAGTTTTTCATAATGTTAGAGTGCAGTTTTAGGCCTGTATGACTAAACGCAAGAAAACTAGTCTACAGTGTGTGATTATGTAACATGCATAAAGCACTGCTATTTTCATACTGAAGACTGAAAAACCAAAGGTTTAAGGACTGTTATCATTGGCATGACTATTCAAGATGCAAGAACCGGAAACAAATACACATATTCCAAAGAATTTTAAAGATAACAGCTTCATATGTTTATATAGTTTTATCAAAGAATAACCAGTTATACATACCTGATACATAGATCAATTGTAATGAGTATTTTCATATTTGCTATACTGCTCTAAGAACATTTATTTTCCAACCTTCATCAATAGTTCATAGAGATGGTATACATAAAATAGGGTTATTGATATTGCAGCCATAAATGTATGGAGATGCGCGTGTTACAACTTAAGTTGTCGTGTGCTCAGTGGTCAGAAGCCACACTCCCTATTATGGAAGCAGCTGATTGATTCACAAAAACTATTTTGTGTACTTGCCAAAATCTTACTTTAAAAATATTTGCAATTACCATAGTAACAACCATCAGCCTTGGCTGATTGAAGAAATTAGCGATAGGAGAACACCAATAATACCAATGTAAACAAGTACATACGTATCATCAGCAGCTTAAGGATTGAATATCAGGAACAATTAATTGAAAATTACAGGAACTACCACGTGTAGGTCTCACGGCCTCTTGTAGCTTCCTTGTTTTCTTATGTCATTCTAGAGGTTACACAGATTATATTGCTCGACTGTTTGCAATCCCTGTGTATTACTGACATACTTAACAATATAGATAGAAGCACTCAGTCCACTGGGAGGTAGAGTGCTAATGGGAACAGCCACTCACACACAAGATTCCAGTGCCTGTTCTTGTGAGTGTTCTATCTAACCAAGACCTGAGTGCTTCTGTCTCAGTTCTTTTTCAGTAGTGTTTCTGCTTCAATAATATAAAGAATTGTGAACAGTAGAAGCAACATGCACAAGAAACTTCTTTTTGCAAGAATACTGGCATGTAGGAGTATTGCCAACCACAAGCCAGCAAAATAGAGCGAGAAATTTTCTCACCTCCGAGATAAAAAATAAAAAAACATTTCGAGCATAAGATAAGTCATGGCTGACAGATCATGACAGACGTCTCACCAGCTTATGTCTGCTTGGCTTTAATACAAAGGTGCGTCTTATACACCCAAGAACATGGAAGTATGTATGTATCAGCAACAGCTCAAGTCAAGGACAAAATTAGTCTAACATAAAAGTTTTCAGAGTTCATTTTGTCTAGTTAACCCCAGGCAGCTACACAAAAGATGGTAGATACCTAGGCTATCCACATCCTGAAACTTA
Source organism: Chionoecetes opilio (assembly GCA_016584305.1). Classification (NCBI taxonomy): domain Eukaryota; kingdom Metazoa; phylum Arthropoda; class Malacostraca; order Decapoda; family Majidae; genus Chionoecetes; species Chionoecetes opilio. The sequence goes on along the minus strand of JACEEZ010023430.1, from coordinate 96,486 downwards.
TGCCCTTTATATCTCTGCCTGTAATCATGGCAAATCAATTCTTCAACTTACCAAAAATTCCTCAATCAATAGAAAGTCAATTTTGGGGGGATCTAACTCATCTCATGACTTCACCTAGCCAAAAACATCTCCAAATATTTTTCTTCTTCATCTTTCCTCCTATGCTTCACCGAGATGGCTCTGCAGCTGTCTCATCAATTTCTAAAGCTGAACTCTTTGCTCAGACTTGATGAAAATTTCACTTAAGAAATATTTCATACAGGGCTTGTTCCCCCCTCTGACTTTCTTATAGCTTTTTATTAGAGTTCTTTGTAGTGAAATCTTCTGTCTGGCCTTGATCCTCGGAAGGCTTACGGTCCTGACAGAATCCCTCATATTGTTCTCCAAAACTGTTTCTGTGCTTACACCCTTCCTGGTCAAACTTGTCCATCTCTGTCTATCTAATTCCACCTTTCCTTCTTACTGAAAGTTTGCTCACATTCAACCAGTTCCTAAGCTCCAATCCTTCAAACTACCGTCCTAGAGCTTTGACTTCCTGCCTTTCTAAAGCTTTTGAATCTATCCTAAATAAAAAGATTCTTAAGCATCTATCTGCTCACAACATTATTTCTGATTGTCAGAACGGATTCCATAAAAGGCAAACCACTGGCGATCCAGCTATCCTGATGGAATCTTGATCATCCTCTTTTGGGAGCTTCCCTTAAAGTTGCCACTGCCCTTGACATATCAAAAGCTTTTGATAAGTCTGTCAAAAATCTTTAATTTCCAAACTACCCTCATTTACTTTCTATCCTTCTCTCTGCACCTTCATCTTAAGTTTTCTCTCTGACCGCTCTATTGCAGCTGTTTTATATAGTCATTGTTCTTCTCCTAAGTCTATTTACAGTGGTGTTTCAGTGCTTTGTTCTGTCATTCACTCTCTTTCTAGTATTATCAATGACCTAAGTCTAACTCAATATCCTATCCACTCTTATTATGATGACTTTACAATGTATTTTTCAACATCATTCACTAAACCTAGGACTTTAAAGGAGCTAGGTAAGGAGTTCACGAAAGGATGCTGTAGACCACCTGACTTCTTATCTTTTAGTAATTTCTGAATAGGGCAGAGCAAACCTTGTTTTGTTCATTGCCCCCAAAACTATTTATCTATTTCGTCACCTTCCTACGACTTAAATTACTTCAAGATTGAAATGTTAAGACACCTTAGAAATCCAATTGGCCCTCCCATTTAGATACCTTATTTTATATGCATTATGGGACTGGCATTCAACAGGCTTTTTTTCTGCCCTTGGTCAGTCCTTTTTAATTTACCAGGCAAATTGAGTGCATGTGGCAAGTGAAACATGATTTGTACAAGGATAGAAATGCCAGATACAGCTACAATGAACACAAAGTGGCTCCTGCTGTAATACCTTGTCGCATTGTTGTTTCCTGGTGCTTAATCATTGGTCTTATTCTGTTTAACAATCTCAGGCAGTCTCATGTAATCTTGAAAGTCTATTTCACTATGAGAGCATTTCACTAAATGTCTTCATATTTTCATCCTTATCAGCGGTAAACTCCTGAACACTGCCTTTTCTCTTCTCTTTGATGGGGAGGTGGATGTAGGTAGTGTTAAGTAACAGGAACTATCACGTGTACATCTCGCGGCCTCTTGTAGCTTCCTTATTTTCTTATGTTCCTTCTTTCCTCAAACATGAGTGAAGACTATCAAGACATCTCTGGCATTGAATTGGCTCACCCTTTTGGAGCTCATCTACCACATGTTTCTTATGGAGAAAAAAAATATTCCATACACATTGGCCAGTCTCTAATTCATGTGAGAAGTGTGTATGACTTGTTCTTGTAATGTACCTTTAACATTTTAGCTGCTTCATGCCATTTAAGTAATTACAAGCTCTTAATCCTGCTTCATTTTTTTTCTAAGATTTTAATTTTAGGTGTGTGAGGAAGTACTTTTGTTTGGACATTTTGTTCAAAGCAGTGAACTTCCTCCATTAAGTTGTTTCATCTGTTTGTAAACTACATTCTTGGTACCTACTATTTGCGGCTGTTTCTCTGTCAAGTGACTGGCATCATGTGAGCTATGGTCATTAAAATATCCATCAATCTATTTATCTATTCCACTATTCATGAATACTGGCTTGGTAGGTATTTTGCCAGATTATGTGATTATACTAATGCACTTCGCTGCGTACTATTCAATCAAGAAAGTAATTCACACTAAATAGATATGCTGTAATTATATTCCTTAAGAAAATCCATCTGAAATTGCATTAAAATAAAGTGGTAGATACACATCAACTTGGGATCATTGTGCATATCCTACATGAGCTAAATACAGTGCATGACAAAAATCAGAGAATAATATGAAAATCCTACTTTATGCAAGATGACCCCTGAGTGGTGAACATCAAAGACAAGCATGGACACACACAAAAGAAAAAAGCACAGGCACACATACAAACAAAGGTACAAGCACACACAAAGGCACAAACTTAGTGCAAATGAGTCCATGCATATTCATTCATGGGCACCCAAGTATCCTAAACACTCTTGATTCAAGGATATATTGAGTACTTGGTGAAGGAGGTTATAGATCTACAGCCACTCTCAATGGTGGCTCAAATGATACCACTGTGTTTACAAAAATCTTGACCTGCCTCGATGACCTACTGACACCAATGAAGTCCCATCACAAGTGGATCCACTTCAATCTTCATGCAAGTTGTCTTGAACGATGCAACATCATGGATATGTTTAGATAACTAGAATATCTCTGTTTGTGGGAGATATCTTTGAAGGTATTTGGTGCAGGATGAACACTCGATGCATCCTAATTTCTAATCTATCATTAATTTACAAAAGTTAGGTACCGGTATTACAAAACACCTATTTCCAAAGAGGAAAATACAGTAGTTATCCACAAAAAAAGCCCTCAGGATATCCTTAGAAAAATTCCTGGATTAAGATTCGGATCCAAATCCACTTCAAAAGTTAATCACTTCTAAATCAGGCCAAACCTCATCTCTGATAAAATCTTCAAACAAATCCATCTGTAGCTTTTTGTGTAGTCCATGTACAAACAAACAGACAAACAAATTGTAGTAATCACAAAACCTCCTTGGTGGTAGTAATGAAATATGATCTCGACTGAATATTGTGAGAGAATACTTCCTCCTTCCTGCATCCCCTAAACTCAAGAGCACGAGAGAGAGAGAGAGAGAGAGAGAGAGAGAGAGAGAGAACCCATTAATGGCCTGATTAGCTTATCATCAAGTAATCAAGTGTTGGATGCAACACAACCCAGAAATAAGGGAGGATTTTAGGAATGAGATTATCAATAATGTAATATGAAGTTCTATCAAAAAGTTACGACAGTCCCTGCTGCAAATATACTGAGCGGTGGACGGTCATGTGTGCCCAGTAGGCATGAGCAGCAATGGTTGTGGTTCAGTGTGCCTTGTGGTGTCATGCTGTAATCATTGGGACGTTTACTGCATGTGATTCTATGACCATGTTCACGTGCTCATTTATTATTTCAGTATGGAGCTCAAACGTGAGCAGAGAGCACACATCAAATTGTGTTAAGCTCAGGAAACTGGTGACCGCGACCCTTGAAATATTAAAGCAGACCTATGGTAATGAAGCAATGAGCCAAGAAAGGTGTTTTGAATGGCACTCGCAGTTCAAAAAGGACAGACTGTTACGCTAGGATAAAGAGAGATCAGAGCATCTCTCAACAAGCACAACACCTGAAATTATTGGGGAAATTGGACAGTTTCTTTCATACTTCTCCTTAGATATCATACTTTTCATGGGTACTTATTAATGTCTTTATTAATGCTCCAATCACAATGCACAGAAATACTCCCTCAAGGTATCAAAATTTGCTTTGACATAATTACATCTCTCCTTACGTGCTGTCCCTATTCCTTTCCTCTACTTCCAATTATCACATGGTCAATTTTTTTCCCCAGAGGTCACTTGTATCTCACTTCCTGAATCTCTTTCACAACCCTGTTGTGTAGAAAAAATCCAGTCTTGATTCTTCTTTTTGGTAAATGATTCTTGTATCATATGCAATCAACTGATCCAGCAAATTCTCCGCATCAAATTCTATCAAGATGTATTTTCATGGTGATGTTATCTTTCTTGGTGGAATTATAATTCCCTCAGCCTCACAGATGAGGAGAGAGCGAAAGCTTCACTCCGTTAGTGCACCAGCCCATAAATTGATCACAAACTAAATATTTTGCAATTTCATTCATATTGAAAGCCTTGAAGTCAACCTGGAAATGGGAAGCATAGGTACATGATAGTCCAGATCAAACACCTCAGGGCCCAATCTTGCCCGCATGAGTCTGGCTCCAAATGAACCTACCAACTAAGGGCCAGTTGGCTTGGCCAGAGCCAAGATTTGAATGAGTCTGCAGTCTCATCAGTCACAACCCCAACAACCAACCTCTCACAATTAGTACTCGGAAGTACCACAATGCACAGAACAAAATGTTAAACCTGACAGCAGCTCCAATGAAATGTGGGGCAGCCATCTATCATAAAAGATTATATTTCATACCTAGTTCAGTATTCAGAGCAAAATAAAACTGGCAAGGTTAACCCCTTTATCTCAAGCTACATATGAATCAAATGTAGCTGAATTGCTTTCATAAGATCAAAATTGATATCTTCGGTATCAACTTATTCAATTCCGTTGTTATCACTACAGGATAGACATCAATGCTAATCAATAATAGAGATTACAACAATAATTCACATGGATCAGGTGTTCAGGTATCCGGTCATTTCGCCCACACCAAAAGGTCGTTTCGCCCACATTAGATAACTCCTTTACTGTGCAACGCCAAGTTAGAGTTAGTGTCAAATGTAGGAGGTTGTATTCTATATTCTATATATCTAGTGGCACAACCGATTAAATAAGCATGCAGCAGGTAGAAGTAGCCTCCAATTCTATCTTTTGGTAAGCCTTCTGCATAAAGAGGCTAAATTAACATGATTACAGATAAGGCTGGTATCGTTATGAAAGCTCCGAAGGATCCAACGAAGACGATACAGGGAACTGCAAAATAAATAGTTCATTCTTTGGGATGAATATATGAGGGGTGAGAGACCCTCATTACAACTTCTCAAGGCTTGCTCATATTTAAATGGACCAGTAAGCTCATAATAATTTTAATTACATGCATTTTACATGAATGCTCACTGGTTTTTTTTATTTTACTTATAGAATTATGACATTAGTTTTCATACATTTTATTCTTTGTATGTTTCTCTTGGGTTTTAATAAAGTTTTTACTACATGATTTGTGCATTGTTGACTAATACTTGTGGGCGAACCAACTTTAGTGTGGGCGAACTGACTCTTGAGTGTGGGCGAACAAACTCTACATTTAGGGGAACTGACCGTAAACCGGTGTTCAAGATCCTGAATTTTTTTTCTGATGAAATGAAGAAAAAAAAACATTAATGCACATTTGACCATTTCAAAGTGTCATGGACTAACATCCGATGAGCAATATCAAGTTGGAATGTAGATTGTTATAGATGTGATGATTCACATCTATAACAATAGGGAAGTCCTAGGTTAAACTGTTAAAGAGTTGTGAGGTGAAAATAGAAAATTACATGTTGGACTGGTTACAAGAAATCAAAACCAATCACTTAGAAATTCAATTATAGGTACATGTAGACAAGTGCAGCCGAACATACCTGTTTGTGGGCACTGATCACATCTGTGACCTTGACAGCATGATCAGCTTTGGTCCTCAGCTGCACGAAGTCATGCACAGCAGCAAGCCTGATGGCGTGTTGCACATCAGTGTCTCCCTGCACATTCTTCACAGGCTTGAGGGCTGCCATGCCCTCGATCAGGGAGGGAGATCCTGTGAGGTCAAAGCCCGGGGCTCCCACACCTTTAGAGGGTGGGAGAGGCACACCCACGGGGAAGGAGGGAGAGCCTTGTCCCCGGAATACATTAGGACGGGGCAGAGGCACCCCATGGCTTTGGTGCAGCGGCACCACCACCACCGGGTGCTTGGGCAGAGGCAGGCCAGCAGTGCTGAAGGCGGGTCCGCGGGTGGGCGCAGGCAGCGGCACGCCTCTTGCCCCCGAGGGACTTTGGGCGGCGGCACTGGGTATAGACACTCCGTGACCCTGGAAGGCATGACGGGGCGCCCCTGGTGTCGCTGGTAGTGGCACTCCATGTCTCAGGTGAGATCCCGTTGCTGCTGAGGCTATCGTCGCTCCCTGGTGGTGCGACGTAGGTAAGGATACTCCAGCATTGTGCAGCTGAGGCTCGCCAAGGCAAACCTCCACCACGCTGCAGTAGGCAACCACAAAAACAATCACCGCCTCACACCACCTCATGATGGTGACTGACACTACCACACGCCGTTAAGATGCGAGTAGGACTGATGATGCCCTTCTGCCTCACAACACTCGCCACCGCACGCCACTGTGTTGATCGCATCAGCTGACTCCTGCGCTGCCAGCGTACGACTCTTTGACACTTCCAATAATAGATCCATACAAGTTGTTTCTTATATCCGTGTCAGTTAAGGTTTCAGTATGCATGCATATATAAATGTGTATGTGTATTTCATGAATTTATATTGATGTTATGGATAATTTAGTAATCTTCCTTGAGGTTTGCGAAGGAAACGCGGGCGCCGAGACCTTGGACGCCCTGTGTTGCACTATAGACATTTTAGGCAACCTTTTGAAAAGCCTTCACTATTGCTGCAGTTGGTTTTTTTTATGGTGTGAAATATCACTTCTATGACATTTCATGAGGTTCATGGTATAAATGGAAACTCATATACGTACGACCCCAGCCTACTTATTACGCCATGGGTAGGGGAATGGAAAGCTGCACAACATATATATGCGTTTATTTGATCATGGTTCTAATCGATGCAGCAGCTGTACCACTGCATTGGTTTACGTGATGTCATGGTCTCTGAATAGGTCTTCAAATTCCAAGATACAATGCAACTCTCGCTCCAACACGAATGCCGTCGTACAACCTGCCCCCTTATCTATTTATGAATCTATTCTATTCATCTAAAAGTTTTATGTATCTCGGATATCTCCTATCATGTTATAACATGTTATGAGATATAACTTTTTCATCACACAATAGGAAAACAGCCAACTATATAGATAAGTATACGTATTAGAGATGTGCTCCGCCCCAAAATATTGATATGTTCTATGTGAAACTACATTAAAACGCGCGTCAATGAGTAGCCACAGGTTCGGTCACGCTCGGTTCACAACCGAGAAGTCCCGGGTTCGATCCCCGGGCGGAGCGGAAACAGTTGGGCTGTTTCCTTAAAACACGAGCCCCTGTCCACCCAGTAGTGAATGGGTACCGGGTGTTAGCCGGGGGTTTGTAACCCGCCTCCCGGGGTGCTGGCTTCGGCCAACACTATAAGCACTACCTAGCAGACAGCTCTCTAGGGGTAGTCTGAGAGAGAGCTGTCTGGTTAGAGTGGAGATCCATCTCAGCTGCGTCGATAACTGACGAAATTCTTCAAACAACAAACAACAAATAACAGGTATGACAAATATTGATTGCCTCAAATGGGAGTCGATTCCGCGTGCGCCGTGCGTGCGCTGTGCCCACCTTACCTCGCGGCTCGCCTTCGGTGGGGTTATTAACTTATTAGCGTGACATTATTAATCTACCCGGCAACGGCTCACGACAAATAAGTCAAATAAGACTGATTCTTTCAGTGCAATAAGCAAGAATCGAGGCTGCGAGCGGGACTGAGCCTTCTTCGCCATATCGTGGGCTCATTAATATATTTTTTCAATAAGCCTAGCACAATAGATTACTGTCACGCAACCCCCACCGAAGGCATCATAGATGTTTATAAGCAGACGTCCGCAAGCGTGTTTGATTTTTGCTTGTGCCAATTAAGAACATAAGAAAATAAGGAAGCGAGCTACTGTGAAACCTACACACACAGAGTAACATGGTATTTCCTGTTTTAAATAACTTGGTATATTAGTTTTGGTGTGGTGAGTCATGGCAGGATTATTAATGACAGCCCGCCTCCTCTAATGACGTGGTGTGCACTAACATCCGCACTCGGGTTCAATTACAGTCTCCGGCATTGAAAAGATTGTTCTTATTTATCATTATTGTCGTGAGCCATGGCAGGATGGAGTAGAATTGCACTCAAGAGAGATCCAGACCTATACGCCTGTAATTGTCAGAGAGTATAGCATTGAGTGGGTAAGTATACCTAATTATTTTGTTTGTTCTGTTGCCTTATTTCGATTTCGATTTTCCTTTTAACTAAGGCAACAATGCATCGAAATAAGGCAACAGAATAACCAAGATTGAGATGGTAAACCTAACCTAATGTCCTCATTTTTTATTGTTTTGTTGCCTTAATTTTGACTCAACCGATCTTCAAGGTCAAGGCCAAGGCCAAGGTCATTTGGCCCTGTGGAGGTGCTTGTCCAAAACTCCAAACTAGCTTGTATTAAAATCTGGTATCCTCATCTTTTACAGTAAAACACCCCTAGACCAAAATTGATTTTGACAGTTTGTGACATCGTGACTTAAACTTTGACTTTTTTACCTGAAAAAAAATTGTCACGCGTGTTAGCCAAAAATCTGCTTACATGTTAAGTTTGGTGGCCCTACCTCCATTTGTAGGCCTCTTCCATTTGTGCCCGAGCTGCATGAACCAGTTCTTTCAGTTCAGGGTTGGGTTCTGGGTTCAGGGTTGGGTTCGCGTGTCACAAATGGAACGCAAAAACCCCGTTTTTTGTTTATAAACATACTCAGCTGGCGAGGCAATTTAAGAGAGAGAGAGAGAGAGGAGAGAGAGAGAGAGAGAGAAGAGAGAGAGAGAGAGAGAGAGAGAGAGAGAGAGAGAGAGAGAGAGAGGAGAGAAGAAAAGAGAGAGGGGAGAGAGAGAGAGAGAGAGATACTAGAGAGAGAGAGAGAGAAGAAGAGAGAGAGAGAGAGAGATGAGAGAGAGAGAGAGAGAGAGAGAGAGAGAGAGAGAGAGAGAGAGAGAGAGAGGGGAGAGAGAGATAACTAAGAGAGAGAGAGAGAGAGAGACGAGGAGAGAGAGAAGAGAGAGAGAGAGAGAGAGAAAAGAGAGAGAGAGAGAGAGAGAGAGAGAGAAAAGAGAGAGAGAGAGATTACGAGAGAGAGAGAGATAACGACGAGAGAGAGAGATAACGAGAGAGAGAGAGAGATAACGAGAGAGAGAGATAACGAGAGAGAGAGAGATAACGAGAGAGAGAGAGATAACGAGAGAGAGAGATAACGAGAGAGAAAGAACGATAGAGAGAGATATATAACGAGAGAGATAGAGAGATAACGAGAGAGAGAGATAACGAGAGAGAGATAACGAGAGAGAGATAACGAGAGAGAGAGATAACGAGAGAGAGATAACGAGAGAGAGATAACGAGAGAGAGATGACGAGAGAGAGATAACAAGAGAGAGAGATAGCGAGAGAGATAACGAGAGATAACGAGAGAGAGAGATAACGAGAGATAACGAGAGAGAGAGAGCTAACAAGAGAGAGAGAGAGATAGCGAGAGAGATAGCGAGAGATAACGAGAGATAACGAGAGATAACGAGAGAGAGAGATAACAAGAGAGAGAGAGATAGCGAGAGAGATAACGAGAGATAACGAGAGAGAGAGAGATAACGAGAGATAACGAGAGAGAGAGAGAGATAACGAGAGATATAACTCAGCTATCTGCTATGTGAAGGGAGCCCGTCAGGGTGGCAAGGTTAGTAGAGACGTGAGTTCCCAATGTGCAGCGTCCCTGTGCATTCGGTCAGCGGTTCGAGTCCGCCTAGTTCATGCTGACGTGGCGGCGCTTTGTATAGTCAATAACCTTGTAGTTGGTACTTGCAAAGTGTCTAGATAGGATGAAAATCTTATCTTATGTGAAGGGATCATATCAAGTTTAAGATCGCGGGAACGCATGGCCCCCACCAGCCATGTATGCCTCTTTTATGCCGTCTGACATCCTCTCCGACTCGTGCATGCGGAAAACCCTTCACGATAAGAGAAATAGGGCCCAAGGCGACCATTGTTTGTTATGAACTGAAAACTCTACCCAAGCTACCCACCTCTCAATGTGAGTAGAGAAAGTTCACGGGTTTTGCTGAGTCTCTACGCGCTTTGCCTCGGACCCAGGTTTTCGTGCGCAAATGGAACGCCTGAATTCTTGGGTTCCGTGAACTGGTTCTTGAAATGTCGCAAATGGAAGAGGCCTTAACGAGTTAAAATGCAGACAAACAGACAAACAGATGGAACTGAACGAGGCCCCCTCGGCGTGGGTATTCCTCACAGAGTTAAAGACAAATTAAAGTCTGTAACTCTGTGGTATCCCTCCATCCCTACTGACGATAGGAGCACAACTGCCCGCACATGGGCTCGATTCCGGCCTGGGCAATAAAATATCGTAATTTTTTTATTCGTTGATTATTTCGATTTGTATTTTGGCATCATCAGCAAACATGTTCATATAGCTATATGTGCCGATGTTCTCATTCACATCATTTATATCATTTATCAGGAATATGATTGGTGCCCACACTAAACCTTTCGGGACACCACTTCGGTCCAGGATGAGCTCTCCCCCTTAATAAATATTGTCTTTATTCCCCCTCCTCATAAAAGTCCTGCATCCATATTTCTATAGGTTTCTCTGCCTCCTTTGAGTTTGAGTTTCCATATTAGTTTGTAATGAGGAATTATTTGATAGGGTGCTGATTTTAGGCCTCTTCCATTTGCGACATTTCAAGAACCAGTTCACGGAACGCAAGAGTTCAGGCGTTCCATTTGCGCACGAAAACCTGGGTCTGAGGCAAAGCGCGCAGTGACTCAGCAAAACCCGTGAACTTTCTCTACTCACATTGAGAGGTGGGTAGCTTGGGTAGAGTTTTCAGTTCATAACAAACAATGATCGCCTTGGGCCCTATTTCTCTTATCGTGAAGGGTTTTCCGCATGCACGAGTCGGAGAGGATGTCAGACGGCATAAAAGAGGCATACATGGCTGGTGGGGGCCATGCGTTCCCGCGATCTTAAACTTGATATGATACCTTCACATAGCAGCTAGCTGAGTTATATCTCTCGTTATCTCTCTCTCTCGTTATCTCTCTCGTTATCTCTCTCTCGTTATCTCTCTCGTTATCTCTCGTTATCTCTCTCGCTATCTCTCTCTCTCGTTATCTCTCTCTCGTTATCTCTCGCTCTCTCGTTATCTCTCGCTCTCTCGTTATCTCTCTCTCGTTATCTCTCTCTCTCTCTCTCTCTCTCTCTCTCTCTCTCTCTCTCTCTCTCTCTCTCTCTCTCTCTCTCTCTCTCTCTCTCTCTCCTCCTCTCTCCTCTCTTCTCTCTCCTCTCTCGTTATCTCTCCTCTCTTATCTCTCTCTCTCGTTATCTCTCTCTCTCTCTTATCCTCTCTCTCTTCTCTTCTCTCTCTCTCGTTATCTCTCTCTCTCTCGTTACTCTCTCTCCTCGTTATCTCTCTCTCTCTCGTTCGTTATCTCTCTCTCTCTTCTCTCTCTCTCTCTCTCTCTCTCTCTCGTTCTCTCTCTCTCTCTCTCTCTTCTCTCTCTCTTATCTCTCTCTTATCTCTCTCTCTCTCTCTCTCTCTCTCTCTCTCTCTCTCTCTCTCTCTCTTCTTCTCTCTCTCTCTCTCTCTCTCTCTCTCTCTCTCTCTCTCTCTCTCTCTCTCGTTCTCTCTCTCTCTTCTCTCTCTCTCTCTCTCTCTCTCTCTCTCTCTCTCTCTCTCTCTCTCTCCTCTCTCTCTCTCTCTCTCTCTCTCTCTCTCTCTCTCTCTCTCTCTCTCTCTCTCTCTCTCTTCTCTCTCTCTCTCTCTCTCTCTCTCTCTCTCTCTCTCTCTCTCTCTCTCTCTTTTAAATTGCCTCGCCAGCTGAGTATGTTTATAAACAAAAAACGGGGTTTTTGCGTTCCATTTGTGACACGCGAACCCAACCCTGAACCCAGAACCCAACCCTGAACTGAAAGAACTGGTTCATGCAGCTTGGGCACAAATGGAAGAGGCCTTGGGTTACAAGGGTCATGAGTTAATAATTCGCACTCTGCCCAAAACATCTCTTCGATGAGTTAGGTAATATATATTATTGTTAAAAGCCCAGTAGCCGGTTACATGGTATACTTGGTCATCTAGTTATGGGGTTAATTATAATTACCGTTGGATCCGGACGGCGTCCATTGTTATTTATAGTTTCAATGGTCATTGCAGGCCTCCCATGATTGGATATCTGGGACACTTAATAATTATAATGTACATAAGATCATTCTACAATTTCCATTACTGTTAAAGATTTAGTAGTAATGTAGTAGGCTACTTAGAACGGCACTCGCACTTGGTGAGTCACCTTGAAAAAGATTACACCAATACAATTGAATTTCCTATCACCATCAGAACCAACAGATAACAATATCAAAGAAACTATGTAGCGAAGCTGTTTGAGTGTGCGACACTGGGGCAGCGGAATAATTGCAGGGTGGAGAATATTGTAGTATAGTCAAAGACATTCAACACCAAGATACCTCACTCCGGGGTGCCCTGTGGTGCGCGTGAAATCGACCTCCGCCGTCCGGCATGAGTTAACCAGTCTGCTAAGATAAGATAAGATAAGATTTTCATCCTATCTAGACACTTTGCAAGTACCAACTACAAGGTTATTGACTATACAAAGCGCCGCCTCGTCAGCACGAACTAGGCGGACTCGAACCACTGACCGAATGCACAGGGACGCTGCACATTGCGAACTCACGTCTCTACCAACCTTGCCACCCTGACGGGCAAACCAGTTTGCTAGCCCATTCACTTCCTGCATATGACTATCAATGAAAATCATATAGACTATGGTTTATCAGTATATATAATATAATGTTATATCATCGTAAATGTTTGTTCTATAATATTATCAAATAAAAACAGTAAAACACGCTAAAGAAATGCCATTACGAGACTATGAAGAGATATGCATGAACTTCAATGATTCACTTCAACTCTTCACCATTTAAAACTTTGCGAGTCAACATTTACCATGAAACATATCAATAGAAGCGCAATTTTATTAGTTTTCCATTGATATCTTTTATTTTGTGATAAATGAATTAGAACCATGCATAAATTAGCGTTAACTAAATAAATAAAATCATCAATCGGGTAATTTTCCCGATTGATGATGTTATTTATTTAGTTAACGCTAATTTATGCATGGTGCTAATTCATTTATCAGAAAACGAAATATATAAGTGAATAAATAACATCATCAATCGGGAAAATTACCCGATTGATGATGTTATTTATTTAGTTAACGGTAATGTATGCATGGTTGTAATTCATTTATCAGAAAACTAAATATAGCAATGGAAAGCTAATAAAATTGCGCTTCTATTGATATGTTTCATGGTAAATGTTGACTCGCAAAGTTTTAAATGGTGAAGAGTTGAAGTGAATATTCTTTGGTCATATGCAGCAAGTGAATGGAGCCAGCAGACTAGTTTTACACCTGCCGCACGGCGGCGCCACCGTCAGCGGATAACAGAAGTTGCATTGGAGGGACCGCGAGTGAGGTATCTTGGTGTTGAATGTCTTTGGTATAGTCATGTTATGTGGTGGGTAGGTATAGGAAAAGATGGCGATTGAGAGTGAGTACGGAAGAGGAAAAATCTTTTTGCAAGCCTCAATTGGTTTAGACTTATGACTTAGAGGATTGAATGAGTGGTGGGGGCATGTTAAAATAATATTACACATGGAACGTTTCCGGGAGCAAGTGGGCTTCCATAAGCGTGCTATCCTTGATCAAATTCCTTCTCGAGGAAATCATCTTTGCTCAAGACGAAATAAAAACGATTGAAACTATTGAAATAAGGACTAGCCAGTACATTAAATTTAAAATATCTACTAAAGTATAATGTGTGCACACATATGAATAGCTGTAGCCCCTAGCTGTTCACCTGCTGGCGTACGGAATGACTTGTATGTAAGCCGAGGAGTTGTGACCTGGAAATCCCGGCAGGAGCTGAGGCAGGGGCGGATTGGCCATAGGGCAAACCGGGCTGTGTACCGGTGGGCCGGAGGGTCTTGGGCCGGTCTGAGTCCCGGCGGGGCCGGCCCTCTGTAGCGCAGTATGGTACGGTTGTGAGAGACAGTTATGCCCGGAGACAGTATGCCTCGTCTGGCTCAAGCCAGACGAGGCAGCCTGGCTTCTCCTCCATCCCTCTCCCCTCTTCTAGCTATTGAATCTGAAGGTGTATGACCCCAGAAGCGGATTGGCCACAGGACACACCGGGCTGTGTCCCGGAGGGTCAATGGATCGGAAGGCCGTCGGAGCCGGGGCCCGGAGGCCAGACTCGAGTACGCTAGACGAACAAGTGGCTATCGGGATTAGAGCCTGGTAATATTATTGGTACGAAATCATAAGTACAACATTTTATGAAGCAATTTATAAGAGAGAGAGAAAGAGAGATCAGCTGTTCTAGCATGGGTGTATAATAATATAACTCCAATGAATTCTAGCGCATTTATTGGAGATCGTTGACGTTGAGACAGCTATCTTGGCCTCAAAATCCTCCTTTTGGCACCTGATCCACAACAAACTGTACAGTTTCATGGCACCACGGGCCACACACCTCAGTGTAATGTTTTGTTTTTTTACAGCACAAAGGACTAGCCAAGGACAAAAAAAAAATCCACTTAGTTACCAGTGCCTATAAAGAAGACTGTAAGAGAATATAGAAAGGGGGGTGAGCCAATTTAGTTCGGGAGGTGTCTTGTTACTCCTTTCTTGAAAAAAAAATTGTCGTCGGAAGGTGGAAAAATAGAAACAGAAAGAGTGTTCAAGAGTTTACCAGTGAAGGGCATGGAAGAGTGAAGATACTTTTTAACTTTTGCACTGGAAGATGGACAGGTAGGGATGAGAATGAGTAGAAAGTCTTGTGCAGCGAGGCCGCGGGAGGGGGGGAGGCATGCAGTTAGCAAGTTCAGAAGAGCAGTAAGCATGAAAATAACGATAGAAGATAGCAAGAGAAGCAACATTGCGGCAATGACTTAAAGATTGAAGACAGTTAGTCAGAGGAGGGGAGTTGATGAGACGAAAAACTTCAGATTCTACCCTGTTGAGGAAAGCTGTATGAGTGGATCCTCCCCAAACAAGTGAGACATACTTCATACATGGGAGGATACAGAGACTGTACAGAGCAAGCAAATGGGAGGGAGAAAAAATTGGACGCAGACGTCAGAGGTCACCTAATTTCTTAAAAGTTGTTTTAGCAAGAGATGAGATGTGAGATTTCCAGTTCAAATTTTTTGTAAAGGATAGTCCATGAATGTTCATTGTAGAAAAAGAAGACAGTTGAGTGTCATTGAAGAAGAAGGGATAGTTATCTGGTAGGTTTTGTCGAGTAGATAGTTGAAGAAATTGGGTTTTTGAGTCATTGAACAAAAGAAGCTAGGTTTGCTTTGTCCCAATCAGAAATTATAGAAAGGTCAGAAGTTAGGATCTCCGTGGCATCTCTCCGTGAATCACTTAGTTCCTGTTGAGTTGGACGCCTAATGAACGACGTTGAAAAATGCAGGGTAGAATCATCAACGAAGTAGTGGATAGGGCATTCAGTTAGACTTAGAAGATCATTAATGAATAATAGAAAGAGTGATTGATAGGACAGAACCCTGAAGAACACCACTATTAATAGACTTAGGAGAAGAATAATGTCCGTCTACAGTAGCTGCAATAGAACGGCTAGAAAGGAAACTGAAGATGAAGGGGCAGATAAAAGGATAGAAACCGAATAATAGTAGTTTAAACATTAAGGATTTGTGCCAGACTCTATCAAAAGCTTTTGATATGTCAAGGGCAACAGCAAAAGTTTCACCAAAGCCCCTAAAGGAGGATGACCAAGATTCAGTTAGGAAAGCTAGTAGATCGCCATCAGATCTACCATTACAGAAACCGTACTGACGATCAGATAGAAGATTGTGAGCAGATAGATGCTTAAGAATCTTCTTATTAAGTATAGATTCAAAAACGTTAGAAAGGCAGGAAGTCAAAGCTATAGGACGGTAGTTTGAAGGCTTAGAACGGTCACCCTTCTTAGGCCCGGTTCACACTTCACGTTTTTGCTGGACGTAGTCTACGTGCATCTTGTCATCAGTGACTCACAGTACGTCACAGTGACGTCACTTCCTGCCGGTGTAATGTGAACACAGGCTCCCCGCAACCACCACATTGCTGGAGCAGTGATGACGTCACTGACCTTGAGACGTGCGTCTCAGCTCACATTATTCGGAGCTCCCAATTCTTTCTACAGACGGCTGCGGGAGTGGCGAGGCGACGTCACTGTGACGTCACTGATCGCCACGCCCACGTAGACACGGACAGCAAATACGTGTAGTGTGAACCCCGCTTTAGGGACAGGTTGAATGTAAGCAAACTTCCAGCAAGGAAAGGTGGAAGTAGATAGACAAAGACGGAAAAGTTTGACCAGACAGGGTGCAAGCACAGAAGCCCAGTTTTTGAGAACAATAGGAGGGATTCCGTCAGGACCATAAGCCTTCCGAGGATCTAGGCCAGAAAGGGCAAATAAAACATCATTACGAAGGATCTTAATAACACAGTCAGAGGATGGAGGAGAAGGAGGAATTCATCAACCAGAGTGGAATTTTTAGCAAAGGTTTGAGCACCAAGTTCAGCTTTAGAAATAGATGAGACAGCTGTGGCGCCATCCGGGAGAAACATAGGAGGGAAAGATGAAGAAGACACAAATTGTTAAAGATGTTTTTAGCTAGATGCCAGAAGTCACGAGATTAGTTTGATTCAGAAAATGTTGACATTTTCTATGAATGAATGAGTTTTTGGTAGGTTGAAAAAATATTTGGCATGATTATGGGCAGAAATATAGAGGGCATGAGTTTCAGGAGATGGATGGTTACTGTACCATCTGTGAGCCGCCTCTCTATATACAGCATGAGAACAAGCAGAGTTAAACCAAAGTGGACGGGCTTTAGGATTAGAGAAAGTGTGTGGAATGTACGCCTCCATGACAGAGACAATGACCTCAGTTATGCGCTCTGCACAAAGAGATGGGTCTCTGACATGGAAGCAATAATTTTATTCCATGGAAAATCTGAGTAATACTGCCTTAGGTCCTCCCACTTAGCTGAGTTGAAATGCCAGAAGCACCTCCGCTTAGGTGGGTCCCGAGGCGGCACCGGAGCGATAGGACAAGTTACATAAATATAATTGTGATTGGAGGAACCCAACGGAGAGAATAGTTTCACAGAGTAAGCAGAAAGTGTTAATAGTTAGGAAAAGGTATAGAATGTTGGGCGTGTCTCCGTGGATGGTCAGGAATACAGGTAGGGTCACCATCAGCTGCTCTAGGTCTTGGAGGATAGAAAAATTGTAGGCTTGTTCACCAAGTTGGACAGTGAAAGAAGATGATACCCAAAGCTGGTGGTGAACATTGAAATCACCAAGTAATGAGTACTGAATGATAAGACTCATGTAAATTCCAAATGAGTGATTATATTGATGGGAAGTATGAGAAATGTGCATATTTATAGTCAAGTGGATTGTATGGCGGGATGATCAGCAGCTGTGTTGATGCCCAGTCCAGTTTGCTGGTTAGAATTAAAATGTTTTGTAAAATGGTTCGTGAATGACTGGGTTTATTGCGTGAATCTAGACTTATTGCTTCAATAACTTTCCAGACTATGAAAACGCACTTTCATACAAGAACTATGGAAACAAATATACAAGTGTGGTGTATAAGATATATTTTTTGGTTTGAATACCGTGTATTCAACATTTTACTTTTTACCTATTTGAAATAGAATAAGTAATATTTTTTTATTCATGCGGTACTACATTTTATTCATGACTGAAGGTTGCAAGATAGGGCCAGGGTCGGTAGGTGTCTGTCCCGGGCTGGTTTAGGGTACCCAATCCGCCCCTGGCTGAGGCTGGCACTCTTTCACTTGTGTGTGTGTGTGTGGGGGGGGCATTCATCCATGATCTTGATGATGCGCGCTAAACTCGCGGTCGCCAGCTTTTACCCTTCCCGGAAAGAGCTTAGATTTCATAGAGGCAAATCTATGGGTAAGGCTGGGACCTCAAGCCCCCCCCCCCCCCCCCCCCCCCCCCCAATCCACTTGCTCAAGGGGGACAGTAACAACCTGGGCCGAGTCTACTCAGCCGGGCATTCGAACCTACGTCCTATAGGATATCCCAGTTGTAACCCGAATCACTACAAACCTTTGTTTACAGGTATGATGTCATAGAGCAAATAAAAGAGCGTTTTAGTTTACCGTGAAGGCGAACAAGATTTTTGTTTACAGGGTAATAGCTAACACTTATTGTAACGATTTATCATACGAACTTGAACATATATATTAATGGACTTCTCCCACCTTGCCAGGCATTTCTGTGTCAGCAACGAAGATTTTTTTTCTTTCTGGTGAGCCACCCACCAACGTTTCAAAGGGGAAAGTATACTACGTGAAGGGATGACGTGCGCACGACAAACAACGCATGATGCAACGTGTATGGTTATACCAAGGATAATACAAGAGTATAGTATCCTTGGGTTATACTGAGGTACAGTGACAGAGAGCATGAAAAAAATAAACATATGTATACATAGCTACCTTACATGTTATTGACCATAAACATCCCAGGCACCGAGCAAAGCATTTTTTCTTCTATTATGACAACACGTGTAGGGCCTGTGTTGGTGGCTGCCAGGCATTTGACCTTTCTTTATTTTTCCCCGCATTTTTTCCCCTTGTTCATTGTGATTCGGTTCACTGCCTAGCAATAATTAACAAGTGACGCTAACCAGCGTGTCTCAGCGTGACGCATCACATCATGGTATGTTGAGGCGTAGAGGCGGAAGGATAAATGAAGCGAATGTGGAAGGACGTGAAATTGAT